>OZ007580.1:17048712-17221212 GCA_963931925.1 Onchidella celtica | reverse complement strand
AATGTAAACTGTCGCGATGTGGGTTACATGGGGATATTTCGACTGACACTCTTTCGAGGTCCGCTCCCACAATCGACGAACACACAAAAATAAATACTTGCACTCTAAAAACTAAATAAATCAATTGCTTTCAATTTAGCAGAACTGTAGGGCAGTTTAATTACAGGAATTAATGTAACAAATATAATTATAAATATATATATCAATTCGAAGGCAACTGAATCTAACTAATGAAACTACCGCTTTCTATAAAGACTAACGTATTCAATCTAACTACTTGCAGGTCATATGAGTTATATGGCAAATAGAATCCGCGCACGTGGCGACGGATATAACAGTTTAAATTCTATTAATTCAATGAGACATGTTATGATATGGACATTTCCTCTAGACACGCCATGGAGAATGCTTGTACAACCATGCGTTGTCTGGCGGTAGCTCTGAAACTGTCTTCAAAAGTAAGTAGAACGGTTCACTTTCATCATTACAAATTAGTATGAACTCTCACCATGCGGCCCTCACTAGGAGTGAGAGCGCTGGATGTAAACGCTGTGGGTTTATATCAAACCAAGTAGCTTAGGCTCTGGAGCTTTAAATCAGGCCCCTCACAATGGACTGCTCAACTGCGTCTCTATGTCTCTCATCTGGCTGAGGACTATCGCCGACCACCTCGTAAATGGATTGTCTACATGTGGCCCAGAACTAAGTTCTGTATGGCCTTAAATACTGGACTGCATCTGCAGCTTACCGTCTAATTCCTGGATTGTGATTGGTGCAACCACTTCTAGCTCAGCTGCCGAACTGAGTTATTTTAAGTAACAGCTCTACGCAACGACCTTGGGTCGACATCAAAGGTCGAATCACTCAAGACAATAAAATGTAATTTTATAGCAATAAATTCTTAACATGTTCAAAACCCCGAGCTTTTATTCTGGATCACGGATTTTCTGTACGTCAACAGACGTCTCAATAACATTTAATTCCTACTCACCCCTTCCCTCTCTACTAAACCTAGTTCAAAACACGAGATATAAAAAGTGCTCAGTCATGCACACCTACGCTGTCCGTCTATCCTTCCCCACATCTTCTGTCTATCTATTATAAAAAAAACTGTTCAAAACAACTTGTTTACGAGACCAACTTATGCTGGCGCGCACAATAATTACGTTTGTAAAAATTACTCACTGCTCTCTCACAAAAATTTAGTCAGTGGAAACATTTATGGATTAAATCTGTTCTTGACATAAACTTTCTGAAACATGCCATTTTATGCAGCAGTTGAAATATTTCTCAACTAGCTGAGGCCTCTGGCCTTGCGGGGATTAAACCTGCTCCTCCTCCTTCCTCTCTTCTCTTTCTCCTTTTCTCTCTTTTCTCTCTCTCCACTCTCGTTCTCTCTCTCTCTCTCTCCTGTCTCTCTCCTCTCCCTCTCGCCCCTCTGGCTCTCTCTCCCTCCCTATCTCTCTCACCTCTTTCTCTCTCTCCTCTCTCTCTCTCTCCTATCTGGCTCTCGCTCTCCCTCCCTCTCTCTCTCTTTCCTCTATCTCTGAGATAGATGCTATAACGCCCGATTTGCCTGTAATTTCCGTCCATATGAAAAAAGTCGTAAGTTAATTTAAATGACCAATATAATGTGTGCACTTTAGTTCGCTGAGTATTCAATAGTTTTTCTGTTCAGGGCCAGCACGCATCTTGAAAAGGGAGTCATATTGAAAATTATAAACGCCGAAAGTAAAAAGCCAGATCTGTAACAGCAATCAACTTACTATTATCAAAAGCTTTCATAGTTTTAAAGAGCACTAAATTCTTGAAACAGATATAGAGGACAAACAAATAAGAAAGAATTTTAACCCTTAACAAGCGCACGAAGCGAAATTTCCAGAGGCAGGTGGAAACAATGCGCAGTGGACGAAATGAAAAAACAACAGACTACAAACCTACAGAGCAATAATAAAGACAACATATATAAAAAGCACAAATCACACAAAAATGCTGCAATGACAAAAATAAGAATCGGCTGTAACAACAAGGCTATACAAAAATAATGTGTGCCATATTTCACTAAGATTTCTTACGATGTTACTTCATGTAATATGCCTGTTTAATTTGATGCCTAAGATGTATGTGCTATGTATGTGCTCTTAGATACTCTGTGAAACTGAAAGAAAATTTCCCTCATGGGATTTTTTAATAAAGAATTTATTGTCTTATCTGATCTTATCTTATCGTCATTGTATTACACTGTATGTGCTGAAAGCATTCTCCATACGCACTATGCTTGCTGAAAACTACCAAATAACCTAACCAATTATAATAATGTTCAGGATGTGCCCGGTATCCCCAAGATGGTCATCCACTGATGGGGCTGATGTTTGTGAAATGGTTATAATGTTGTTAAGGCAGCCAATCGGTGAAGATTGTTGGCCCTCAATCCAGCTAGCCACGACCTAAATGGGACGTTATAAAAAGAGTGCGCAAAGAATCAATATATGGGCTCAGAAAAACGGGATTGCTTATAACGAGACATCACAAAATATGCACATTCACATGTCAAAAAACTGGCTATAATTAAAACTTTCACCGGATGATCTGTCAAAAATGACTTTGGGCCGCATGCTGAAGCCAAATGCTCTGAAGTCAGGCTGAAACATCTTGGCGATTTTCCTCAACACATTTTTTTTCACCGTCTTGTACATCCTTGTGAAGGCCTGTTTCTTCTGGAGACGTAACTCGGTCTGATCTTTTGATAACTTCCAAGCATTTGTTAGAAGATCGATTAAATCAGAAGCATCGATGTTATCGATACTTAAAGAGCCATTGTTGAAGGGGATATTCAATCTTTGGCTAATGAAACCTCTGATTTGCATCTTCATCCAAATTCGTCTAACTGCGTTTTCTTTTGTCAGACATTTTGAAATACGAGCTGACCAATCGGTGAATGCGTCGGTGACGGAGTCTTGGATAGCGTCCCTCGCGGAGTCGGCGGCCATCTTGTGGAACTCAATCTGCGACTCTGATACGTTCAGGAGGGATGATAAATACACGACGTCTCTATGAAAAGTTTCCATTAACCCTATTACAGCGTAATTCAAAGTGCAGGGGCTACACATGTGGTAAACTGGCCGTAAATGTGGATCGGCTTCGTCATGGCTGACATTCAGTTTTAACACAAAGGAAAGAAATTCTTCAAATGTGACGTCATGTCCGCACTCTAAGGATAGTTGTGACGGCGATTTTTTACGTCGTTTTACGGCAGTTCGCCCCCATAAGTCCCAATAAAGAGGATTCGGTGCGAGGAGTTTGTCTACATAGGCTGAATATAGTCGCCAGTAAGGATCTCGAACGAAAATGAATTTTGTGGAAGTGTCCAGAAAATGGTCGACAGTTTCGTCTCTGGAGATGGTGATATTACTTTTCGGGGGTCTCTTTCGTCGTTTTGCAAGCCTGGCGGCTTTTCTCTGCGCTTTCATTGCCAATGTCCGGGCGTGTTGTCGTAGGCTGGTGAAGAGTTCTGGGCAAGCGTAAATCATCTTGATGGGAACTTCAAACGGCGACCTAGTTGGGTGGGATTGGTCATTAGGATTAAAATGGGATGAATAGGACCGAAAGAAAAGCGCAGTGAAGTAAAGATATCGAAAGAAAATCCAAAACAAGCAACAATGGAATAATTTTCTGACAAGAATTATGGAACAAACCTAGTGTAAACTTCGACGAAAATGACGGCACTATGAGGTTACACTCACAGACTAATAAATTAACAAGACTGGAAACACGAGCTTCGGGCTGTGTCGTTTTTTACGGAATTTCCCGAGCGGCGACCTTATAATCAACATGGCCGCCGCTCGGGAAATTCCGATTTTAGTTCTATATACAGTAGAAATTTCTTTTTATTTGTCAAGATTGGTTGTACATGTATTAATTTCTTGGTGCGGAACCAAACTTCCGCGTTCAGGAGGCGCGTCAAAATGGTATCATTCAAAATTGTAGCTATGCTAAAGCGTCGTTCGCTACCGTAAACCTATAATGGCTGATGGTTCATGACCTTTCGCTGTTTTGTGATATCACACAATGGGATCATCCAGTCTGGGTATTTCATTAGTCTGTGGTTACACTTTAATGGACATTTACTTCTTTCAAAAATGATGCTTTGAAGAGAGCAATAAATAAGTCAGTCGATCTTCCATAAAGCAAAATACTGCCACTGACTTTGATGGTAAGTGTCAGAGTTTGGCTTTAATTAACCAATTGAAACGCATAATTCCATTTGACACCAGTGTTTACTGTTTATGTCCGCTCATAATATCAACTGTATCATACATACCTCATGGGATCGGTATGGTCTAGCTGATACAGGTATCGTCGGAAGAAAGTGGACGCTGTTTTCTCCACTGGACAGTAGACCACGGCTTTCTGCACGGACACCAAGGCACGTGGAAAAGTGTGCGGCCCGGATTTATTAGATTTAATGGGTCCCATCATGTGGCATGCTTTCTGAACTTGGCCCCTGTAAAGACGTACAAGTTGCTGCTGACACTGATGATTTTACCGAAATCATTTCGAGAGTAGCATGGTAACTTATCGTAATTCGACTTTTCTTTTATTTTCAGAAATTGAGATATTTGGCATGCTTGTTGCCCTTGACAGTCCGCAGGTTCAAGTAAAAGGCGGGCTTAAATTCTGAAGACTAAAATGTTTTTGAAATATTGTAACTACATTCTATTAAGCCTGATAGAGAAAATTAGTATAAAAAAAAAAGAAAAAAACCAAGTTACGATAGTTTACCAAAGGGCACTCGACTTAACGCTAGGTTTTATAACCTTTCATATTCCAGAAGAAACAAAAAAGCACAGGATAGGAATGAGGCTGAGGAACTAGTTGGGGATGGGGGGTAGTTGGGTTGGGATGGAGTGAAATAAAAAGAAAAAACAGCAGACCAAGAAGAGGGCGAGGAAGAAAGAAAGATTAAATACAATAGCCCTGTACAAAAAATATTCTAGTTTCTACAGCTGTCGAATGAACAAACATGTGAACAACCAGAGTGAACGACGAGCCAAACATGGACAATCTGGAGTTACCAAACTGCATTTAAGTTTAAACGATGGAAGCAAAATTATTTTTTTTTTTATGTATAAATGCTGACCGTGCCTTCTGTTTAAAGTCCAGTGTACCTACACGTAAGATTGTGTTTTTGTTTATGTGGATGTGTATTGTTATATTACTCCCAGTGTCCATGATAAAAGACTTGTCGAGCAGCCAAGTAGGTGCATTAATAGTGAAATAAAAACGATGTAGCTGACGTTGGCTGCAAAATGAGGGTGGAGAAAGAAGTTAAACACATCATCAAGTCGCTCCCTACCAAAAGGCTGAAATTTCTTTGAGCTGATGTTTGAGCACAGTTTGTCTGTAACTACCTGCGTTTGACCATATCAGCGCCGGCAGCTTCCAACAAAGTCTTTGATACCTGGAGCCTGTCTCGTTGTGAGATCTGCCCATGATCCAAGGGGTCGTGTTTTTCAGCTGGGTCACCAGAAGCATTAAGAAAACGCTGTAGAATGGGCCTGTTGATCGTGTTAACATTGAGCTGACGAAAGTTTGTATCTGGAGTAGGGACAGCCTTCAGACACAATTGCCATGGTGATAAATCTGACAAACAGTGAGTAAACATAATCGATATTCATTATGAGACGAATTTTACTTGGGATGGAAATTAGTGGCTCGGCTAATAATATGATAATGGAGTAGTTAGACCACAATCGAACTAGCTGAATATTACATGCTGTACAAGGTAAGCTTTGGACTGCTTCGCGTGGTGTTACTACCTACGATAAGATAAGTGTAACCAGTGGTCCTTGCACCAAAAGTGTGAATGGCGAACAAGCAGGCTACGTTACCGATATTATGTCTATTTTTTCAATCACATAAGTTAGGCATTACCCATGGAGGTTTAGTCGGTTTGACTTATTACTTGTAGTATAATCTTTGTATCATTAAATAAAATGAGGAGCTCATGTGCAAAAAGCGTCAAGTCCAGTAAGAGAAAAATGCTTAAGTCCGGGGAAGAAATTGAAGATAGGTTCTTCATCTGACGTTATTAAAATATTCTAAGTTTAGTAAACTGCAGGTTAAATTTCTCTCTCCGAAAAAGTACTCCTTTTACTCTAGAAAACCCATTTTTTATCAGAAATGAATTTATCCTTAGCATCACATTTTGCGATCTCCACAACAAAATAATCACATTTATCTAATGAGTTTCAATGGATAAATGGCCTGTTTTTACTTTTACTATAGAGAAATTCCCATCTTTTCTAGCTTTACCAAAACTGGCATGCAAACAGTAAATTCCAATGAAGTTACTAGTGCGTTTCTCGTATCATAACACACACAAATACACACTCACGTCTGTGATGGACTTATGCCAACAGTTGTCCTTTTGTGTATGTGAACAGCGAGGGTAGGATGTAACATAAAATGTGTTTGCTGATTACTCCCTTGCAGTTGCACAAATCATTGTGATGTGGCAGTTATCGATTTTTGCATTTGACCAAACAACATGGAAGTAAGAATGCGAAAAGTATGATTTGATGGCGCAAAACTGAGAAACTGTTGAACGAACCAATATTTTTGACAACATAGGGACAATCCACACGACCCCAGGAGTATAAACCCGTGGTATATTTGGTTTAAGCTATGTTGAAAAAACTTCCCTTCACCTGACCTATTATCATTAAAAAACTCACCCCCACCCTCTCAATTCCACTTTCCACCCCAACCCACGTACTTGTTGAAGGATAAAAAAAACTTACCTTCAATGAAAAACTGTACAACGAGCACAAACACAGTTCCCAACAGAATCCATTTGGTGATTGTCTTGGGAAATTTACGCATCTCTCCAACTCTTCTTTAGTAAAAAATGACGCCTTCCTGCAATAGCACGTGAGAGCGACTTCTGTGGTCATCAAAAGCTACATTGTACCTATTGCGTCGTTCGTGGTTGTCCGTTTGCATGAATTTTCTTACACAAAATCATATTATGTAAGAAAGCAGGCCTGTGCAATATTTATTCTTACGGACTTTGCATGCTCAATAAATGTCTGGTTTGATACTAGAAAACGTGTCTCTCAGAGTCATCTCTCCGTAAGTATTGGAGGACAAAGGTGCGCAGGGTGATAACTAAATGCCCTGATGCGCTCACGCCATCACATGTAGGCACAATTTGCATCTTGCAATATTTCACGCATGCATAACACCATCACTGGTATGGAAATGCTATATCGCATGGGCGAAGAGCCAAGGGGAGGGGGCTGGACGGCGGCTCATCCCCCTATTTTAGGACAAAACAGTGGCAAAACTCGGGCAAAGCAAAAGGGAAAACATCGGGCAGAGAAAGCAAAAGAGATTTTAAAAATTAACAATAATACATGCATAACAGTTCGGGCAAATTAGCATCTCTGCTCCCCCTTAACCAAATAGTTCACATACGCCCTCGCATGGTTCACGGGCAAGCAATATGGCTACCGTATTTATATCTTGTGTGTGATAAAGTATTGGGTTAACAGCAAAGGTAATACGCTAACAGCCACTGTGTAAGCCATGAATCGATACCGTTTTAATTACAAATTGATTTTAACGTAATAAACTTGACCGCCGAATACCACTCACAGCACGTAGCACATAAACATTCGTCACATAACCAGTTGTACAAGTTTTACTTGTGAGTCTATTACAATATATTAAAATGTAATTGAGTGTCACGACATTGTAAAAGCTATGGGGGGTGGGGATGGGGGGCTCTTCAGATTCTGATAACTTCAAAAGTATGTTCGTTTCAACGAAACACGTTTGCCTGTGTACCTGCGGTAAATGATATAGAACTCCCACCTCAAACTCCCATCCTCCATCCCGCCAAAAACATCGTTTGTACCAGTATCTAAGTGAACCATCAAGGTAAATATTATAATTCCTCTAACCTGGTCCCAGGAGCATGAATTTTGAAATTTTTTTTAAAAAGTTAATCGCAACTCAACGTTCACTACGGGAAGATAATAGTTACATAAATATCGGCACCCTAACTTACGGGAATCAGACAGACACACACACACACAAAGACAGACAGACACACACACAAACAGACAGACAGACAGACGGCGTGGTCCAAGTCAACACTGACAGGTAAAAATAGACCTCAGCATATTGCCATATTAACACCGGTAGTTATCATTCCTATTTTTAGTGTAATTTACTATTCATGATATTCCATTCATTTTTATTAACAATACAATATCTTAGATTTTTGCCACCACAAAAAAAAATCTGCATTTTTTTCTGGTTTCTATTTTACTTTGTTAATATTAGTCTTTTGGTCCATTTAAAGTACTTATATTGGATTAGCATGTTGTTATTAACTATTGCTGTGTCTGTTATTTTTTGCATTGTCATGTCATTATTTTGCCTATGTATCACAATCACATCTTATCACTATGTATATATATGTTATTAAAATGCACCCGCTCTTATTTAATGTAAAAATGCACCCTAAAAACTTCACCAGCATTATGTTTAGTGGTATTTCCTACTAGTGTAAAAAAAAAAAAATGGAACAAGCCAGCATGAAACCTGTATGTTTGTGTGTACCTGTGCATGTGTTACTATATCATGACTCGAATAATTTTAGTCGTGAAATGCTCAACAGTTCACTAAATTCTATGCATTTGTTGGCTTCATTTTCACTTGTAATATTGCAGAACAAATATCTGACATCACGGCCGTTTAGCAAAAAATGGAGGCTGTTTACTTTTTTTTTAATTATTATTTTTTTATTCCTCGCAGAGATTTTGCCCACCAATAATTGGGGCTACTTAACAACTTTTATGGCTCAAAGTGACCTTCAACTTTCAAGCATCTTTTTTTTTTTTTTGCGTGTGTGTGTGTACAAAATTCCCAAGGTTCATACGACTCTCTCTCTCTCTCTCTCTCTCTCTCTCTCTCTCTCTCTCTCTCTCTCTCTCTCTCTCTCTCTCTCTCTCTCAAACTCTCTCTCTCTCTCTCTAATTACACAAGCCCAGCTCCCAAGAACAAAAGTACACAATTCTCTAAATTTCACTACTATTGGAGAAAATCAAATTTAATTCCGAAAACTTAAAAGGGCACATTGTAAGGGCATTTTGGCCTGTAGTTCAAAATAGATTTCCTTCATAAAACAGACGAAGTGTTTAAGCTTCTATGTCCTCATACCACAGAAATACAAATAATACATGGACAGTTATGTTGTAATTTGTGATTAACATTACGAGAGATCACTTCATGTCTGTCATTGACTCTACGTGCTGATATTAGCATCCATACGATGAATTTGTTGCGTACAAGTTGCGACAGATTTGCTCCAGACAGGGACGCAGCATGACCATATACCACTATAACGACTAATTAAAGAAAACAAACAAGTACAAAGTCTTGCATTCACTCAATGATAACAACACCGCGATGCAGGATTTAAGGCTTAAAGGTTTGAATTTGACACCATAATGGTTACACCCTGTGATGAAAAAGCACGACGATTACAACATCCAAAGGATAGGATGAGACCCTACCAGAAGGGTCCAAAACTACCCACCAGGGTTTTAAGGAATTTTGAGCATTTTTGCATATTCTCAATAAATTTTCATCACTCAACGGCACAACACACAATACGACGTTAGTACCAGATTATTTTTATGAAAATATAAATTGTCAGCCACAGTAGTGATTTTCTTTGCTTGCACTCTGCCATTGTGTTCATGAAAAAAAAAAAAAAAAAGCCAACTAACATACAAAGAAATTCCCTGTCATTATAACTTATAAGTGCCAGACGAAGTCATACATGTATCAAGGTACCAAAGTTGGTAACAGTAATGTAGTGTAAGGCAGCATTATTCTACAGTAATGCCTGGTGGTCATTCATACAAGGAATGCTTTGGTAGTTTGAGTTCTCCTATCCACTTCAGAGGCCAGAAATGACACTCGACAGCTTCCAAATCTCGCATCTAAAAAAGTGTTTATCTCTTAAATGAAATGAACATATTCCCCCACCGGTTGTTTACGCGTTACATACGCCACCCGTCGATTGAACCCGTCCACTGGCATATGCCCCGCTCGTGGGTGGAAATAGGAATACATTGTACCCTTCCTTAGACAACAAAATTTACGTAGGTGAAAAGTGTCAGTTTCCGTTTTGTCAGATGTATGGGTAGACTCCACCCATGGATGGTACATTAAGATTTCAATGTGCTAACTTTAAAAAAAAAATTGCCGCCGCAAATTCTACACATTGTAGACAGTAAAGATCAACATTGGAGACTTTTTTTTTTTTTTTCAATTTGAAACTCATGATGCGTGTTGCTGATCACAAATTTCACTCCTAATCTGATACTGATAATGAATGTGATATCGTTATAGAACATGTCACTCTTCTCAATCTTTGGTGCATCAGCGTCTATAATTTTTTTTCATTATCCCGACTTTAAGTTCAGGTAAAAAAAAAACAACATCAATAACTAATTTTGCATTTTCATTTCAAACACACAGACAGTGCTTAATTGGCTATTTAAATGCATTATGATAAGATTTGCACTATTTTACATGTATTTACTCTCATCACAGCTTGGGGTACAAACATCATGTAATGTCGCCGGAACCATTGTGACTTATAAAGGTGACTTGTTGGTTCCCCGTGCAGCATTTCGTGCACACACCATACTGAACTACAGGAGCATCGACGGGTATTGATCCTGTCCCTTCCTCGGCATCCAGCAGTACCATGCGTTCTCCTTTTACGAGAATGTCATCTTGGGAAGAGAACAAAAGAACGATAATTATTATCGAGAAGCGTAATCGGGCCCAGAACTACGTTGTGTGGGCTAAAACAGCAAGAGAAAATTCGTGAAATTACTTGTTTTATGGTTTAAATGATACAGTGTATTATGTATTCATTATTGATCTCAAGAAATAGGTCATCTTCAGTACGGTCATTTGTAAGTATTTGTAAATTATACAACTAACGAATGCCACTATGATCTTTTCGCAGAGTAGCTTGTTTACGTTGCTTGATATATTAACCCTTCAGGCCCCGCCCCAATATCTTTCTGCTTAAGGGAAAATTCTAGTTTTATGAGAATATGTTCTTGAGGGCCTAATTTAAAGGGATTTAGTGATTATTTCGTTGATTTAGACTACATTGTGGAAATTACCATATAACTTTTCTCGCCATGAGTTCTTATGACAACAGTACTGTGCCCGAGTGATAAATGTCTATGTACCGTATCACTGGTGATATATGGCACCTGCAGGGTTAAGCTAACAACGCAATGTTACGTCTGTTTTGCGCTAGTTTTGACTCACTTAAAATCCTTTTGAAGCAACCAGCGAGACAGATAGTTTAGTCTCCCTAGTGCGTGAGGTTGACTCTTTAATCCACAAAACCAAGCCAAAACAGACTTGTCTAAGTGCGCCCTGGACCTTTTAATCTTCATACTGGGACTCACAAGGTATCTACAAGTGCAAGCACTATCTTACCAAAGTAATCTCGAAAAGGCATGTCCATTTTTTTCAATCTCTGCAGGTAAGCTTCTCGATCCAAATAGCGGTTGGGCGGAAATGCAGAGAGCGTTGAAGTGCCCGACGTTGTGCTTTCCGGTCTTTTCAAGTCTTCACTTGCATCCCTTCCATCTGACGGGAGATGCTGCATCGGCGCCAGATATGATCTGGCGAGTGCTTGGTATCTGATCTTTGAAATGTCATCACCTCCTGACCCGTGCGAATAACAGCTATTTGTTGGCTTGCCCAATGGCCTTCCGTCCACGTCTACATAAATTGGGTGAAATGACATATTCTTGTCTTTCTTATCAGATGAATCACCACAGATAACATTAGGATGTACGTCAGCAAAGCGCACACTTTTATTTACCGTGGGTTTATATTCTGCTGAAAATGCCGACAAATCCTGTTTTCCTTGATAATTTTCGCACAGCGTCTTTGGATCTGAAGTACTAATGTTGGTGAGTGTGAGATTTTCTGGGATCGTGGCTGGATAGTTGACGGATTGCACGATGTTAATGGCATCACGACAGAGCGAGCCTGAAAGCTCTACGGTGGATGGGGCATTGTACCTTGAACTTTTGCACTGTACCTGGGCAGAACGATAGTCAGACTGGTCTTGTCTGTTGTTGTCTATGTGTAAGGCTGACATTTCAGATGCTGCATTATCGGATTTGTGGGAAAAAATGCTTTCATCTGAGGATGATGACAAAATAGAGCGGGAGTGTGATGTTTGGCTGGTTATCTGGTTCGTCTTTACCAGTGCTGTGGTCGCTGAGGCAGCCTGGACGTTATTGATACACTCTGAGCCTGAAGGCACATCAGTGCCAGAATCCTGAAACCGTGAACTCCAACCTTTCACCGACAAGGTCGAGGGTGCTTGTTGAGCATTTGAGAAGGGCGACAGCTGGTTGTCAGCCTCCTGTCGCTGCTCTACCACAAGGTGGTCAAACAATACCGGACTGTTGCAATGGAAGTTGAAAGATGGTGCAGCACTCAAAGCTCCTTGTCTGTCCTCTTGGGTCTGAATATCCATCAAACCCTCCTTAGCCTGATGAAACGGGGCATTGTCCTGCACATCTGCAGTTCTCTCATCCCGTTCTATTATGGAATCATCTAAAGTATCCTTCAGTGTGGTGTGGTTGATTGTGTGGTACTCGTCTTTTACTGTATCTGAATAATTACTCGTCCTGGATTCTCTGCTGGGTATGACAATATGTGATTTAGGGTTGTCAAAATCCTGAGGCAGTACCGTGTCGTTGAAGCCGGGGACTGTCCTGTTCTTGCCTGAGCTTAGCGGAGAGTGTCTTCTGGTTGTTGAATTGACATTGGTATTATCATCACTTTTGGCCTTCAGTGATTTATGCATTCGCCTCAGCCAAGCGCTATTTTGAAGTATGGGACGAGTTTGTGGTTTTACAGCATCGGCCGGTTCCTCGATGCAACGGATGCGAAGATAAACTTTGTTCATTTCCATGGGTTGTTTCTGTGGTTGGACGTTGTGACCGATATCTTTGGTGTCTTGGTCTGTGTTGCATGTTTTTTTGTCTAGCTTTGGCAGCTTGCATCTTGATGGTGTCCTCGTCAGTCTCGCCATCACAGTTCTCCTATCTGCCATTTTGATTGGCATGGTGTTTACAGAGTCAAAGTAGATGGCAGCAGCAGGCGGTCGCTTGAATACTTTGGGCGGTGGACACTCCGACTTAGGCTGGTCTATTGTTCCGTCTGTCTGGCTTTCAAACATTTCACAGCCACAGTTGACATCTTCAGAAGATAGACCTCGCTTGATCCATGTCACTGGCTGCGTTTCCGAATCAGATGATTCATCATCATCACTGGATTCCGTTTCATAAGGTGAATTTTGCCTGCCTTGTCTACCTTGCTCAGGCGATACACCATCTGGCTGGGGAAAAGTTACCCCCACTTGATCCAACATCGTTTCAAAGCTGAATTCGTCACGGATGTTCGGTAAATGATCGACTGCATCCAGCGTTCCTTGCTTGTCCTTGCGTGGGGGCTCACGAAGAGGCGTTCCTCGGGATTGCAAAAGGTAGCAAATTGGTGGTTGTGACTCCCCTTTTTCCATATTGTCCTTCTGTTGCCATGGACAGCAATCAAATTCTCTGTGCTCACGAATCTCCTTCTCACCAGGGCACTGTTTACCCACACTGTTTGCACTTGACATTCCTGGCCAATCCGATATTGCACAAGTTGTCATTGGTTCTCCCACACAGTGCTCGACGAGGTCTATAGTTGCAGGAGCCGGCAATTTGCATGATGCATTCATAGTTGCAGCTATATTAAGTTCTATGTCTTTTCGTGGGCATGTGACCACCGCGCCTTTAGGCTTTTTCATATTTCCACAGGTGAATAAATCAGATGCTCGTTCTTTCTGGGGTAAAACCCCTGCAGCAAACCTTGTAGGAAGTACTTCTGTCTGCAATAAATGAAAGACTGACAAATCCGTCTTCTCACTGTTGGTTTTAGTCTTTGGCGGTGTGTGGGCGCACACGGCGAAGTGGGCGCCCGAGAAGGTCTGGCCCTGCCAGTAACACAGTTCCCCAAGTGAAGGTGTAACTGACACATTGGATTTAGTGGAAGATGGCGAAATCACAGGCAGCAGAAGTTTTTCCCTGGAAGGTAAGGCTGATGAACCATCAGATTCGACTTCATTTCTGCAAAGAAAAGTATTTTGCTGCCCATTGATCCTTGATAATACGCATGTGGGTACATGTTTACCTATTATTTTTTAAAACATGAGTCCGGTGTACTTGTGGAAAAACACTACAACAAGTCTGAAGACATAGGGCCTCTTCTACATGTGCAATGCGATTTTCTGTAACCATGACCTAAGTAACTTTGGTGTCTGTTAACCATTCTTCCCAATGTATAAGAAACACGGGACATAGTCTAACCCGTTTCAAGCGAAGTGATGTAATATTGTGAATCACTGGAAAGTGTCCACAATGTGTTGCAACACGTATGCTGGTCATATTTCACCTTTCTTAATGTGTCTGTGTGTTTGTTAACATTACTGGGCCCTTTATTTGCAAACTTTGGCACTGTTTAAAGTCTATGACGTAAATTTCTAGATCCGCGGCTATCTTCGACTAACTGCTGTACTCCTGTTATGAATCAGTGCTGTAAGCTATACATATTTTTTTTTAAATTCTTACTTCCGTTTCTACTTACGACTGCGTTATAATTGAACATGGAAAGCATATGAAGTTCTAGCCTAAAAGTGTCCTTTTGTCCTATCTCTGTCACAGTCTGGCCATGGAAGATTACCCGGTTTAGAAATAAGCTCTAATCTCCAGTACCTAAAACTAATATCGTTGACTGAGTTAAAGGTGAGCAATGGCTTACTTTGAGGTGTTCAGCGACGGCTCCAACTCTCGCTGGGTTGATCGGCTCTCCAAAATGGGACTCCTGTACTTGGTTACAGGAACGCAGGATGCCTTTGCTGGGTGCCAGAAACCCGTGGACTGGTTTTCGTATGCAGATTTTCTGCCCATGGCGATACCCTGACCTTTCAGAGAGGTGTTGAGCAGTGGGGAGGGCAGAGAATGCCGTGCAGCATTGCTATATCGGTTCAGTGGTGGGAGAGGGGGCTGAGAATCGCTGGGGCGTAGAACATGTGGATGGGTCCGCCTTTTCCGCCTGGGTGAGACGCTCTTGAGGGATGCCAAGGCTTGAGACATTGTCAGCTCCCCGGACCGCAACTTTGGGCTTGCTGAGGTGCAACTGAAGTAGTGGGACGGCATGGTTCCTTTTCCTCCAAGTCCAACTATTTCAGACATAATATATTATAAGTGTTCACATGCTAAATCCGATGGTAACTGACAAAATATTACAAAAACCACAGAAAAAACTGTGGGGTCGCAGCAAGGCTCGAAGCAAAGTAAAAATATGGCAAAAAGAAGAAGTTGTCTTCCCTTTTTCTTTGCGTTTTATAAATTATTGTATGGTTTCGGTATCACATAATAGGCGAAGCTTTGCTACATACAACTTTTTCTATTTGCCATACTTTGACTTTAAATCAAATGGTAATCAATTATGGGTTCAGATGAAAGCAATGCAAAACAATGCAGGTTTTATGAGATTAAGAGTAAAATTACTATTGTTTGAAATCTACCGATGGATTACCACTGTCACTCATATTCCGCGAAATAAGTCATTTCCAAAATCTGTCGTGGGCCTCATCTCAAGTACCACTCGCCGACACACTAAGCTGCTACCAATGAATATTTAGCTCCCAAAAGACAGGAGAAGCTAAGGCTCATTGTATAAGGGACATGCAGCAATGACACTGAACTGGCTCAATTTCTACCACGGTGGTCACTAACGTCAATTTTGCTGTATCTCGTAATCTCTTATCCCTTCTCACCTGCTCTTGGTTAATGAACTATTGTTATCTTAACGATTCTAGGTAGCAGAGATTTTTGGTAAAGCCAGAGATACTTTGTAGCTTCTGTGAAATTGGAGCCTTGCAATCAGAATACAAACACAAAAAGTAATCACAGCTCTTAATCTTCTATAGTTAAACCTCTGTTCGTTTTCTCAAATGATAGGGACGAAAGATTTGCATTGAGTGAACCCGTCCTCTCTCCATAAAGAAAAACGTTGGTAACTACATGTAGTAGTTCTGTAAAGTGAAAAGATGGCTTGATCCAATTTCAAGAGCTTGGTGTCGCCCCTGAACAACTTGAGTTTTGGATTAAGCTCAGGATTAATGACACTGGCAGTGATAGCAGCCAGTCAGGGGTAATATTTCATAAAAGTTCTTAAGACGTTATTTGTAAACGTAGATCTAGTTTTATTGTGTGTTTGAGTGTCAGAAAAAGTCCTACACGCGGTGGCGACTATCTGTTCTTTTCTCTATGCTGCTGGATCTATATACTTTGCCTCATTTATATACATTGCCTCCTTGATTTTCTTTTCCTTTCACCTTTTTTTTTTTAGCTCTGCTTCTTTTTATACAAGACTTTACAGTGCGGAAAGTGCAATATTATAAAGCTTTAATTTTGAAACTGATCATGCAAAATAAGGGCAGACCTAAACTAGATCTGTATATATTGTGGTAGATTCCCAGTGCGGCCAGGTCAGGAACGCGACCAAAAACTGAAATCGTAGGTAAGTGTAGAGGGAGTTGCGCAACCGGAAGTGATCTTAATGCTCTCTACCGGCTCCGGTAAGTTGGCTATGCTTACTTTGACTGCTAGGGAGGAGTAAAGGGTCCAATCGGTTGTCTGAAGTTAGATAAAATAGAAAAACTTCATCATTCTCCTGATGAATTTATCATGGGTGGTCGCGCTTCAGCCCAATCAGTAAGCGGTCTAGGGTCAAGTGGTCGCAAAAGGTTTTATTTACCTTGGGTGTTGTTGCATGCGTTGTTGTCCAATAATTAACGCTGTGGCTATTCTTACGGCAGCCTACCAACTTACCTAGGCTATATTAGTGCATTGTCAGATTGATATGTAACGACGTGAGGGTCTAGTCAGTTTGAATCATCGAGGCCGTAGGTCGATGTTCTTCTGGGCAGTAGTCAGACTGACATATCAGGGTGAGCCGCCGGGGTAGCTATGTATTGTTTTCACTCGGACTATAGAATGCATTCGGAAGTCCTTCTTAGAGTTAACGAGTGAAAACAATACATAGCTACCCCGGCGGCTCACCCTGATATGTCAATCTGACAACTGCCCAGACGAACATCGGCCTACGGCCTCGATGATACAAACTGACTAGACTCTCACGTCGTTACATATCAATCTGACAATGGACTAACAGTTGGTAGGCTGCCGTAAGAATAGCCACAGTGAATAATTAATTATGGGGGTGTGGCTCGGTAGCATGATTATCATTGGGTGACCTACATCAATATGCATAATCATGGGAGATTTCAATGCCAAAGTGGGAGAGGGTGAGGATCTGGAATGTGGGATAGGACCCTATGGATTAGGAGAACGAAACGACCGAGGAGACATGTTAGCATCTTTCTGCCATGCAAATGAAATGAGCATCACGAACACTCTCTTTAAACACCCGATGCGAAGAAGATACACATGGATAAACCCTGGAGGCAATCTCCGAAACCAGATTGATTACATCCTGATTGACAAAAACTGGAAAACAACTGTGCTCAACTCAAAGACAAGGCCAGGGGCAGACTGTGACACTGACCACATTTTAGTGACAGCAAAGCTGAGATTGAAAGCCTATAGGAAGAGCAAGCCAAAACCCACCACCAGATTTGACACGGACAAACTGAAAGACCCTGAAATCAGCAATGCTTTTCAGATTGAAACAGAAAACCGTTTCTCAGCATTACTCAAGGAGTGGTCAGCTGAAGAAAGACACCCAGATACACTGTGGAAAGACATGAAAAGAATTTGGAGTGAAACAGCTGAATCGAAACTCGGGAAAAGAACGAGGAAAACTCCCAAACCATACATCAGTGAAGAAGTGATAGAGCTTGCAAAAAGAAAGAGCAAAGCCAGAAAACTTAGTAAACAAGATGAATATCATGCACTGAAGAAGGAAATCCAAACAAAGATCAGAAGAGACAAGAATGCATGGTTAGAAAGAGAGTGTGCAAACATAACAGAATGTAATACACAAAGAAAGTCAAAAGAAATGTTTGAACAAATAAGAAAAGTAAAAAAGAGGGATTTCCAACCACAGAACTTGAGTCTGAACAACAAAGAAGGCACAACACTGACAAACACAAAAGATGTGCTCTCAAGATGGCACGAATACGGCAAGATGCTGTTTGCGGACAACACCAGACCAGACCCGAGGGACCTCCAACAACCAGACTCACAACAGATAGATAAAGAACCAGAACCTCTCTTGGAGGAAGTACAGGCTGCAATAAAACAAATAAAGAATGGAAAATCCCCTGGATTAGACAACATACCAGGTGAACTCCTGAAACATACCAGCGAATCAGGAATAAAAGCACTCCACCAAATGATCTGCAAAATTTGGCAGACAAATGAATGGCCAACAGACTGGAAGCTACAAGAATTCGTCATGCTATACAAAAGCGGCAATGTCAAAGACTGTGGAAATTATAGAACCATCGCCCTCATCAGTCACACCAGCAAAATCCTGCTCATCATCATACTCAACAGAATGAAATCTAAGGTAGAAGAGGAACTATCAGAATGTCAAGCTGGTTACAGGACCAACAGAGGAACCGCTGACATGCTCTTCATACTACAAATAATGATTGAACAGATAAGAAGCAATGGAAACGAAGCCTTCATCACGTTCATAGACTACAGCAAAGCGTTCGACGGCGTTAGGCACCATCACCTGTTCGATATAATGATTAAGATGGGATTCCCGAAACACCTTGTGACCCTCATCGCTGCACTATACCACGAACAAAAGGCAACGATTAGATGGAACAATGAGAACTGTCCATATTTCAACATCGAGAAAGGAGTCAGACAGGGTTGCATACTTTCACCTCATCTTTTCAATATTTATACTGAGCAGATCATGGGAAACGCAGACATAGAAGATATGGGAATAAAGATCGGAGGCCGAAACATCACAAACCTTCGCTACGCTGATGACACAGCTCTTATGTCAGATAACATCACCAGCATGAAAAGAGTGTTGCACAGAGTGGATGAAGCGGGCAAGACAGCAGGCCTACACCTAAATGCTAAGAAAACCAAAGTCATGCATACTGGAACAGGGCACCATGAACACCAGGAGATACTAGTAAACAAAACAGCACTAGAAAAAGTGACTGATTTCAAATACCTAGGATCACATAAATCGCAAGATGGAAGCTGCTCAAAGGACATAAAAACAAGGATAGGAATGGCAAAACACAAAATGGTTCAACTAAACAACATTTGGAAGGATAGAGGCACACCAACGGACCTCAAAGTGAACATACTTAAGTGCTTGATCTGGCCAGTCCTACTATATGGTTGTGAAGCCTGGACACTCAAAAAGGCAGACATAACAAGATTGGAGGCAGCTGAAATGTGGCTTTACAGAAGGCTACTCAGAATAAGTTGGACAGAAAGGAGAACAAATACAAGCATCTTAGAACAGCTTGGCACCACCAGAAGAATAACACCTGAAATAAATAAAAGAAGACTTGCATACATCGGCCACGCGGCCCGAAACAAAAGCACGGCCCTTATGATATCAATCCTTCAAGGAAAGACAGAAACAAAGAGAAAACAAGGAAGACCACCCATTACATATCACGATAACATCAAGAAAGTCAGCCAGCTGGAAATAAGTGAACTAACTAGGAAAGCTAAGGACAGGATTGGGTGGAGGAGATTCTGTCGTGACATCCACTGTAGCAGCTAACATCGATGATGATGAAGCCGACAGGTGACAGGTGAGGTGACCTACATCACACTGACCAATAAAAAATATAAAATACTACTGAAAAAAATCCTGGGAGTCTATAATTTTAAACAAGAGCTCCGACGGAAGCTCTGACAACCACAAAGACAAATACTAGTATTGAAAACGAGCAACATTTCAAGTACGTTTAAATACGACAGACCTTCCACTATGAACTGCCCACCATACCGGAAACTTTCACCATCAATAAAATTAGTCAGCTTATATCCTGCTGGATGGGATGCGCTTCGAGAGTTCTGATCAACTCTTAAATTACGTCATCAAATTCAAGATTCAGGCATTTTCCATAGTCGACATATAAAAACTGAACCATCAAGGACAAATTTGCGAAATACTGAAGTGACCTACACTGTAGGCTAAAGGTTCGCCTTTCTGCAAAGTAAATGGAGCATTCAATAAAAATCTGGTATCATCAAGGGATCAAGAGATCATTAAGATCGTATCTCAGTGTGAATGAGAAGCAAACATACATTATGCATTGCCTTTGCCGTTATCACTTTCAAATGTTGTTTTGGAGGGTTGCGCCGCCAATGACAGATTTATAAGCTATGTATTGTTCAAAACACATAAGAAACAGTCGATCGTCCATGAGCGATAGCATTCAACATTTAGCTGGCGACACCAGAAACACAAGCTATTCCCCAAGTATCAACATTGGAATAGAGTGGGTCATATCAATATATCAGTCAGTTTCCTGCTGTTCTTGCTTCAGTTTTCAAGAACAACGAATGAATTAGGATGGGAACCCCGAAATGTGTGAAATGTGTTTGTCGAATTCGAAAGCTTTCGCCTAGAGTTGTGGTTCAATTTTAGGAGTTCAGGTTGGGTTTTAAACTGAACGAGAATATTGCTGTGGCTTCTATCTACGTTTCCAAAATACGGTCCGCAAATATCTAGGGACCATCATCAATGCCACATCTGGGCATTTTGCCATTATGCGGAAAGCGAAGCAATTCAAATATCACTTTCACTTTGATAATGAGTTGTGGCGAAACATGGTATTCACAATCATGAAAATTTAAATGACCTTAAGAAAAGAGCGGAATAAGTTTCAGCATTGGTATCGTTTAATCAAACATACATGACAGCATTTTCTTATTAATCCATTATAGCGGTTAAGGCTCTGTTACTGTTCTTTTCGTTCTGCACTGTTGTGTTTAGAAATACAAGAGAAAACATATAGGTGTGAAACTGTTTCAGGTGAAGTTATTAATATACTCCCTCCCTCAAAACATCACCCTGACATTCTGTTATTAACAGCCCCCTAAAAGAAATCAGCTCCTATCCACATGCAATACCCGATAATTACATAATTTTACATGTATAGATATATGAGACTGTCGCTAACGACAGACGTGGTTGCTGCAAAAATTTTGGCCATCATCACATTGCCTACATTTTAAAGAGTGTGATTCAAACTGAAACTTTTCCAAAGATGATGTCACAAACTGATGTTCCCATCGCAACACCTGAACATGCCCTGAACCACGGATATCCTGGGTTACTTCACAAGTTAGAGTGAGAAACATTCGCGAACGGAACCTTCTGCCATAATGTCCTTTAATGCATGATATGCTGGCTAATGGTCTTTACTTCGCCTTAATGACGAAACTGAAGGCACATGTTCATTATTTCTAAGTCACTTTCTTGATACCGCTGCTGTCAGCGAAAATCAAACAAAATACATTGTGTGACATTCTTCCATTGTACTCCGCATTCACCGATCGTCAACTGGCTGATGTTGCACTTTCACCATTAATGTCAGTTTAGATTTCATTTATATCCGACAGTTCAACAGCTCCAAGCTCACTCAAGTCCCAGGCAAACACACCATGGGAATGAGGAGGTAATAACAATAAACAGCGTTCTGGTTCATAAATCATGCATGACACAGCGCCATTATCCAAAAAGTTCACTCCACGACCGTTTTAAAGCCAGAGATATCACAACTGTCATTGGCATCCGACTTGCTCGAGCGACGTTGCCCACCGGACGCGGAAGAAATTAATGTATTGAAGCAACCAGAAATGGGTGTGTCCAGGTCTTTGCTGTCCCATCTGTCTATGAGGTCACGTTGGATCATGGCCACTTTCATGACGCTGATCATGTAGAAGAAGAAACGTTTCCACGCCAGTTTGACAGGATGAGTGTATTCTGCTTCCAGGGTGACAGCTAAGCCATTACTGAACGCAGGGTATAGTTTCTGAAATCATGTGAAACATAGGCCAAGAGAGATAACATTACAATCATGAGTAACGGTGAAGATCAGTAGCGTGACATTATCGCATGAGGCAGATTGCCAAAAGCAGGACATGCCCAGAACCAAAGAACGAATACAATAAAGATAGTGCTGATTCAAGTTTCTTTTGTCTCAGACTTGAACTTCATTTGAATCAACTCGTGAGACAGATTTGTTTCAGTCTCACTTGTGCAGGAAGCCCCACTTAACTCCATCGACAACATCTCACACTAAAACCGAGTCAAAACAGACTTTTCTTGGTGCGCTTTTTGCCCAGTGAATTCCTTGTTTGGCAAGAACATAACAAATGTGAACAAACCAGAAGCAGGATGACCTGCCTGTGTTAGCCGACTAGTTTACATAATGTCAATGACGAAAAATTCGGGTGTTGGTCTAGACCACAATTCTAACTAGCCAATAAATGTCTGAAAACCGACACTGTGGCTGGGAGGTCAATGGGGAATGTTTTAATTGGTTGTGTTTGAAGATTTTGGTCAGGCTACAGAGGAGAAAGACAAAACTGCGGGGCGATCAAAACTATCCCCGATGTAGGTGAAATTACACTGTTTAACTTGAAACACAAAGTGGCATGCTCTATGTGTCTGTCTTGGTTACGTAACGGGCAGACATAATAAATACACAAACAGAGATGGATGGATGAATGGATGAATAAATAGACGGATGGATGGATGGATGGATGGATCGTTCAGTAAATAAAAGTACCTGTAAAGTATCACAAGGAACTCCGGCAGAATAATGTTTGTCTCCCAGGCTCCCCAAAAATGCATCCAGACTCGTTTGATCCCGGAGACAGTCTACAGCCACACCAAACCCTTCCATAACGGCCACGGCGTGACGAATTAGCGCCGTCTGGTCCTGGGAAGTTCTGTCTGAGCCAGATTCAGATTTAGTGAGCTTTGGAAAGTGAACTCGCATATCTTTCTCAGATGACAGGAAGCTGCACAAAACAAGGAGGGATAAAAATGATTGACAAGCATACCAGATCCATTTCCAGCCTTCCTATGTTGTTCCCTGCAAGTCTTGTCTGGCATTAGTCGATGCACAGGGGCATTTTTTTTTCTTTTGGTCGAAAAGTGATAGATAAGCACCCACTGCTCAAGATGTCGTCAACGCATACTTCAGCTAAAGCTAACTTTTTTTCTTCTTTGGAGGAATAATTGGTATTTCTTTCTCCAGAATGGCAAGTCTATGAACTAAGTGTCGGAGTTTTTCAGTAAACAAAATTAATGGCACAATCACATTTCGCTTTTCTAATTAACTTTCCAATAAAAACAAAAGAACAAAATCATCTCATACGAACATCTCTGATGGTGTTTAGCTACTTCGGCAGCCGGCCAGAGAGGACTTACCTGAAACCAGTTTCTACAAGAGGTTGCCTTCATCAAATCATGTAAAGAGATTAGTTCTGTTGATCTCCTTTTATAAAATTCAAAGGAAATCAATCCCAAAATTTTATATCTCAGGAAATGCTACTCTTCAAATACAAATTTGAGTTTGCTCTTGCATAATAAGACTGTGGAATTCCGTGTCTCTCCAGACAATATAATGTACATGAACGGCATTTTTTTTTTCATGCAGCTTGGGGACACAGAAAGTTTGTTGACAATGAGAACAGAGTGGCATTCAGTTAGTTGTGAATTTATAGGCGACATAGCCATTAATAAGGATTAGGGTTAGTAATAATAATGATAATGGCAGTAGTTACAATAATAAACATGATAAATACAATACAACTACAACAATAATGACAATGGATGGCATTTACATAGCGCATATCCATTTAAATTGAATTCCTGCTGAGGTGTATGCCTTCGATGGAGAAAAGCTTATTGAAAGGTTGACCGAGTTGTTCAATCATATGTTGAAAGCAGGGAAGCTGCCACAGGACTTCAAAGATGCTTCAATCATCCATCTGTACAAAAACAAAGGGGACAGCCAAGTCTGTGACAACCATCGGGGAATCTCTCTACTTTCAATAGCTGGCAAAATATTGGCAAGAATGCTTCTGAATCGCCTTCTTGATCACCTCTCGTCAAATGACTTGCTTCCCGAGAGCCAATGTGGCTTTCGTAAAGAGAGGGGAACGGCGGGTATGATTTTTGCTGCCAGACAGATTCAAGAAAAATGCATGGAACAAAATAAAGCGCTGTATATCACATTTGTTGACCTCACAAAAGCTTTTGACACAGTGTGTCGTGAAGGCCTCTGGAAAATCTTGGCGAAGTTTGGGTGTCCACCCGAATTCATCACAATAGTGCGCCAGTTTCATGATGGCATGCAAGCTGCAGTCAAAAGCAACGGCAGTGTTTCAGAGCCCTTTGCTGTCACAAATGGGGTAAAACAGGGTTGTGTCTTAGCCCCAACTCTGTTCAGAATCATGTTCTCTGCAATGCTACAAGAAGCCTTTAGCTCTCCTCCTCAAGGGGTAAGCATCAAGTACCGAACTGATGGCAGTCTATTCAACCTCAGGAGACTTCAGGCAAAAACCAAAACCAAAAGTACTCAAGTCTGTGACCTACTATTTGCTGATGATTGTGCACTTCTGGCACACGATGAGGATAGCATGCAAAACTGTGTTGATAAGTTCTCTAGTGCCTGTGACAACTTTGGCCTCACAATAAGCACAAAGAAGACGGAAGTGCTCCATCAGCCTACTCCAGACGACAAGTATCCTGTGACCCCAAATATCAAAGTCCACGACAGTCTTCTGAAGGTGTCGGAGAACTTCACCTATCTTGGCAGTACACTGTCTTCCGCGGCTCGTGTTGATACTGAAATTCTCTCATGAATCAGCAAAGCCAGCTCTGCATTTGGCAGGCTTCGAAAGAGAGTGTGGGATGTTGCCGGCATTCGCACAGACACTAAGCTGAAAGTGTACAATGCTGTGGTCCTTCCCACCCTACTCTATGGGGCTGAAACCTGGACAGTGTACCAATCGCATGCCAGAAAGCTAAATCACTTTCATCTGGCCTGCCTTAGAAAGATCCTAAGGATCAAATGGCAGGACAAAATTCCAGACACTGAGGTCCTCAATCGTGCCAAGGAATTGAGCATCTTCTGCCACCTGAAAAAAATTCAGCTACGTTGGGCAGGACATGTTGTCAGAATGCCCGACTCCAGACTCCCTAAGCAAATCTTCTTCTCTGAGCTCTCCAATGGAACGAGGAATGTTGGGGCCCCAAAGAGACGTTACAAAGACACTCTCAAGCAATCACTGAAGGCCTTTGCCATTGATGTGAGTGAGTGGGAAAAGCTCTCGCTTGATCGTGCAAATTGGAGGGCGGCCCTTACCAGAGGCAGCAAAGCATGGGAAGCTGACAGAGTCCAGCAGGCTATCAAAAAAAGAGAACGGCGCAAGAAAAGGCCCAGTGGTACTGAACCAACGGAGCACTCTTGTCATTTATGTGGAAGGGTCTGCAGGGCAAAAATAGGACTTATCAGTCACATGAGAAGCCATAAGTCATGAAAGAACAGTCTTTCCATTCTGTCCTCTGTGTCCTTTAGTTCTCTTTATTGTCCAACAATTTCTGTTCTTTATTCCTCTGGTGTTGTTAAGGTCATCATCATACCTGATGGACGAACTATTATTATTATTATTATTATTATCCATTTAAAATGCTCTATGGCTTTACAGAAGCAACATGTCAACCATACAGCAGAATGGAGCGCCTGCGAAGCGCTCAACACACTACACTGCTTCTCTCTCTCTCTCTCTCTCTCTCTCTCTCTCTCTCTCTCTCTCTCTCTCTCTCTCTCTCTCTCTCTCTCTCTCTCTCTCTCTCGCTCTCTCAGAGCAAATTGTAACGCAGCCTGTTAGGTGCAGTTCACAACTCACAACAGTTCGCAACTCACATCAGATACATCACAACTCATATCACAACTCAAATAAAATTTGAATATTTATTAATAATAATATATATTTAATAATGAGTAATAAATTTTGTTGTTGCTGGTGGGGGGGGGGGGTGACATGGATACATTTTTAGTCTATTAATTTCAACTTTGCCCGGGCAGCGGCCTGTTCGGCCTGCTCTTTACGACTTCCAACTGCCAAGGTATATCCAACGTGCGCAACGTGCACGCGGGCCCTCCCAATTTTTCGTCCTTATCCGAGAAGACTAGGTACTCGATCCTACCCCCCCCCTCCCCCCAATAGGATCAGGGACTTGAAAATATTAGGAAAACCCCAATTTCCAACATGCCTGCACGGCCCGGGACCCTTGGCATGAGAGGCGAGCACCTTGCCTCTAGACCACCTTGTCCCCAACAACAACAACATTAATAATAATAATAATACATGCAATAACAATACAATACGGCATGTCTGTAATCGCTACCTTGAGGCACCTAACGGCCTGAATAGAGTAACAATGGACTGTTTTGTCTATTCGGGCCTCTAGGTAGCGGCCTGAATAGAGCCGGGCACCGGGGGTTGTCTATTCTGGCCGCTACCTAGAGCCACCTAGCGGCCTGAATAGAGTAACGATGGGGTGTTTTGTCTATTCAGGCAAATTAGGTAGCGACCTGAATAGAGCCGGCCATCATTTTATTATATGAAGAGAGATAATAGTCGTGTCCAGTAACGATAATTATACATGTAGTAACAGAGTGAATGCAGCAACCAGGCCCCACAAAACAGTATCATTCGTGTCACTTTCCTAAATGTCATGTTTACGCAGAATATCCCAGGCCTGATACTGAGTGCTGATTGAAGATCGAACATGACCTTTTGCGTCACAATGTAATTACCGCAACCGAGGAAATGAAGAAGAAAGACGCCGGGGAGGTAGATGATGCAAATCTGATGATCTGAACTGACACAGAATTCAAAGCCGGATAAGACATAATTATAGCCTGCCTACTGCTGCAGTGCGAGATTATCTATTGCAAAAATGTAGGCATACAGTAAGCTTAAGACATCTGCATTACTTTCGTGAAAATGCAATTACATCAGAGCAATATTAGCTTTGTGTTTGAGCATTAACCCTTCCCACTTCCGGCCACCACCCTCCAACCCCACAGCTTCCATGCATCATTTTTTGTATTTTGTTATTGTTTTGTTTTCTTTCCTTCGTGTTTGTGTCTGCATTTAAAAACGTTTTATTTTCATTATTCTTTTTTATTTCTCCCGTCATATTAAAAAACGCAGTATTGTTATATGGATATTCTACCACGGGAACTACCAAATCGAGTCTTTCCATCATATTTACAATTGGGAAGAACATTAACATACTGAACTGACGAACTTGTAAGGTTTCAAAAGAATCCTTTCATGGAATAGCTTATTCTCATTGTATGACATCTGGACACATCAAACCGGTTCTCCTGGTCTTAGACACTTTGCACTGTTTTGTGATCTCTTGAAGTTTTTCCTTATTTAAAAATCTCTTATGTTTTACAAGTCATTCTAGGCGTTCTTCTGTTGCTAGAGCAAGTATTTTAAAAGATCTGGGCTTCAAATGGCCCAAATGGTGTTTTTTTTTTTTTTTAAATAGGAATATCAAATTGCCACAGACTTAATTAAAAGAAAATAATAATAACTATATCATATGGACTTTCCCACAGAAAGTTTATCCATTACGAATGTTTATACAACATTATTGCCCACATAAAATTTACCCACAATCTAACTGTTTACTGCGTATATAAGCAATACCGGTACAGTGAATGGACATCGAACGTTTACCCATTATAGTACTATAATACCCATACACAGGAAGTTCAGCCATTGTACATGGGCACAGGAATTTTACAAATCATAAATTATGTGCAATACAATCTATGACCACAAAGGTTTAACCATTATAAAGTACAACGAGCACAGAAAGTTTACCCATTATAAATCAAATATGCACTGCAATTTATGGATGCAGAACGTTTACCTGTTATAAATAAGAGACTACACTTTATGGACACACCATTATGTTTACCTGTTATAAACATGCACTCCAATTTTATGCCTATGTTTGTAGATGGTTGGCCATGTAGAGATGACAAGCTCGCGATCGGCTTCACCCAATGGGGACATCACTGGTGGAAAACTGTCCAATGGAAGAGTAGCTCCACACACATTTCCCATGATGTACTTTTAGCATTGATAAAACATAATCAGAAAGATGCGATAACTTTTGTTGCTGTTCCTGATTCAGATAATCAACCGTTGAGACGTTTAAAAGTCATGAAAGACACTGAAGCGTCATTGAAACCTCAGAAAAGACACATACTGTAGGAGTATTTTTGACTGCAATGACAAAGACATTCTTTTCTTTGTACTAGTATTATTCACCATCAGTGGTGATGGTCTTACTTACACGGTTTTATTAGCGTTGCTTTCGTTACATTGGAACCATCACCAGGCGTTACCTTTAATTTAGTAACATTTTCGGCGAGTTTATTTAAATGGGAAGAGATTGCTGCGATTTCCTGCAACCGCGAAAAATGACAATAGTAATTGTTAATATTATATTTTAAGGCTCATTTTCTTAAAAGGAAACCAGAAAACATTTGTTTTAAATCTGATATTCAAAGGATGCCTTCCCTCTCAGGAGGAGCCTTAGTACTCCTTCTGAACTACGTCTTTCTCTCTTATGCACAAGAACGCTTGTATGATGTAAATGAAAGTATATTATTTATATTAAGCAAGTGGAAAAACTGTTGACAACCTCACTCCAAAGTATTGATAATTGGGATAAAAACTGATGATAACGCAAGAAAGAATCCCTACATGTACAATATTTCACTGGGCGGTGGGCATTATATCCTTCGATACATGTATTTCACAGCAATTAACATTTTATTGACCCGTTCATGAAAATATAACAAATGTAAATCTCTGCCCTGTGTATTGGAGTATTCGGGAAAAGAAAACAAAAGGAAATGAAAGCATCAAAATCTGTAACTCAGTATTCTTGTCTCTTTCCTTTAATTAAATACTTTAATTTATTAAATTGAATTTCTACCTTGCATTTAAACATTTTCGGGAAGTTGACACTACAGATTTCAATCATCAAATTTGTCGGCGATGAATCTTAAGAATAATGTTTCTAAAGAATGCATATAGAGCACTTCAAGAACTGACCAGAAAAGGATGAAGTGAAACGTCCAACGTCCAAAGTGGAAATGGCAACAGAAAATTGTAGTAATCCACGCACGCCAAACAGGAAACTGGCTGCTCACGCGCATTTCTGGAGCATCGCTTTTAGCAGAA
Organism: Onchidella celtica; assembly: GCA_963931925.1. NCBI lineage: Eukaryota > Metazoa > Mollusca > Gastropoda > Systellommatophora > Onchidiidae > Onchidella > Onchidella celtica. The sequence goes on along the minus strand of OZ007580.1, from coordinate 17,191,774 downwards.
AATGTTTACCACCGAGTCGCCTTTTTAATCAATATGTCACAGATCTCACAGGAACGTGCGTGCTTTTATATCTTGAAATTCTGAACATCGCACGTGCGTCAAGCTCTCGCCTGTCAAATGTCATGATCCAACTGCAATGTTTCACTAATCACAAAAAACCGCAGGCATAACGCCAGGAGGCCGGAACAAGGGCGGAAAATTGGTGTTATCCAGCCCTTTAATGTCAATTTGTAGAATGACGTCATATTTTAGATGAGGTCCGGGGGAAACCATTAAAACATCGGCGCCTCATTAGCCTACCTCAGCTTTTATTATTATTATCATTATTATTACTAGTAACTGCCCCATTCTTTGAATGGGAAAAAGCAAAGCTCACTACTCCAGACCGAAAGGAATCAGCACAAAGACATTAATGTCGAGACACTTGGTGTCATCCACATAAAATTGGCGATCAATAGATAGATAGGATAGTCTTACAGTAGTACACAGTGCATAGTAGTGCGCACCTAGAATTTTTCATGGGCTCATGTGTTCGTAAAAAATAAAGGATCGGAGGGAGTCAATTAGCGGCATAAACCAGAATCAAACTAAACAAAATATTCCCCCACCTTTTCAAGACTCCAAATCTAAAAAAGAACCTTTTGCGGGTTGAACGGCGGGCACATGTAAATTTTCAGGCAAAGCCGAGCTGTGTGAGCGGCAGTAGGTCTTGTTAATGTTAAAAATCACGTTTTGTTTTTTTTTATATTATTATTACATTTTCCGTTTTTGACTACTTTGGGCATTAGCTCTAGTTCGACCCTCGAGATGTAAGAGGCCTAGATCTAGCCTTTCGACAAAGTTTACTTGGCATGACTGACACTCCGAGATCTATAATGAAATATTTCCTTCCGATCTTGAAGCACACTCTAAATATTTATACAGTTTTCTTGGTATGAATGAATGGCACTCACCTCATCTGTATAACACCATACTCTGTATCAAAGTTTTCTTGGCGTGGCTGGATCGTGAACTCTAGTTTACATTTCCGGTAAGAGGCGGAAATGACGAAATTGACGGAAGTACAATATCACATCGTATTCGCAATCATGAATTGATAACTGAAAATTATAACTGAATTTCTGGAAAAAGTAAAGAGTTTCGGGAAAAAGTGAGCACGACACGTACAGGCTTGATACATTTTACATACATGTGCCAAGTTTCCTTTCTCTACGGTGCGTAGTAAAAAAGCCTTTGCGGGAACAAAGTTGGGCCCAAGCTCCATTATTATATGATTATTATTATTATTAATATTACTAGTAACTGCCCCATTCTTCGAATGGTAAACAACAAAGCTCACCACTCCAGACAGAAAGGAATCAGCACAAAGACATTGATGTCGAGACACTTTAGGTCATCCACATAAAATCGGCGATCAATAGATAGATAGGATAGTATTACATTAGTACACAGTGCACAGTAGTGCGCACCGAGCATTTTTCATGGGCTCATGTGTTCGTAAAAAATGATCTAAATATTTACGCACAGTTTTCTTGGTATGAATGAATGGCACTCACCTCATCTGTATAACACTATACTCGGTATCACTATCAAAGTTTTCTTGGCGTGGCTGGATCGTGAACTCTAGTTTACATTTCCGGTAAGAGGCGGAAATGACGGAATTAACGGAAGTACATTTAATTATCACGTCGTATTCGCAATCATGAATTGATACGTACAGGCTTAATAAATTTTACATACATGTAACGCAACGTAGAGAAATGAAACTTGGCACATGTATGTAAAATTTATTAAGCCTGTACGTGTCGAGCTCATTTTTTCCCGAAACTCTTTACTTTTCCCAGAAATTCAGTTATAATTATCAGTTATCAATTCATGATTGCGAATAAGACGTGATAATGTACTTCCGTCAATTTCGTCATTTCCGCCTCTTACCGGAAATGTAAACTCTCGAAATAGAGTTCACTTGAGATCCAGCCACGCCAAGAAAATTTTGATACCAAGTGTAGTGTTATACAGATGAGGTGAGTGCCATTCATTCATACCAAGAAATCTGTGTAGAAACATTTATAGTGTGCTTCAAGCTCGGAATGAAATATTTTTATTATAGATCTCGGAGTGTCAGCCATGCCATTGTCGAAAGGAAAATGTAATAATAAAATATAAAAGAAGAATCACGGGATTTTGAACAAGACCTACTGCCACTCACACAGCTCGGATTTGCATGAAATTTTACATGTGCCCGCCCTTCGACCCGCAAAAGGTTCTATTTTAGATTTGGAGTCTTGAAAAGGTGGGGAAGTAGTTTTTTGAGTTTGCTTTATGCCGCTTATTGTCTACTTTTGATCCTCCATTTTTTACGAACACATGAGCCCATGACGTCATCATTTCCTGAAAAATTCTCCTATCTATCTATTAATAGCCAATTTTTTTTGTGGATGACCCAAAGTGTCTCGACATCAATGTCTTTGTGCTGATTCCTTTCGGTCTGGAGTGCTGTGCTTAACCATTCGAAGAATGGGGCAATTACTAGTGATTATAATAACTAGTAACTGCCCCATTCTTCGAATGGTAAAAAAACAAAGCTCACCAATCAAGACCGAAAGGAATCAGCACAAAGACATTGATGTCGAGACACTTTGGGTCATCCACATAAAATCGGCGATTAACAGATAGATAGGATAATATTATGTGCGAGGTAGTGCGCACCGAGAATTTTTCAGGAAGTGATGATAATTATCATGGACTCATGACTGTGTTCGTAAAAAATGAAGGATCGGAGATAGTCAGTTAGCGGCATAAAGCAAACTACAAAAAATACTTCCACACCTTTTCAAGACTCCAAATCTAAAAGAGAACCTTTTGCGGGTCGAAGGACAGGCACATGTAAAATTTCAAGCAAATCCGAGCAGTGTGAGCGGCAGTAGCTCTAGTTCGATCCTCGAGGCGTGAGAGGCCTAGATCTAGCCTTTCGACAAAGTTTTCTTGGCATGACTGACACTCCGAGATCTAGTCTATAATAAAAATATTTCCTTCCGAGCTTGAAGCACACTCTAAACATTTCTACACAGTTTTCTTGGTATGAATGAATGGCACTCATCTCATCTGTACAACAATATACTCGGTATTAAAGTTTTCTTGGCGTGGCTGGATCGTGAACTCTAGTTTACATTTCCGGTAAGAGGCGGAAATGACGAAATTGACGGAAGTACATTATCAAAAAGAAAGAGCAAAGCCAGAAAACTTAGTAAACAAGATGAATATCATGCACTGAAGAAGGAAATCCAAACAAAGATCAGAAGAGACAAGAATGCATGGTTAGAAAGAGAGTGTGCAAACATAACAGAATGTAATACACAAAGAAAGTCAAAAGAAATGTTTGAACAAATAAGAAAAGTAAAAAAGAGGGATTTCCAACCACAGAACTTGAGTCTGAACAACAAAGAAGGCACAACACTGACAAACACAAAAGATGTGCTCTCAAGATGGCACGAATACGGCAAGATGCTGTTTGCGGACACCATCAGACCAGACCCGAGGGACCTCCAACAACCAGACTCACAACAGATAGATAAAGAACCAGAACCTCTCTTGGAGGAAGTACAGGCTGCAATAAAACAAATAAAGAATGGAAAATCCCCTGGATTAGACAACATACCAGGTGAACTCCTGAAACATACCAGCGAATCAGGAATAAAAGCACTCCACCAAATGATCTGCAAAATTTGGCAGACAAATGAATGGCCAACAGACTGGAAGCTACAAGAATTCGTCATGCTATACAAAAGCGGCAATGTCAAAGACTGTGGAAATTATAGAACCATCGCCCTCATCAGTCACACCAGCAAAATCCTGCTCATCATCATACTCAACAGAATGAAATCTAAGGTAGAAGAGGAACTATCAGAATGTCAAGCTGGTTACAGGACCAACAGAGGAACCGCTGACATGCTCTTCATACTACAAATAATGATTGAACAGATAAGAAGCAATGGAAACGAAGCCTTCATCACGTTCATAGACTACAGCAAAGCGTTCGACAGCGTTAGGCACCATCACCTGTTCGATATAATGATTAAGATGGGATTCCCGAAACACCTTGTGACCCTCATCGCTGCACTATACCACGAACAAAAGGCAACGATTAGATGGAACAATGAGAACTGTCCATATTTCAACATCGAGAAAGGAGTCAGACAGGGTTCCATACTTTCACCTCATCTTTTCAATATTTATACTGAGCAGATCATGAGAAACGCAGACATAGAAGATATGGGAATAAAGATCGGAGGCCGAAACATCACAAACCTTCGCTACGCTGATGACACAGCTCTTATGTCAGATAACATCACCAGCATGAAAAGAGTGTTGCACAGAGTGGATGAAGCGGGCAATACAGCAGGTCTACACCTAAATGCTAAGAAAACCAAAGTCATGCATACTGGAACAGGGCACCATGAACACCAGGAGATACTAGTAAACAAAACAGCACTAGAAAAAGTGACTGATTTCAAATACCTAGGATCACATAAATCGCAAGATGGAAGCTGCTCAAAGGACATAAAAACAAGGATAGGAATGGCAAAACACAAAATGGTTCAACTAAACAACATTTGGAAGGATAGAGGCACACCAACGGACCTCAAAGTGAACATACTTAAGTGCTTGATCTGGCCAGTCCTACTATATGGTTGTGAAGCCTGGACACTCAAAAAGGCAGACATAACAAGATTGGAGGCAGCTGAAATGTGGCTTTACAGAAGGCTACTCAGAATAAGTTGGACAGAAAGGAGAACAAATACAAGCATCTTAGAACAGCTTGGCACCACCAGAAGAATAACACCTGAAATAAATAAAAGAAGACTTGCATACATCGGCCACGCGGCCCGAAACAAAAGCACGTCCCTTATGATATCAATCCTTCAAGGAAAGACAGAAACAAAGAGAAAACAAGGAAGACCACCCATTACATATCACGATAACATCAAGAAAGTCAGCCAGCTGGAAATAAGTGAACTAACTAGGAAAGCTAAGGACAGGATTGGGTGGAGGAGATTTTGTCGTGACATCCACTGTAGCAGCTAACATCGATGACGATGAAGCCGACGGGTGACAGGTGACATTATCACGTCGTATTCGCAATCATGGATTGATAACTGATAATTATAACTGAATTTCTGGAAAAAGTAAAGAGTTTCGGGAAAAAATGAGCTCGACACGTACAGGCTTAATAAATTTTACATACATGTGCCAAGTTTCATTTCTCTACGTTGCGTAGTAAAAAAGCCTTTGCGGGAACAAAGTTGGGCCCACGCTCCATTATTATATGAGATAATTTACCGATACAACTGCTTCTCCAAATGTTACCCTTAATTTGGTGGTTTGGGGGCGATTTGGGGGTGCTTTCGCTAAGAATATGACTTCTCCATTGTAAATGTGGCTTTGAAATAGATTTAAGAATCTACACCTTACCATTAGAGGGTGCAGGGTGTGGAGGGTGATAGCCAGTGATTGTAACGACAATTTTGTTTTGGTAAGATAAAGAACAATATTAAGTATGTTAAAAAAATCGTTCGGGGACTTGAACCTAACTAACATGGAGTTCAGAATGTTTGCTGATCTCTCTTAGTCTCTTTTCGCGGTGATAACGTCGCAATGTATACTTCCTAATAATTCCCTCATATAACAAATGATTATGATATTGCAAAGCAATTCTTCACATCGAGCATGTGTGTGTGGGCGACAGATGCAAAACGTCTGAATCGTGCTTACTCATTTCCCGGGCCTGTTCCTTACTTTTGTACTTACTTTCAAATAATAATGTGTACTTAAAATTAAAATTACATTCAAATTCTGATTTGAGACTCGTAAAAAATGCAGTGTGGAATAAAATAAATGAAAGTAAAAGTTGATCATAATGATAGCAAGTTATATTATAAAGGAAGTAAAGTCTCCAATGTAATCATAAAGGCTTTTTAACCTCTGAGCTTTAAGTTCTACGAAATATCATACTGCGCCTGGAAAGATGTACGTGAGCATGTTTTAAAAAGTCTTGAAGTTCGTCATATTTTCAATACTTCTGTTGATTTTGAGCCACAGTTGAGTTCAACAGAAGAAAGTGTTCTGGCATAAATCGAAAAAGTAAAATCTGACCGAAAATTGCGTTATACGCCACTCTGTACATATTGCTGACCGAAAGTCAACTTCATCACATCTGTGTATTCTGCAAAGGAATTGTGGTAAAACAAAAAGATCTATTTTAGTCTCCTCTTCCAATCCAAATGTAGTTGTTAATGTGACCTAGATCTGGATATGCGGGTGCTCTTGGTACAAGGAAAATTTGCAAGATTTATCGGACAGTTTATGTGACGTAAATACAAAATGTAAATATATATAAGCTTAGAGTGTTTGATTTGACACCCTGACTCACGCATAGGGGGAAATTATAGTTACAGGCATGCAAGGCAAAGGGAAGACATAAACTGATGAAACTTTTATACAGCTCTATCTTCATGAGATCGTTTCACAATAGCTCACGATAAACAGCTGCCGTCACTTGCTGATGACGTCAATCGAACTTATACATTTTCGGTGAAGCAATTTGCTTTTTCTTCTGAGATCAATATTGTGTTCTAACTTCAGCACCAGACAAAGGAGGCAGACTATCTAAAAGCCACTGACAGCTCAAGTTACAAAATCCCATCAAGAAGTCAGAGAGCTTGTCTGACATATGATTCTCGGAAGCCGTGTCGCCATAAGGACAAGTTGCGTTCTGTCTCCAATGGCTGACTGGCATGAATCCAGTGTTGTTTTCATGTCTCCCATCCTCCACTCTTCCCCATGCGATCTACGTGCGGTGAAAAATGCGAAGGTGGCATTGTAAAATACGTAGCAGACTGCTTCAGCCCGTTCAACAATTCCACAAAATGCACAAGATGCATATTTTCAAAGTGTGGGAGGGCAAAGTATACCTCACTCTGAAAATACTGATCTTGAGATCTAGTAAAATATGTGAGCGTCAAAAGAGGAACTCTATATTCGGCACTAATGACTTCGGGGCTCGTGTTTCAGTCTACAAAAATTTGAACAGATTCCTGAAACACTCTGACTTTACGATCCCAACGCCATCCAGCAGGAACACTTATACGGAAAAGTGGCTCCAGAACCATTCCATATGATATTCGAACGAACGAGACAGGCTGAATTCTATGCTTTAATGAAAAATTACAACAAAGACTCTACTGATATTGGAATTGAATCACACAATGCAACTTGGCACCTAGAATAAACCTGGCAATAAAAAGTACCAGCGGGAAGCGCTTGATCATCAACATGGCTGGCAGACAACACGTCTTTCAAGGTAACGACTAGAGTACGCCCTATAGATCCTGAACAACGCAAAGACCGTCTGTTAAACTGACTATATCTTACGGAAATACGACCACAAGATCCTTACATTTATTCCGTACCACTTTGATCTGAATCCGATTGTGGTTACTTGGGCCCAAGTAAAGAGTGATGTTGCCCATTAGAACACTGATGTTTAACTTAAAAGAGTACTGCAACTGACAGAGACAGCTATTCATCGAGTATCAGCTGATGCAAGTCGTGTCAAAAGAGTGGGGGATGACTATACTAAAGCTGACGAAATTAAACACCAATTCCACCGGTGATAATCCCTTGCAAGGCTCAGCTCCCTTTTGCTCGTCTTCAGTTGTGTTAAGTCCTATTAAACTGATATATAGACTTTTATTTTCCCCCGTTTGTGTAACTTTGTTTCCTTGTTTGTGTTGTTAATTCAGAAATGTATTGTTTTTAGCTTCAGACTCCCAAAAGATTCTCAAAAAGCTAAAAAGAAAAAAAAAAGTTTATCTAGGGTGGACTAACAACACCAGCCACTAATATTGTTAATTTAAAAAAAAAAAAACTCGAAAGTATTACTTTAAGTCTAAGTCTAAAGACGAATAACGTACTACTTCAGTATCTGCAATTCGTTCAACACTAAATTGCAAAAAATTCTTTTTTTAAAACGTATTCAGTGTAACGCTTCACTTGAAACATGCCCTGCGTTTATCCAAACTAAGCATGTCCGAGTTTATAACATCTCTGTGTCAGCGAACCACATTATTGGTACTGAATTCAACTTAATGTTCATCAATTGGTGTCGGCCAAGTGGTTTTTTTTTTGTGTTTTGTTTATATTATATACAACTATGCCAGAAAAAAAAAGGGGAGTTTTATTTCTAGCTTAGGAAAGCCACACAAAATTCCTGTAAAAAAGCATACCGGTATTGAAAAAGAGGCTACCGTATGCAAAATTTCCCCGTGATCGATCGAGGCATGTCGGAGATATTAAAAGAAACTGTAAACCATATTGTCGAACAGACTACAGACGCTGAAAACAAAATGCATGATAGCGACACATTTCAAATTGAATTTATTTGAGTTTGAATTTGATTCCTACCTGGTTTTGAAGAAATCAGTGTAGATGTAAATCAAATTTGACATCACCCGTTCCCGGCAATTTTTCTCCTCTTGCCACTGTATACAACAAGAAACTAGCCTGGAGTTCTATCAGATCGCTTGTCTTCCCACTAAACAGATGTGGCTGTTGAATGTCGCAAAAAATGTACATGATAAAAAGTCGATACTGTAAATGTCATGCGTGCCAGGCAGGGGGCACAGAATTTAATGGATAAACCAGCTAATTTGGTGGAAAAACAGCTGCGTTTTAAGTTAAGAGATATGGAGCTAACTATATGACAGATCTGTCTATGAGGAATGTAGAAAAGGAAGCGGTTCACCTGCCCTGGCCGGGGGATTGGGGGGGGGGGGCAGGCTCTACACAATACACATAATTACTAGTTCCCAGTCTCTGCCAAAATGACAATTCCCTCCGGCTAGCCTCTACGGTCCAGGAGCATTTGTCGGACCATGCGCGTGTTTATATCACTGTACTGGAGATTTATAATACTTCAGTATGACGTCCTGGCCGTGACTGTATCAAGGCAACAATTTCAGCTGTACTTGTCACTGCGCTCGCTTCAGTCAATATCTTTTTAAAAAAATGGAATAATATATGTTTTTTGTTTCTTTGTTGTTGTTGTTGTTGTTGTTGATGGTGATGTTTCCAGAGTAATTTTCCAGATAATTTTTGGGTTAGGTTTGCTTGGTCACTATAAATTTTATGTTGGCGATTTCGATGGTCACAAAATAAAACTAAAAGAAAGAAAGAGCGGAAGATTGAGAGAGAGAGAGAGAGAGAGAGTAACCAATGTTGGGTATTTTGCCCACATGGTTAGTTGCTCCCTGATTTATTGGTCTTCCCTTGCAAGAGAACGACCAAGCAAGCGTTTTCTTGCATTATTTTTAATTTTAAAATCTAAATTGACTAAATTTGACCATACGCTGTTTTTCAGGTACACATACATAGAGTTATATTGCAAATATTGCTTCTACATAAACAGCAGCCTGATATTAAGGCTGCTCCATTTACATTCATTGTCAACATCTCAACAAATTGTTGTTTTTTTTGGGCCACGCACTCAGGATAAATTTTCCTTTTCTTATGACCTATTCAAGCTGTCTTTATTTTTGTCTTCATTCACCCGATCCTGTCGTTTTTTCTCTCTCTCATTCCGTTTGCCTGATTCATTTTCCCTGTGAACCATATTTTTACATTCTTCAGATCCCCTCCTGTTTTCCATCTTTTCTATTCCATCTTGTCATATTTTTTTTAGTACAAACTCTTAGTCCAGCTGCTAAAGAATCAATGTCTTTATTCTGTCGTTCCCCAAATTTATCTCTTCTGATCTGATTTCGTGGTTTTTGTTTTTTTTTTTCTATCTTTCTTTCTTTTTGATTGCTATTTCTATTTTTTCTCCTCTTTAACTCTCCTGCATATCCATAGCCTTCTCTCCATCTATCTGGCAGTATATCATGGTCACATTGTAACTAAGTTTTTTGTTCTTGTTTTTTTTTGTTTTGTTGTTTTTTCTGCCACCCATCTTTCCTTCCTTCCCCCAACCTTGTGTTCCTGCTTGAGGTTCTCCATCGTGCCATCTCCCCCACTAAACTTTAACAACAACCTCGGCTGTGGTACCAAACCAACCATTGAGGTCCTTTGGTTTCCCGGGGGCCTCAGCCTAATGCTGGCCCCCTGCCAGTGCCAGATTGTGTAACTGTGGGCGATGATGCAAGACAAGTCGCACGTGGTCAGTCCTTTGTTTGAAAGTATAGCCTATCAGGTAAACAGGGTCCACGAGGTTGGCATGTGTGTGAACCTAAAAGTAAGGGAGTGGTCATTCTGCAACCTTTGGCATGAAAACTCTTCAGGCCTTAAATTTGGCAGGAAGGTGGCAATTGAGATGAGGAAGATGATGGCTATAATCAAAAGTTGTTTACTTCAAGCATGTATTTTTTAATAAATAACAATGTTGAATACTATGTAACATTTGTATTTTTGCATGTTTGTTTCATAATATAATTATAGTACCGTGCATTTCATAAAAAGTAACCGCATCAAGAGTTCAGTTTGGTGCGTAATGTTCTGGTGCGCATGAGTTGTGAAGCAAGACTGTAGAGCATTACTTTTATTATATCGCATATAATATGTATTTCTAACATACTGCTAGGATTAGAGGCAAATAATCCATAGAGACATTTAGTTATTACCATTACTTGTTTATTTACCTCAATAAAACATGATTATTTTCGGTTGGCGGGTTTGGGCTGGAAAAAAATTGTCAGTTAGGCGGTTTTTGGGCTAGTTTTTTTGTAACTTTGGCGGGTTTTTAAAAAAAAAAAATCTGGCAACACTGATCCCGATGCCATATTGTTTACGTGATGGCGACAAGAAGGGCTCGTTATTGCTCTTATATTAATTGTAGCTCTAACTCCAAGACTTCCACTGATCCTAGTACTGGAGCAAGCCTGAAATTCCATAACCATCCAAATCCAGCAATTGTGTCAGCAATCACAGTGATCGGTGACTGTTTTTTATTTTTTTACTCGACTGTGGTTACAAGAGAATTTGAAACACAATTCAGTGCGTTTGGGATGTATGGTTTCATTCCCAAACATAAATGTCACTGGTTTGCAAGGATTTAAAGAGTATCAATATCAGTTTAAACAGAGCTGGTGTCCATGAGTGTTTGACTAGGACTAGCCTAGGCCTGGCTAGGCTAGGAGTCCAGGCTTTGTATCATCAGTGCTCGAGTTTTCGCCTGCCTATATTAATGCATAAAAACACGATGTCCAAACACTGTATGCCGTAGGCAAACACATAGATCGCCTAAGCCATATGATAGACTAGCATAGTGTTTCCAAGATGGCGGAAGGCTAGCAGTAGACGAATTTGAGGTCACGCTAGATTGATGTTTCGTGACGTCACACAATGCGAATGTTAGACATCCTAAGTAACCCACCGAGGAGCGACGCAAGTACGGTAAACTGAAAAGTCGCCTTATCGACACCTTTCAGAATTCACAGAAAGGGAGGCTGCAGAGCAGATAAGGGGATTTATGTAGTGTACCTGTGGCCGGTTTCAGGAAAAGTGCCCAGCCCATGGGACAGAAGTTGGTGCCTAATCGGTCTGGGCGCGCCCAACTGGGCGGGTACTTGTTGTAACCCAAGGGCGCGTTTCATGAAATGTACCCACACTTGTGCCCAAGAGGGCGCTTGCTCAGCTGACTGCTACACACTTATTTTGAGAAAATGACGTCATTCCGTAAGTTTCGTATTTCGCGGGTTATCAAGAGTGGTTGTTCCTGACCGGATGTCTATGTTCAGTTCGTCTGCTGAGCTATTTCGTCTACCAATTATTATGGCAACTCCACGAAAAGAGAATTTTTCACATAGTGAAATTCTGTGCCTGATTGAGGAATATGCGCTTCATAAGGCCACGTTGCAGTTACGATTAAAGAACACCATTACAAATAAAACTAAACAAACAATTTGGTTGGAGATAACTGGAAAGGTAAGTTAATTTTACATGTATTTGCTTATTAATGTCTTTTGTCTATGAATGATCATATGATGAAAAATATGTGTATACGAATGAAATTCAAGGACTCATCATGAAGTTATATTATGTGCTTGCATTGCAATTGGCATCCATTTATTGTCAAGGTGCGCCATGAACACCAGTAAAAATTTATGATTATCTCTAGAACAAGAAGCTAATGCGAAATCCCTTAACAAAAATTATACAGTTCGGGGTTAAGATTGTAAACCTCCAATTTGTAATCAGAGTAATTATACATGTAATTAACGTCGTTCCTGATCCTTGTATTACAGTTATTAGTTACATCTAATTCACTTCTCTTTTTCCAATGACATTTAATCCAAGGCATGGAACAGACGACACTTTTTGTAAACTTGGCTTATTTCAATCAATTGACCATGAACGGCTTTGTGCTTAATCCATCGTCATAGATAAATTCACTGGGCAGTGGCGCCGGCAGAACAGTCGAGGAGGTGAAGAAGAAATGGAGAAAACTTGTATCGCAGACCCGGGCGGACCTCGCCAAGAGGCGAAATCCTGGGACCGGTGGGGGTCCGCATCACAAGGAATCTACATATACACCGTTCATGGCAGACATCGTCGCCAGCGACGTTGAGCTGGTTGAAGGCATTTGTGGGGGTACTGACTCAAGACAGATGTCATTATTTGGTTAGTCAACTGGTCAATATTGTTTAACTTTTGAATACATAAAATGATTGTTGGAATCAAAGTTGCATGTGTACAGTCCCTTACCATTGGGAGAAAAATTCTTTGTAATGGTACATGCGCTAATTAAGTAAGCATCATTTACTTCTGTGTTTAAACAGTTGAATAACTCATCAAACCATCCCACAGGCACATAATACGAGGTTCATGTGTAATTGCACCATATGGATTGTGTGAATATCCATTAATGTTGTTTATTTTTATAATCTGTTAAGAATAATAGCATCGTTGTACAGCCATACATCCAATCTATGTTAAATGTAATAAGAATTTCAGTAAATTACAATCATTTTTAAGTTTAGTTTGTCGGTGCATAAAATCGAGCAGAAACGCCCGTTAGCTGAAAATATGAAGTCGTTAGTTCATGTCATAGCAGAGAGGCCAAACTGATGTTGTACATCTTTCAATTATACATTGTTGCAGTTCACAAACAACCCTATCATTTAACGGGCACCATTCAAAATCTTGCCCTTATTCACCCAACATCTTCAGGAACAACTGAGGATGTGTCACTGTTGGAGATGTACAGTTGCATTGACAACTGCCAAACACGGCCACGTAAGCAGTCATATGTTTTTTAGTTTGTTTTTTTCGTGTGTGAAAGGGGGTGGGTGTCTCGTATGATTATTATGGATTTTGATATTACATTGTCAAAATAACAACTATGTAAATAATAATCAATATATAATGATGTTAATGCGCCATTTGTTTTGCAGAAGAGATGATTCAATTGCTTGTATTATTGTCCTTGGATGTTTTGTGCGGGGCCTGATCCATGTGGTTGTTGTTGTTTTTTTTGGTTTTTGTTGTTGTTTTTTTAAGAGTTATTACATACACATGTATATCCACTTTTTTCTTTTATATTACTGACATGACTTTTTTTTTCTGTCAAATAAGATACATTGGTTTGATATACCATGCTGTTTGTATTACTTTATACCCTTGAGGCTGATGTGTGACTTCAACAACATTTACTTTCATTTGTATCCATATCCATTATCAGCAGAAACGCAAGTCATAGAGGTAGCCACAGAGCTAGCTATATAAACAGAAGGAAGTGAGTGTTTGTTATATCTATAGATTACATATAAATGTGTTAGATCTTTAGTGTGTTTTACTGGGTGAAAATTTTCGTTCAGATGAATATGCTTTTATTGTGGTCAATAAATACCATACAAAGTTATAATGAGCAGAATGCTGTAACGTAATGGCCATTTTTAAACAGATGCTGCAAATGTAGATTTGTGTTTGTATGCAGTGTGTGTATGTGTTCAAAAAGTATAATTCAAAATGGTACAAAAAGGCAACTGACGTTATTAAGTTTTACTGGGCTCATACTTTCCAATTTGTATTATTTTTATGTCATGATGATCTACAGCTCCATAGCGAATTGCCTGGAACACATTAACATGGAATCCTTTCATGGAAAGGTGGATTATTTATGTACTGAAGCAGACATGTAAACTTTCAGTTTAAAGACTCCTCATGTGTAGATTTCATAAAACACAGTGCCAGCACAGGCTCAATTGATCCAGCCCAACTACATAAGAGGGTCTCAAAATGGCTCTTACTTTGTTTGTATTCATAGAAGGACCATCAAAACTTGTTTTGGATGAAATGTAGTTTTGACTTTGCAGAATGCTGTGTGGTCAAATGTATAGCAAAAGAATATATGAAACAACAAAGCCCATTGGAATTCGAACAAAAATACATTTATCATCCACATAGTATACATTGCAAAGCATTTACATTTGCTGTTCATCTGCAGTCAATGATATGACTCATGGAGAGACTGTCAACAGCGGCTGTCATCTTCATGTCCGCGCCCATGAAGGTGTGATGACGAACACACTGCCGGTTATGGTGCGGGAACCATCACCAACTCCCTCGGCTTCATCTAGCAAGAAGAGAAGAAACCTTGAGGATCTGCCAGTAGACACTGTATACAAGCAGTATTTAATAGCTAATATGGTTAGTGGAAATTAAAAAAAGAAAATATGAATTAGAGTGTAAATTGATAGAGAAAAAATTACAGGAGTAAAATAAAAGTTCAAACTCTCTAGATATGAGAGATATTGACATGTTTCTGTTCTTGAGAATTGAGCTCATTTTATCAAAGCTATCTTTAGCCGCCGCTATTCTTCTTTGTATTTCTGTAGCACATATGCCATCAGATATATATCCTAAATATTTAAACTTTTGAAATTGTTTAATCTAGAGAAAATGTGAATAAATTACCGTTATATTCAGTGTGAGGTGCTGTCTTTTTCATCATGATATTATAAATTTATAAGTGTATTGCTAGTGATTATAACCGTGGGGATAACGGAATAATCATGTTTGAAGGCAATGATATTTGTATGTTGACTTGTCCATGTGCCCACATCCAGTTTTTTTTCATAAAATTGAAATATCTAATAGTATTTCACCATAATTAAATTATTAATTTATATTTCTACATCAATCTTTAAGTGTTCAATCATCATAATAGTATTGAAATACTATGTTCATACTTTTCTTCACTTTGCAATAATTCTAATTCTAATGGAGAAATGATGGCACTTTCGACTTACTGATGTGTAAAATATCTTTGGACGAATAACTGCCTCCTGGCTCTGCCTGCGATCTGTCTGCTTGCAGCAGGTACATCGGCTTTGTCAGCTTGTGGTTGCGGGGGATCAGCGGGTCGCATCTGTGAGGGCTCTTCCATTGGGGTGCCAAAGGCCATGCCCATGTCATGCAGCACCAGGCATGCAGTAATAATCGCGCATGTTTTATCTGGCTGATAGGCCATGGTTGCTGCAAGACAGTGGAATTTCCTCTTCAGGACCCCATCGCACCGCTCAATGGTCACTCTCGTCGGCAGAAATGCATTGTTGTAGTTGACTTCTCCCGCATTTCGTGGGTTTATGAAAGGTGTCAGCAGCCAGTCCCTAAGAGGGTATGCAGAGTCACCCAAGATGACACCATCAAGGGGCCTCGGCTGACCTTCAAATGCTGCCCAGACAGCGCTCTCACGTAGGATTCTGGCATCATGAGCTGATCCTGTAGAATATATACATCAAATACAGAATACACAAAAATGGCACATTTATTTTAAGACCTTGACATAACAAAAATTTTGTACTAAAACCCGTCGTCTAGTTTTTAATCTCACAGGCGTATGCACTTCATCAGAGCTGGAAATTATCTGCGGATGCCCTAATTTTTTCATTTTTTTAAAAATTGTAAATGGATTTTTTTTCATGTTAACGGGACAGTATTATTATTGCTATTTACAGCAAGCACTGTTGCTTGCGTTGCCCAATGTGTATGGGGCTAAGTGTGTGTTTGCAATTGGTGATGCCGTGTTACGACAAGGGTCAGAGATTGTTTCGGAGTCTATAACTGTTACAGTAATGTCCACCCATTATTGGACACTATTCGCCCATGAATCAAATCGTGGCGAATGGCTTGGCTAGTCAGTTATTACACTAATGTATATATGGTTAAAAACAAAAAATGCAATACCAAAAACTGAAATGTTGCTTTCATTAACACATATTTTAACTAGTGACAGTAGTAATGTAGTAAACACAATCTTTCAGTAATGGCATTTTACATTTTACTCATTTTAAAGACTCAAAAATCTGGAATATTTCTATCCTCTTTGTACATTTTATACACTCATGCTCACAGTTACATACATATATACATTTAAATTATGCCCTACTTATCAATTACCTGGATATTTCACAACACAGTTCAGTATCCGCAGATCAGCATCACATATGATTTGAACATTGATGCTGTGGATATTTTTTCTGTTTACCTGTTGGTGTTCACCAACAAGTGGAGCTCTTATGGGGATGTGTGTTTTTGTTTCTGACTCTGAGCATTGGCCTCCCGCTGATTTGGAAAATTTATCCACTTCCCCTGCGTCCTTGTAATAGCCGCCGACACTCTCCTGATGACACGGCACACAGTGGCTTTACTTACATTTATGCTGTCTCCCACCACTATCTGAAATGCCCCATTTGCATAAAAATAGAGGGCAAGAAGAACCTGAAGAAGACAACAATATGGCCACAGTAAAAGCAGTGTCCGCCCTGAGCATTGTATACCTCAGCATATTATGGTCAATCGCTCTAAAATAGTAGAGAAACCCAACTTTCATACAAACGTCACCACAACTCATCACCCATCTAAAAGACAGAATTTGAATTATACCTTTTAAACCATATAGTATGTATTTGTCACATACTCCTCATGAATTACTTGTTTAGTTTTATGACTAGACAGTCGCGATTCTAAAAAAATTGTCTTCTTCCAGCTTTTCCCCCACATTGATCATGTTGCTTTACTTCAGGGCATATAATTGTGACTCTGCTTTTTTTTTTTGAAGATTTTTTTTTAGATGCAGTAATAGCCAATTTTGTCGGGTGTGAAATCACGTAGAAGGTCAGACATATCAAATAGATATGAACTAAACTTCCATGCAAACACAAACGTAATAACACAAAACATGACAAACAGTTCCAGAATAAGACCATCCAAATATTATTTCAAGTAAATTTATACAAAAGACATTCAAGTTACCGTATAGAAAGATGAGCTGTTCAGTTAACACTGACTAATAGAAATCATATTTAGATTGTACATAGGCCTACATGTGTAAAATTTAATTTACATTTTTTTTCTAATTAGCAAATGTCACTTTCAATAAACAGGAATAAATAAAAAAGAGTGATATGGAGCAAACAAGTAATTATCAGTTTCCCCACGACATCTATTTTTGCAAATTCCTTTAAAAAAAAAAAAAATTCTCATATTGAGCTGTAAGCTACTAGGTCAAAAAAAAAATTGGAGGGGGGTGGGGAGGGGTCATGGGATTGAACCCCTGAAGGTTTTAACTCTGCGATTGAAAACCGCAGACGCTAGCCATTGCGCCACCATACACTGCGACAGTAAATTTTCCACAGTATTAGTAGACGTCACAAAACCAATAAACACCAATCTGCGAATACGACCGGAAGTTTCTTAATAGTAGAAGTCTGGGTTTGTTGTTTTTTTTTGTTGTTGTTTTTTTTACCGCTGGTCCTAGTTGTAATATTATTATTACCAAATGATACTCTCCCCCCATCCGAAAACCTACTTCATTATCCAACAGACAAGGAATAACATACATTCACATACAACACACGCTAACATCAGCCTAACCATTAGCATTAATTAGCAGAACCACAGATTTCACATCCGTTGTCTCTTCAATTGGAAAGCGCTTAACAATAGGCATCTAGTATTAAACAATTCCATCCACCCATTCACACACGAACGCACATTAACAAAACACTACAATGCCAACCTACCTGAATCACTGGCGATAGACTGCCTTTGCGATTTGCAATCATCAAATCACCCTCTATCTCGCCTACAATTCTGAATATGTCGTTACGACGAAATCGATAGCGACTGTGTAGACTTTCATCATCCCACACATCGAGTGGGTTGGCCCTATCCCTGAAAATCCTGTTTCGGCGGAGATGTCTCCTCCAATAATACCAATGCGCAGTCGCCATATTTGGGTAGTCTCAGTGGCCCTTGGGCGTACTCTATAGCTGTCCCAGGATCTGTGAACCAAAGGACCGCCCAAACTCTCGGGGCGCTTTTCATGAAACGCTGCCCAGCCGTGTCAAGTACCCATGGGCCTGTTTTCACCATATTTGGGTGGGAACTTTGCCTTGGGCGCTTTTCATGAAACTGGCCATTGATGTATTAGCGAGCTGCTGAATTGGTGCGTTGTCACGAATCCCACTCGCAACGTCGCACCAGTATTGAACACGATCCGACATCGTGGTTGACCTGAAAACGCATCTTTCGGAGTCAGTTAGACAAGTCTATCAGAAATTGACTATATTAAAGAAAAATGGGGCCCTGCAACCGTTCAGAATTTTTTGAGAATGTGGGTGCCGCACCACCAATTTACTTTAAAGGAGCTTACCTTTAAGGCTGTTACCACAGTGGCCCTGATGTCAGTGAACAGAGTGCAAACAATTCATAAAAATGTCTTCCGAGAATATGACCTATATATCCTCATTTATGATGGTCCAAATTAAATCCACAGAGGTGATTAAACAATCTCGTCTAGGCAATCCTTTGCCTTTGCTGGAATTCCCAAAGCTTGAGAAACTTGAACCAGGTGCTGTGACGGTCCCTCGCGACTATGTAGAGCAAGAGAGAACCAAGCCTTTATGTGAGTCCTCAACATTGTGGGTATTATGTCACGACCTGCATAGTGCATGGGATAGTAAGCATTCAGACAATAAGCAGATGGGTTAAGACGACTTCAGGATTGAATGGAACTGACATTGATAAATTCAAAATCACATAGTACCAGAATGGCAGCATCTTCAAAGGCAATGGATATCGGGGTCGACATTGATACGATATTATCTACTGCTGGATGGGGGAATGCATCCACATTCAAGACATCGGACTTTCAAGAGGTTTTATTGTACATAGAGATGAATCGATACACGGGAAAGATGATATATAGGGGGCCGCGAGCTTCCGTTCCAGTGTCTTACAGTTGGCTGAGTGATGATGGAACTTTGGGGGAGGGGTGGGAGGGGATGTTGATGTTTTTATGTCTTTAACTATGATGTAAGGTCCTTTTTTTTTACCATATTTTGCTTGATGTGGAAACTGAGAACATGTTCGGCTTTGAAATTTCAAATAAGGACGCGTAAACCGGCGTCAAGGGAATAGAATTTAAATTAAAAGAGACTTACCTTGTTAAGTTGAATTTTGAATGTAATTCTATTCTATTACGGGAGGTCTGAGTGAGGGTATTTGTCCACCCAATGTGACTCACCCACAGGTTGGGATCCGTAAGACCAGCCGATTAGGTTCATTACGTCACGATCTCAGTTTCAGTTGAAGAATGAACATAGACTTGTGCACCCGCAGTTCTCAAATGAGACATCTCCTGTCCTGCTCGTATTTTTTCCTGGACAGGGTCTCATAACATGCTTTCGTAGGGGAAAAGCCTCATCTGCAACCACTATGTAAGGATCTTATTCTTTTGCGCCATGCACAACAGTATCTTTGGGTAGTTAAAGTGCAATAGGTGATGGCAATATCTTTCCAAGCTCCGATGCAGAGAAAATGCCTTCAGCAGATTGTTTGCCATAGGCCCTGGTATCAGTAAAAATGAATGAGAAGTTTACAGTTATCGACATTACTGGGCACGAAAAATAGTTGAAAAATGCCTTTGGAATTCTGTCGCATAGCTAGAGTGTGTACATGTAATATACTAAAATACTGAAAACAGCGAGTATCATTAAAATTGTTGAAGTTAGTACAGGATTGTACAATATGCTCTCAAAGATAACGTATTATAGCGACAGACTCCCCCGAGGACAAATCTACTGGCCAAGCACATGGCTGGAAATATAGGAACAAGTGAAGCAATCCAGGTCAGAGAAAATTTAGCTACATATTCTAATCACCAACTATCATGGCAAGAACAGCATAAGGGTAGAAACATGGTGGCACGGACAGGGACAGCCAGTTGCTTTCACAGCAACATGTCAAAAATCGTGCACGCCAAAACCACTCGTAATTAATTCTTTAAAAAACACCAACCCGGTTACGCTGAACACTGACAGGCACGGACAGCGACGGACAGCGACGGACAGGAAAACTCGAATGGTGCGTGCTAGATTTCTCCTGTCTGTCTGTTTCAGGGGAGTTAAAAAATAGGATTCAATTATCGTTCCCAGTGATCATTCTATATATATTTATGTCAAGACAAGATTAACGAAGAGAAACTAATCATTGCTGTGCAAGAAAGGCCAGCAATTTACGATAAGAGCAACAAAAATCACGCTAATCATGATTATATATTGAAGCAGTGGGAAACCATAGGCCGAGAATTGGGATCGGATGGTAAGTTTTCAAAGATACAAAGATGAATGTCCATCTCGTTGTACCACTGTGTCTCAATATTAGAATCTGTGTCGTGGATGACCGTCATGGATGGCAGACCTGGTCCTTTTTCAGCAGGGAAAACAGTTTACTAATGTTTATAAAATGTCATTTTAAAATGTACTTATTCTTTTATATCGTTTCATATTGCCACGCAACACTCCCCGACGGTGAATTGAAATATTCTGTTACAGCCATCCTCACTGCAATAGCGTCTCGCGTGGGTCTTCTTATATCATTGGCGGAGCAATCCCCAGTTGTGTCTGTAGAAAAGTCGAAGACTTCACTCATCAGTCTTACTCTTTCAGGCTCTTTCAAGTGAATAAAGTTGTGTAAAGCACAAATGGCCTTAATAATGTCACAGGCAAAATCTTCTGCTACTTCTATTGGCTTTCGTAAAATGCGCCACATACAGGAAGTCACACCAAATGTGCACTCAACTTGTCGGCGAGCACGTGGATGTCGATAGTTGTATATTCTCTTTCCGTCATCTAAATTGCGTCTGGGATATGGTTTCATCAAATTTCTCATAAGTGGAAAAGCTTCGTCTCCTACAAGCATATAGGGTAATTCTATATTGGTGTTTGGAATTTGTCCTGTCTCAGGCAGGTTCAGTTTGTTGGCTTTCAAAGATTTGAAAAAAGTTGAGTTTTGGAAAACACCTCCATCACTAGAACTTCCATATGCTCCAACATATATGGCAATGAACTTTCCAAAGGCGTCTACAATTGCAAGCAAAAAAATAGAATGATGACCTTTATAGTTGTAGAACTGAGACCCAGAGTGAGCAGGAGCTTTTGTTTGCACGTGTTTACCATCGATAGAACCACAACAGAGAGGGAAGTTTCACCTTTTAAAAAACTCATTTGCTATTTCCCTCCAGTCTGCTTCACTTGGAACTGGCATTGCAAATGGCTGTAATCGATTCCAAATACGTTTAATGCTTTCTATGACGATTTTTCTAACAGTGGCTTTTCCAAGTCTATATCGGAAGGCTAACGACCTGAATGAATCTCCGGTGGCAAGAAATCTGTGGGAAAAATGAAAAAAACTTAATTTTTAGGGCCTACATGGAAGCAACTTTATGTGAAATATCCATCCATCAAATAAGCAATTTTTATTAAACCATGCTTTTAAAACAGAATGCTCGTTTGCATTTCGACACATGGTATATACAGTGAAACCTAAACTCGGGATTAATAGAATTTAGAAAGTTGGCCTGGCGTTATATAGAAAATGGCGGTATAACGAGTGCAGAACAAGGGATTTATAATATGGGTAAAATGCGCATGACGTCACAGAGTGCTTTTGTTTTGTTTTTCCGCCATCTTGTTTGGCCGGTGGATCAGCTGATTAGTGTAACATAGAGACATGTCGAAGAGATTTTGTTAATTAAAATGCCTGCTAGCTGCATTGTCCTTGATTGCTGCGCGTGACAGGGGTGGAAAGGATGGATAAAAGTTGGTCAGAATCCCCACCATTCGTATAACGAGATTTCAATGTATATCTGCTGGGAAAAAAAACATGACCCGCAAAGTATAATTATAACAGCCCCTTACAGTATGTAGAAATAACATTTGGTGGCATTTTATATTTTCTTTATAGTAAACATATGCCGAAGTAGATGGGTCACGCTGGGGGACTACTTCCTTCGAAAATATAGAGAAACCAAGTCCACATCATCAGGACAGGCAGCCACGAAAAAGAGGAAGTGGCATTTTTATGACATGCTTACTTTTTTTATTCCCCTTTACGAACAAAGAGAAACGACTGGGAATTATTGTGAAATTGCAGAGCCAAGTGGAGAAGCATGCCCAGGACCTGAGCAGTCTCCGATGAGTCAGACCCCGTCTCCTGCACCATCACTTACCGGTACTTCCTCTTACAACATCGACGCCATAGTTAGACCAAGCTCTGGAAAGAAGAGGTTGGCACCAGTCACAGCTGGTGTCGACGCAGAGATTCTCAAGGCATTAACAAAAGAAGAAGAACTCAATGAAAATGAACTCTTTTTCAAAAGCCTGTTGCCTTCATTAAAATCTTTGAACCGCCTGGAGACAATGCGGTTCAGAGTAGAGGTACAATCGCTAGTAGTCAAATATATCTTACTTCTCAAGCAAGTACAAGTACTTCACACACACTAGGATCTGCAGCGGCTCAGTTTTATGATGAAGGCCCCCATACTGAGCCAGGTAGTGACTGCATGTACCAAGATCGGTACTACACATTAATGTCACCGACACCTCAGCAGCAGCCACATCAGCAGCAGAAATGGCATTAAGCGAACTTTTTGCTGAAAAATGTGTTTGTTGTTTTGTTTTGATTTGACCACTTCATTTTACTCAACAATTTTTAAAAAATCATTTTATTGTGATCAAGTTTCTAGCATTTCAAGTTCTTTTCTATTACAAGAATACATTTTTAACACAGACTGATGGTGGTTGATTATTTTTTCATTATTAAGCAGATTGTTTGAGACAAATAGAATGCAATCTTAAAAACCAATGGACTCTGGTCAAAACACATACCTTAAAGTCACGACCAGTCTCTCTTTGGCGGAAATCGGTGTCTGGAAATTAGTTGCCATCTTTGTCAAGTCTTCTTCACATAGGTCTAAAAGATTTCTGAATGTTGAAGGCTGCATTCGAAAATATTCAATGAACCTTTCCTCATTCTTCACAAGCTGTGGGAAGAGATGGTGATATTCACCTAACAAAAAGCGTTTTTTGTTAATAGGATGAACTGCATATCTTCGATGAGAAACTCGTGAACGTCTTAATTTTCTTCGTAACCACAAAAGGCACATTGAGAACACACAAAGTTTCATACTTGATAGTCTTAGAACTCAATCTCATCATTCAAACCAGTCCTAACCGGAAGTTGTTTTGTGAGTGTGATAGTCTATACCGGAACCAATCTTAGTTACATTAATTTGCCGAAAAAATAGACCGAACGCCAATGTGTCGCGACCTAGAAACTAATACAAACGTTCTGTGAAATTGTTAATTATTTTTTTATTTTCTTTGCCGGGGACACGACCACGGTCTATACTAAGCGCAGTATAAAATCTGAGGGCCACCGAATCAGCATTAACGGAGGAGTAGCGGAAGGCGCGCTGCAATTGTCGTAAGGTTTCACTTTTATTAATAGAGATACCAGCTGAAGTTTATGGCGTTGCCCGGAATAAAGTTGCTACTTTATTATTTTCATTAATATTACGTATTTACTTCAGATAATATTATTCCAAGTTTACTTGTTATTATTGTTGCAAGCAAAAATTATTGGTTTTTTTTAAATGCTGTGACACAATCACATTTACTTCGGTCACAGAAGCCTGTGTACTTCTGCAACACTTAGATATGCGGTGTGTGCACATGATAATAATGTTTAGTGAACACATAGTTTTGTACGTGACATGCAGCACAAGCGCAGACAGGAAAAGCCAGGAAGTTTACATAAAAACACAGCATGGAAAAGGTAGGGCTCAGCTTTAAAAATTGTCCTCCCTGAGCAGATCACAAATATACAAATATTCCATTGTGAATTACAATATTTTGGCATGAATTTAATTAATTGGAAATTGCATGTTTCTAGGTTTTGTAGTTGTTTCTGAGCTCTTAGCGCAAGTTTTGAAACTTTCTTTTATACAGATTATATCTTGATCAGATTGACATCTTCAGCGTTAACAATCTTTTCAAACGTAAATCTGACATTGCACACGGCACCAGGTATTGCGTCTGCCTCATACAATTTATTGACCCTGCAGGTTCCTAAAATGTGACTTGTAGTTTACATTCAAAGTCTAATCAGTAAAATTTCATATGCAGTAGACATTGTTACATAACTGGACGTACATGTCTGGGGAAGGATTATGAAACCCAAGGTCTTCCTACCTGCACTTTGGCAAAACTTTGACCACCAAGCACAATTTAGCAATACAAAGCCGTGTAATCTGTGTATGGCATACCTTCGCAGAAGTTGCTTCTGCAATATGGCCCGGTCATGTACTACCATTGTGATGACGTTTCCCGAACTTCAACTACTGAGCTGGGCCCAGAAGTGCAAAGTCCGGGCCTCAACGTCGAGTTAGTAAAATAAATTTATGCTGCAAGTCACATGTCCCTGATATGACTCAACATTTTCTTTGCACACTTCCCAAAACTTCGACTGCTGATACCCAGCGGTACGGAGAAGGGGATTTTGTGCATTTGCATTAAACAGATTATTATTTTGGGCCATTACGATGCAAGCCTCAGAATGTGGTGAAACGGGCAGCAAATTTCATCTATTCAATCACCATGATTTCCTCTACAGTCTGCACAACTTTTCTCAGACCTCAGCCACTGAGTGGTAGTCAGAAGCGCAAAGTTTGGATCATTCAATATATTGTGCAAGAAACAGATTATAGTAGGTCAGCCTACAAGATTCCAATGTGTAAAAAATGTTAAAGCTCACAGCCATTTAATATAAATAATGAGGGCTGCGCAGGTTTTGTCCCTGTAAGTTTGGCAAGTATTTCTGGCTCGACATGCCTAGTGTGCACAGTGATAATAATACTGCCAAACTGGGCTTACTTTCGTTTGCTAGATAATAGACCAAGCCCCCCCCCCCCCCCATCCCGTTAAGTGGTACTCAATGAAAATGAACTCTTGCCTTCATTAAAATCTTTGAACCCCCTGGAGACAATGCGGTTCAGAGGAGAGGTACAATCGCTAGTAGTCAAATATATCTTACTTCTCAAGCAAGTACAAGTACTTCACACACGGTGGTTGTGTGGACAAGAAAAGGTGAAAATAAAGGGGGGGGGGGGGGGAACTTAACTTTTTAAGCTGGTTTCTTTCTATCGGAAATGGTACCTTTTTTCACAGGACTGGACAGTTCCTTGCACAAAGTACTGGTTGCACAAATTACTGGCCTTTCATGACAAGATCCAGTATTGTAAGGTGAGGCAAAAGTTGATGTCACAAAAAAGTTGAATCAAACCGAAATCAGAAGGCAAATTTACCGTTTGGTACACAAAAGACATGTCTTCTATTTCCTGTCATATTATTCAATTTTTATTTGAGAAATGTTGACACTTTTGCCTTCTGTTATATTGTGTTGTCACTAAAATGTTAATGATTTCCTTTTTTGAATTCACAGCCAGAGATTGTCTATCAAAGCGCGCCAGTTCAACATCCTCCCTTCACGTCAGCATTTGTATGGTTTCTGTTACATTATTTTCCCTGAGCTGTCAATGGTCAGAATGAACTTCCATCTCCAAAGGCAAAATGATCCGGCACGGAAATATTGTCTCTGTACACTACAAGGATACATCACTGGCAGAGCAGCTACAACATAATCGGGCATGTCAGATGGAAAAAAACAACGCAAATAAAAATGGAGAACAGAATGTTCAAGAATGTTTACACTATTACTGCAAGATGTGTTTGGTTGTTCAGTCTGTTAGTTGAGATATAGTTTTGTTGTCAGATTTCACATTCAGTCATGTTATGTTTTTGTTTTTGATCTGATTTACATCAACAACATAATATATAAGTGATTGTAGTAGTCATAGCGGTAGACGTAGTTGTATTAGTACTGGCAGTAGATGTGGTTGTAATGTGTTTGGTAGTAATCTGCTATAGTGGTAGATATGGTTGGTGCGGTATCAGTGGCGAAAGAAGCTGTTTCTGTTACAGAAGAACAAATCATGTTGATGACTTCCAAGTGGCAAAGGCTAATCACATGTAGGTCAAAACATTCAGTTGCAACTGCCATGTCAGAGACAGCTATTATGACTGACCACGAGTTCAGGCATCAGACTTGCATTATCCCCAATTGTCTATTTGTGTCCCAGGCCTATCACAAGAGCAGAGACGACCATCTGGCACTGAAGGATGACTTAGAAACTGAGAGGCTGGAGCCACAGAATGCAAAGATCAGAAAACAGAAGGAGCGACTGCAGACAGACACGGGAGTGGTTGACCAGAAGACATCGGATGGTGTCTCGGTTCGGTAGCTAGTAAGTGGAATGTTGAGACAATGTGGGGAAGAAAAGTGTGTGTGTGTTTCCAGTTTGATGGTAACGAAGAAAAATTTCAATTGTTAAGGCTAAAACGTGACATGTAAAGAAATATATGAGCGACGCAATGGTCAACAGTCGTCTCGGAAAACACTTGAGGTATAAGACGAGGTATAGACTTGCTGTAAATATGAAGTATAGAATAGATATTGTAATGAATAGACTGATTGCCAGGAAAGTCTTACAAACATAAACACAACATGGTACTGACTTGGAATTGATGACACTGGTGCTAAACGGGGTTGGGGGGGGGGGGGGTGTTTTGTGGACTTCTAAGTCCACTAGCTGAATATTGGAAACAAATAATGCACGTAAATACCTTTTCGTTGCAGAGTAGATTTCATTTCGGTCATATTTAGCATACAAAAACTGATCAAGTCCATGGCGGCAAATGCTTAAAATGCCGACATCCTTTTGTACGGAAGTCTTTATTCCAAACAAATAAATGACATTTGTGAGACATCAAATTGAGTGTGAAAGCTAAACACTGGCATGTTGGCACATCAAACATCACAAAATTTGAGTCAGCGCTCAGAAAATTCTTAAACAAGACACGTCTTATATCCAAATCGATTTTCTCTTAATAGACACTTTGTGACTTATGTAGGTTTATCACCACGGTCTTCATTTGCAATTGTTCAAATAACGGCACCACCTACTAGTGGCGCCAAAATGTGCTCGTACCCGTAATCGTTATAAGTATGCTAATGTAATCGATTTCCACGGAATTTTGCACGTTTTCGTTAATCAGTTTGTCTTAATTAAACATTATTCTATCCCATCGCACTGTCGTCTGGGAAAAACACTATTTGTGTTTATAAATATGTAAAAATGGACATCATGTAATTTGCTTAATCATTTTAATTTTTATGGTGATTTGGAGAAACGTCACAATCTAGACATACTGGTTACACACAAACTGTTTAATTGCAACAAAGCATATAGGCGCCAGGAAATTTGGCCCGGACTAGTATAATCATCCAAAAAAAGAAAGAAAAGAGTACACAGAAATACACAGGAAATGACAAAACTTGAAAGAAAGCTAGCAACAGAGGATTTTATTGTATTGAAACCTCACACTTCTTGTGTGCCTAAAGACAGTCCTGGGGGTGGGGGAGGGTGGAGGGTAAGCTACAGTTAGAACTGACAGTTTTTGTATGTGTGTGAATTTCTTACCCTGATACGGTAAATGAAATACGATGCAGACAACTGGGCAGTGATAGCTGGACATGAGAGTAGAATATGATGTAGACAACTGGACACTGGGCAGTGATAGCTGGACATGATGTATAGAATAAGATGAAGACAACTGTAAACTAGGCAGTGATAGCTGCACATGATATATAAAATCGGATGTAGACAAATGGACAATGGGCAGCGATAGATGGACATGATATACAGTGATTGCGTGCGTACGGCATTAATATTAACTCGAAAGGAGAATACAATAAGATTTCTCTAAAAGCAAGGAAATATAGAACAATAAAAAAAATCTGAACGCTCGGGCAAAATGAAGCAGATCGATTATAACCACCTAACACTGAAACTTATCAACAGTTTATGCCCAGCAACCCGCGGCCTTCAGCTAGTATCAAATAAACAAAAACCCTTGGACGGAAAGTATGCTATTGTGATATGAAATAACTATTTTATTCTGAAATAACGCCAGTCATTTTTTTGTATGTGTGTGTGTCAAACCCAAAGAGGTTACAACATGTGACTAGGCCAACTGCGCGCTCTTTGCGCAGTAAGCTTACTACAAATTGGCCTCTTACGATTGTCTGACGCCATATTGTTAAGCCGTCCCGGAAGAAGGAATCGGCAATGTTTTCGGGCAAAGTAACACCACAAAGTTTGCTCTGAAAAATAAATACAAAGGGAAATGTGTGTTGCTTTCAGTGAAAGACAGTATAAACGGTGGATTAATGAAGAAAATAGAGACGGAAGTAACATTCCATCGAGTCCAGTTTTGAGACCTCCATGGATTTGAGGTCTTTATTTCAGGAGGTTCGCTGCCCTTGGCATTTACACCTCACTTTACTTGTTTGATTATTTCTTGTTCTGGCGGGGGGGGGGGGGGGGCAGGGGGGGAGATGATATGGATAAATTTTAATCTATTAATTTCAATTTTGCCCGGGCAGCGGCCTTTCGGCCTGCTCTTTACGATTTCCAACTGCCAAAGTATCTTTAACGTGCGCAACGTGCACACGGGCCCTCCGAATTTTTTCGTCCTTATCCGAGAAGACTAGGTACTCGATCCTACCCCCCAATAGGACCAGGGACTTGAAAATATGAGAAAAATCCACTTTCCAACATGCCTGCACTGCCCGGGTTTAGAACCCGGGACCCTTGGCATGAGAGGCGAGCACCTTGCCTCTAGACCACCTTGTCCCCTTTTGAGACCTCCAATGGTTACATCATATCTTATACGCTAGTCAACCCTTGGCTACGAAATGTCTGCTTGTTGCTGTTGTTGTTATTGTTTATTTGTTCATTTTGGACAATTGTCTCATCTTAAGCAAAGTTGTTTTGCATTTTGGTTAGTTCTTTCTTTCTTTTACCCCCCCCCCCCTCCCCCCACACATCTTTTTCCCATTGCATTTTTTTTTTTTTTTTGGGTCATGCCTTGTCAGGCTGGGCTACCACGTCTTTGTACATTTTGTTTATCTCTTTGTTTCTTTTTTTTTTTCTTTGTTTCTTTTAGAATATTTGGATAACAGAGTTGAAAATCACACACGAAAAATACACGAAGAAACAAAATAAAATAGAACGAAAACAAAGAGAGGTTGAAAGAACGAAGACAAAAAGAAGACGGAGAGGGAGAAGAAGAAGAAGCTCAAAGAAAGAAAGGAAGAAAGAAAGCAAGAACGAACGAAAGAAAGAAGGACGAAACGTGCGAATGAATTAAATATGTTTTAATGTTTTGCTTATATTTTGTGGCTTGGCATTAGGATTTCCGGACAATGAGTGGGCTTAGCAGGATGGTGTCACTGCGTCCACAAAGGGCATATTTAAATATATATCGCAATTATTCGTCTAGTCACCAGTTGTCAAGGATCGAATTATTGTATAATAGTATTTCGCACCAATACCGCGAAACTTTATAAAGCTGAACCGTGCGATGTGTTGCGGGATGTGACGTCGTATTTAGGGAGCTAGGGCCAACAGCTAACCGTTCACAGTTCGTACCCATATAAAAGGAGGTTCGAGCCAAGTTGGTCCTAGTTACAGATGAATACTAGTGTTCGTCCATGTTGTGCTCCGTTGTCCTCTACGAGAGTGAGTGAATTGAATTGAAGACCACCTTCTTAACAACTAACATCTATTTTGAGCTCGTGAACGGCCAAAATGTAAGTTCCGTTTACATATCACCTACCATCCCCACATCAGCAAGGACATCCAACAACTGTTCTCCGGGGAGGAGCTGCCCTCCCGTAGTGGATGCCGATATACATGTAGCGAGTCGTTGATATTTAGTTATTACATGAATAGTCCTTACCATCTCGACATTAATAATAACGTTGTTGTATAGGGCAGGATAAAAGCTGGATCCTCATACGAGAAGCTACTTGAACTTTAGTATTGTTTAGTTGATTTAATTGAACCTTCCTTATAAGGATGAAGAGAGGGTCCTTAGAAAGAATGAGAGAGTGATTTACCGTTATATATTCAGTTTGACTATAAAGTAGTTGGTTAGACTTTAGCTTTTGCCATTGTAATTCCTTTGGTATATTGATACAGTTCATCATTACATTTATAATTATGCAGTCGAAATTGTAACGTGATAATAGATGTACGGCCCTCCAGGCCTGAACTAATTTTATAACTTGAGTTATTCCGTTATTTATTGGGGTGTTTGAAACCGTTACGAGTTTTGTGACTTGAGCGCACACGAATGTTCTTTTCTTGAACACACGATCTTTAAGGTCTAAAAGGGATGGGCGACAGAACTGTAGCGTCTCGTTGTTCTCGGGGACAATCAGCCCCTTTCGCCCCGCGCACCTCTCTTCCCCCTTCCCGCCAGCAGTTTGTGCCCCTTCGATGTCGTGCGTCGTTCTATTTTGGGAAAACCCGGCACGTTCGAGTCGGATTCGAGATTGTGCTAGGTTGGCCTTGGAGTGACGTATTATGGTGACGTAGTTGTGTGTCATTGGACGAGTGGTGTGTAACCCGCAAGTTCGTGATGTATGTCTAGCTCATTGGGAAGTTAAGCCATTTCGTGAACCTTCCATCTGTACCTATATATATAGGGGCGAGCCAGACGATTGTGTGTGTGCAAGATCCAGTCTAAGTTTTATAATTAGATCTGTGTGCCTTCCCCGTAAGTAAGTTGTGAGATATCCAGCGTTTGTCTATAATTATTAAACGTTAGTGTTAAGTGTTCATCAGATCCTGTTTTCATTCATTTCTACACCAGTTCGAGACAGTTTCGTTTCTAAAGGGTAGCAGTTCATATCATCTAACTCTCTCTATCATAACGTGCTGAAATTTACATCAACTGTTACATATTTGGAGGCTCGTCGGGGATCCGATCAGATCCGATCCAGACCATCGAAGTGTTCATACAGTACAGTAAATTGTGTAACGATCATCGAGGATATCCACAACATGTCAGAAGCTATTGGAAGGTTCAGCCAGGAGGCGGAGGCCCTTGGGCTCACTGGGGAGGAGAGACGGGACTACATCCGTGAAGGCCTGGAAAGAGAAAGGCAGAGACAAGAGCTGAAGGAGGAGAAGGAAGCTCAACGACAATTGGAGGCTCAAGAGCGCACGGAGAAGCTTAAAATGGAGCAGCTGAGAATGGAAATGGGAGCTCAAGAATGAGAGGCTCAACAACAGTTGGAAAGAGAAAGGATGAACCACGAGCTGGAGATGGAGAGGATCCGCCATCAACATGGAAGCGACGACTCGACGCAGAGGACCACCGACTTCGTCAGTTCCGAGAGACCCAAGCTACCTGCATTTCAATATGGGAAGAACGACCTGGATAGCTGGTTGCTACGTTTCGAGAGGTTCGCCGAGACAGCCAACTGGCCCAGATCCACTCGGACGACATCGCTGTCTGCCCTGCTGACCAGGAGAACCTTGGAGTGCTTCTACAGACTGCCGATCGACGAAGCTTTGCAGAAGAGGTACAACCTGTCAGAGGACGGTTACAGGCTCATGTTCAGACAAGGTAAGCCTGAAGATGGAGAAGATGTTGGAATGTTTCTGACCGGGGTCAAGACCTACCTGGAGAGGTGGATAAAGCTGTCGAAGACGGAGGAGACGTACGAAGGAGTGAGGGACCTGTTCGTCAGAGAGCAGTTCATGGATGCTTGCCCACCAGACCTTGCGACCCATGTGAGGGAGAGGAAGCCAAAAACGCTACATGACAGGACATCGCACTCAGCGGAGGCGTACCTGGTAGCGAGGAACCGGGCACTTAGCAGGAGCGCCAGACAGCAGAGCCGGCCAGTGCGACAGAGCCCATACAGAGATAGGAGCTCTCAGGTCTGTCATAGGTGCCAGAAGCCCGGACACAAGGCGACGGAGTGTCGTACAAGGTCTAACTATTTGACTAAAATAAATTTATTTTAACTTACATTTTCTGAAAAGAAAAAAAAAATTAAGTAAAAAAAAAAAGAAAATAAATATTTACTTACCTCTGTGTCAAAGCAAATCTCTCATCTGGTAGAATGATTTTTCTCATGATGATGTCTTTTTTTTCTGAATTTCAACGTTGATCCTGCCAGCAGAAGCTCTCAAAATAATTTGCTAACATATATAAATTTTTTTTTTTTTAAAGTCTCAATAGTGTATGAAATAAGCCCCCGTTGGGTCTTTCTCAAATCCTGTGGACGGGCCTAGGATCTTCAATATTTTCTTCATTCTACGATTACTTTTCTTGCGAATTAGCAGTACTGCCAAAAGCAGATAACCATCCAAGCCCAGGTTCAATCTAGAAATAACAACAGTGTGCAGGCAAGGGCTCAGACAAAGTTAGTTGATGTCAGTTTGTACTGCCACTGACACGCGTTAGAATTTTAAAATCGCCTGTGACGGACGAAAGTAGCATCACTAAAAAAACAAAAGACAAAATTTAAAAAACGCTGGTTACTGAAAGTAGAGTTAAGAGAAATACATTGGAAAATTGCATATAACTGCAACAGGGAAACAACGTTAAGATATTATAATGGAAACTATTGAATAACATCTATCCAACAAGCATACTTCTCAAAAAGATAGGAGTAAGATACTCAATTTTATGTCCTAGGTGTATTGCTGTAGACTTTTTAGAACACTTTTTCTGAGACTGTCCAACAGTTCAGCCACTCTGGAAAAAATCGAAAACCGAATCACAGCAGAAACCGGTAAGACAATTGTTTTACACAAATGTCCCGTTTTACCGAGACTGTCGTCGAATTAAACAAGAGAGATCTCTCAACGACATTAATCATGCAATATTGATTGGGAAAATTGTACTTTCAATTTCAACTACTGGCAAGGGGGGGGGGGGGGGGCAATCTGATAGACCTGTTTAACATAGAGGCCAAGTTTAGGAAACTGTGGGAGTAATCAAGGAAATCATGGAGGAAGAAAGGCAAATAAGGTGAGTCAGTAAGAATTTCACTCTTTTTCATAGGGTAGGGACTCTTCGGAAACCTATGGCACCTTTATAACTGCAGAGGGTTAGGAAGCTAACAACACTGTCAAGATCACATTGTCTCATAAATGTCGTGCTAGGTCACGAATTCAGTGTGTCATTTTTTTACGATCTTGTTAATTATAACCAGCGTAATTTGTCCTTGAGCTGTTCTTGTGAACAGTTTGTTTTTGAAACACTTTTTTTCTTATAGATGGAAAGAAGGTGGGGCGAGATAGAATAAATGTATAGCTAGGAATGACAGAGCAGTTCTCGACCCCGTGAAAAACAGTAGTATGCTAATAAATTATAATATAGGTAAAAGCGCTAACCAATGAGGGTTAGCGGAAGGATCGCGATGCAGCGCAAACTGTGTAGGCAGCACTTCTTAATTTCACTCCGTACAGATTGCTCCATCTGTGATGGTCTCAGCGCAGATCCCGCTTGAGTGGGTCCAGTTATAAAGAACAGCATGGCTAGATGACAATCTTGTCATTATCCATGGCTCAGTTGAACATGACACCGCTTTTATCTACTGTTTCTGGCCTTAGCGCCAGAACAATCGTAAGTAAGATCTGACCGAAGCTCGTGATGATTGACAGTGAATAGCCAGGCGAAAAGCATGATAAATATCCGTGGGAGAGGCATGACGAATCTACCTCGGAGTGCTTGCCAATGAATGCAGAATGCGAAGTTAAACTCAATTAGAGCTGCAAATTGTATTATTGTGTGAAATACATAACTGTGAATTGTGATTGAATAGTCTGGGTGAGGCTGGGAGATACCAGCCCATCCTAGAGTTAGATCTCTGTACTTAGCTGGGCCGACGTCACTTTGTCGTTGACGGGCTCGACCTATTATAAGTTTAGGCAGAAATATCGGATATGACATTATGTATCCAGAGACTGTAATTACCATACAGTAAGCAGACTAGATCTTAGATATATATAGAAATAGTTAATTAGATAATTAGCGAGCACAGAAGTTAAATGATATTATAGGAAATCTAGAGCTAGACTTAGAATGAAGTATTATTGATTATGGATTTGATGCCGCTGTTATTTATCCTTATTACATAAATAGATTTAGTCGAAATTGTTAGTGTACATAACGTAATAAAATGTGACCTTGCAGGTCTGATTAATTGAAACTTACTCAGATTGTTCTTTAGTATTTGGCATGGTATGGAAGTTAGATTTAGATTAAATAAATAATAAATCATAAAACTCTCGATTATAAAAATACAGTCGAACTAACACCCAACACAACTTTAGGATACCATCTATAAACTTAGGATGGGATTCTGACATCAGGGGGGGGGGACTTTTACAATATCCCCAAGATCTCAAACCCTGACAAACACTACTAATAGCAATAACTGTCACGAGTGGAGTGAGTGCAATTAAGGGGATTGCTACAGAGCGGGTGTAGAGTAAGAAGGGCTCACAGTAGACAGCAAGTTAAGCGTGCTGTTGTGAGTAGTGGGGGGGGGGGGGGGTCTGAAGGAGGCGAAAGCGCTGTATAACTATCACTGCAAGTTAGAAGGTCCGACGGAGCGGACCTGTGAATAAGAGCCCATCGGGCGGACATAAAGGGAGCAGTCGAGAAGACTAGTGGAAGAGTCTTTCCAGTAATGACTGGTATGTAGAACGTTGATTGATTATTATGATTGATGTATTATATTATATTCGTCTATTACCATGATGTGAATAAGTATATGTGAGGAATGTGGAAGTCCTTGATAATGGATATAGCAATGTGCGCCATGAGCGATAGATGAAAGTGAGTTCATGGATTTGTAGCGCGAGTGAGTAGTGTGTACTCCGATGGAGGTGTGTTACCGTAAGATGTGTGGTGAGTGAGAGGTGAACTAGTGTGTGTACGCTTTGGATTGTAAGGAGAGGTGGAGTGAATAGAAATGGTGGGGTATTATACCAATGTAATGTTATTCTTGTAGGTGTCGGGGACGGGCCGAAGAGCCACCTCGAT
Organism: Onchidella celtica; assembly: GCA_963931925.1. NCBI lineage: Eukaryota > Metazoa > Mollusca > Gastropoda > Systellommatophora > Onchidiidae > Onchidella > Onchidella celtica. The sequence continues at coordinate 17,156,399 of OZ007580.1, read as the reverse complement.
GAGCACAGGGGATAGGCCAGCATAGGGCCGGAGGCCATACATAGGCCAGAAGTGAGACTGTCAGTGCAGGACAGTAGAAGCACATAAAGTCGTGGCAGTCAGGCCACGGACAGGGACGTAGATATGAGAGTGAATGAGATACTATATTATTGCCATGTTGATGGGCAAGTGAACTGATAAGGTGTATGACAATAGGAAGGTGATATTGAGAGACTGCGGTGCCAGTGAATCATTAATGTACTATTAAGACCCTGAGGGGAGAGGCTGAGGCCGAAGAGCCTTTAGGAGTAACTACCGGATTGTGGATCCGAGGGAGAGTGTGTGTGAGAATAAGGCCGTTGTACGGCAGTTCATTTCAATAATATAATGTATGTAATTGCGCTATTATATGTATAATTATGTTTAATAAATGTGTGAGTCTGATGGGTTGTTTTGTTAAGTGTTAAACTTGTTTGTTCGTGATTGTCGTCCTGTCATAAACTATTACATCTCCCAGTCTGGGATTTGTGACACTGGGGGCTCGTCCTGTTTACCTGTGGTCGTTTTGACATTGTGTATTCGTTATATCTAGTTGTTTTTCTGTTGTGCTAGGAATTCATGCTGTTGTCTTTGTTCGTGGGATGAATGGAATTTTCAGGATATGATTTATGTATATTTATAGATATGTATTGATGCATGTATTGCTATAAATAGGTATTAATGTGTATTTAAACTTTCCAGAGTGTGTGCGTGCAGCCTGAGGAGACGAGCAGCCAGAGCTCCGATTAAAGGGAGGAGTTTTACTCAAAATTTCAAAAGTTAAGTAAAAGTCAAAATTTTTGTGCCCTGGATTGTGGGCTGTCCCTTTGATCTGTCTTTTTCCCTGTTTTTGCTGTTTTTGTTGTCGTTATAGGTTATACGGGCGGTGGCGCGGGTTTGCTGTGGTGAGCGTAGTTTGTCCTCTTCGGGAGGTGGGCTAATCTAGGAACTTCGTTCATCACAGTGAACAGTTCTATAGGGACCTGTATTTTTGTTTAGATTGTAGCGTTCTATCTTCCTCGTTGTTTTAGGAAGACGTTTCTCTTGTCCTTCTCCTCCCTATCTGTAGATACGTTCCTTTTTTTCAGACTCTGTTCTCGTTTGTACCGTGTAGTGTAATCGGCGTAGTTAGGTTGCATTTTTTTTTCCATTATAGTTTTTTTCTGTAGAAGCTTTGTCCTAGTCTGGTTCGTTGTCCTTGACGTACTTGTGGTCCTTCTACTGAATTTCCTTATTATTGTCTTTTCTACTCTTTTTTATTATTAATAGGGCAATGCATTTTATAGATATAGAATTAGTTGTGCTGTAAAGGTAAATTTCTGAATTGTAATTGAGACAACCGGGTATTGTTATATCTGGTGTGATCTCAGTTCTCTGGTCGTATCGTTAGTGATCATACCGACAGGTTGGTCGTCTTATAATAGATACCATAACCATAAATCTGTGAAATGGCGGAACTCCAACAACTAATGAAGTTGGGTAAGGAACTTGGCCTGGAGGGAGAAGAGCTACGCGGCTGGATTAAAGAACAGCAGGCGGATTTGCGCGATGAGCGTGCTAAGGATAGAGAGCGAGAAAAAGAGGCTAAGGCTCAGGAGCAGGAGAGAGAGGCTAAGGATAAGCAAGAGGAAAGAGAGGCTAGGGCTCAACAACAAGAAAGAGAGGCTAAGACTCAGGAACAGGAGAGGGAGTTTAAGTTAAAGGAGTTAGAAGCTCAGCAACAGGAGAGACAGGCTAAGGAAAGGGAGCAAGAGATAAGGTTAAAGGAGATAGAGGCGCAAGTAAAGATTGCGGAGTTAGAACTCAAGAAGAGTACGCCAGCGGAAACGGCTGAGCGGCAGGTACACAATAAAGGTGGCGTTAGGATTAAGCTCCCTACGTTCGACGACCGGAAGGACGACATAGACGCCTTCCTTTACAGGTTCGAACTGAACGCACAATTGCAATGGGGGGAAAATAAGGAATTATGGGCCACGTACCTGGCGTCTCTGTTGCAGGGGCGAGCGTTAACCTACTTTAAAGAGCGACAGCGCGAAGACGTGCAAGATTACGATAAGCTGAAGGCTTTGCTGCTTCGCCGATTTGCGCGTACCGAGGAATACTTCCGGGAGCAGTTTAGGCGGGCACGTGCAGATACCAGGGAGGACTTTGCTGCCTTCGTCGCGAGACTAACGGAGTATTTCGCGAACTGGGTAGACTTGGCGCATGTGGGCACGGATTTCGCTAAACTGAAAGACCTAATGATCCGTGACCAGCTGTACGCGTCGTGCCACAAAGATCTGGTGGCTTTCCTGAAAGAGAACGAACCCGCGACGGTGCAGGAGGCGTCTAAGTTGGCGGAGGCATACCGTACGGCGCATCCGTCCAAACCAGTCGCCAGGGCGTACGTCCAAGATGCTGGGTACGTCGCCGTTGTCGAGGGGTCGCCGGCAGGACTTAGGGACAGGTCGCGTCAGCGTGGTGCCTATAGCGGGCAAGCCCAGGGGCAGCGTAGGGGCTATCACCAATCACCGGCATATGGATCCGGTAAGTTTGACCGAGCAGGAGGGCTAGGTCGCGGTAATGGCCGGGGGCGATTTGTGACCTTTGCCGATGACCGACGGCATAGGGACTCTAGTTCCGGTCGCGATGGGTCACGGGGACCCAGGCCTAGTGCAGCACAGGGAGCGGAGTGTTGGACTTGCGGACGCGTGGGTCACTTTTCACGCGAGTGTAGGGCCGCGAAGTGTTGGAACTGCGGAAGAGCAGATCACATCAGCGTGAACTGCCCTGCAGGTAGGATAGCGGCGAACGTGGACAGTAGCTCCAGTCCATGTTCCCCAAATAAATTTCATCATGCGGCTGCGTGTGTTACATCGGACAACGGAGGCGGACAGTATTCTAAGTGTCCCAGTTGTGAGAAGTTATTATCTTCCGGTGTTCTACCTTGTGGGAGAAAGATCCCCGTTATAAATTCATGTCATACAGGAGGTGGTCTTAGGGTTTATCCGGGGTTTGTTGGGGACGAACCGGTCTCGGTTTTACGAGATACAGGATCTACCGTTGTGGGAGTGCATAGGGATTGCATTCGGGATTCACAGCTTACAGGTGAGACTGTCCCGTGCATCCAATTTTCGGGGGCCATTGAGAAATTACCCATGGCAAGAATAATGATAGATACACCTTTCCTTAGCGGGGAAGTCGAAGCAGTCGTTGGTTGTTTTCCAGGCGCCCAGCTCATCATTGGGAATGTATCACGGGTAGTTTCCCCTTCCGATGAGAACGTGCAAGCATGGTCGCAATCAAAAGGTATTGACTTTTGCGCCTCGGTCGAAACACGTCGACGGGTAGCTGATAAAGATAAGATTAGACCTTTGGCGACGCCAGCGGTCAACCTAGATATCACGCCAGAGCGCTTGGCGAGACTACAAAGGGAGGACCCATCATTAAACCCATGTTTTGGGGAAGCGCGAACCGAGAAAACAAGGAGATATAAGAACGGGTCATCTTCTTTTTTTGTCCAGGGGGGCATTCTGTTCCGTATGTACGTCACAGTGGCTTCCGTTCAAAAGCAGGTCGTCGTGCCACGGTCGTTAATTGCTACAGTATTGCGTCTGGCCCATGATGTTCCATTAGCGGATCATATGGGAAGTGCTAGAACCAAGCAAAGAGTTCTGAAAAATTTTTATTGGCCGTCAGTATACAGAGATGTACGGCTATATTGTAAGACGTGCAGTGCGTGCCAAAAGACGACGCATAAGGGTCGTACACCCCAGGCTCCTCTTCAAAAGATCCCCACGGTTTCGGAACCGTTTAAAAAGGTTTCGATAGACCTTGTTGATTTAAGAGAAAGATTATCTTCAGCGCGCACGATAGCAGAAGAAGCTTCTGGTATCGCTTCGAAAAGAGCAAAAGACTATAAAGATAGAGGTTCCAAACTGAGAATTTTTAGGCCAGGAGACAAGGTTCTGTTGTTGTTACCTACGGACCATAGTAAGTTATTGATGACATGGAAAGGTCCTTATGTTATTGATCGAATTGTTTCGAAGGTAGTAAAGGTTTTCCACGTTGATATGCTGCAGAGGTTTCATGAGAGACCAGAGTATCTGTATTCTCATATTAGTGTTGAAGGACATACCTAATGTCGTGTCATTCTTTGACGATATAGCATGCCATACGTCGACATGGTCTGATCATATTCAGACACTAACAGTAATTTTTCAACGATTGCGTCATTTTGGGTTAACTGCTAAACCCGCAAAGATGGATTTGGCATGTCCAGAGATAATATTCTTAGGACATATTGTGGGTAGAGGTGTTCAGAGACCTGAAGTAACAAAAATTGACAAGTTAGTAGGGTTGCAAATCCCTAAAACAAAGAAACAAGTCAGAAGCTTAGTGGGAATTTTAAATTATTACAGAAAGTTCATTCCAAATTTTTCCTCCTTGTCATCTTCTCTTACTGACCTTACTAAGAAGGGACAACCCGATAAGGTCCAGTGGACGTCTGAATGTCAGACAGCATTTGATAATTTGGTGACAGCATTATCATCGTCACCCATTCTGATATTACCCGATTTTCGATCTAATTTTATCCTCAGAACGGATGCGTCGGACTCTGGTCTCGGCGCTTGTCTTCTACAGGAGAAGAACGAATGTCTCCATCCTGTATGTTATGTCAGTAGGAAGTTATTGCATAGAGAAAGAAAGTATTCTGTGATAGAGCGTGAGTGTCTTGCCATTGTCTGGTCCGTCCAGAAATTGGGACGTTATCTCATGGGACGAGAATTTTGTATCCAGACAGACCACAAGCCACTGACATTTTTGTCGAAGAATCGTTCGTCCAGCCCACGCTTGTCTAGATGGGCATTGGCTTTGCAGCCGTATACCTTCGTTATTCAACCAATTCCAGGAACCAGCAATCATATCGCCGACTACCTTAGTCGAGCCTAGGGCAAGATTTCAGGAGCTTATACATCGGAGGACAGGAACATTGACAGGATCTGTGTGAATAAGTCGACTTTAAAATATTGACATTATAAATATGATATGAAGAATGGTTGATAGGTTGAATGGTTTTTGAGTCTGTATTAAGTATTGTGATTAGTTAGCTATTCATGATGTGACACATATATGCATATTGCAGACCATATTGATCCCCATATTTTCCCCTGATTTCGGTATTTTATATACTAGGGGAACCGCTAGGTCAGTTTTTTTAGTGTAGGTATTGCTCACGCTCACTCGTTGACAGTCATCTTGATGCGATTTGAAATTAATTGCATTAATTTTTTTGGGGTGGGGGATGATGTCACAAGTGGAGTGAGTGCAATTAAGGGGATTGCTACAGAGCGGGTGTAGAGTAAGAAGGGCTCACAGTAGACAGCAAGTTAAGCGTGCTGTTGTGAGTAGTGGGGGGGGGGGGGGGTCTGAAGGAGGCGAAAGCGCTGTATAACTATCACTGCAAGTTAGAAGGTCCGACGGAGCGGACCTGTGAATAAGAGCCCATCGGGCGGACATAAAGGGAGCAGTCGAGAAGACTAGTGGAAGAGTCTTTCCAGTAATGACTGGTATGTAGAACGTTGATTGATTATTATGATTGATGTATTATATTATATTCGTCTATTACCATGATGTGAATAAGTATATGTGAGGAATGTGGAAGTCCTTGATAATGGATATAGCAATGTGCGCCATGAGCGATAGATGAAAGTGAGTTCATGGATTTGTAGCGCGAGTGAGTAGTGTGTACTCCGATGGAGGTGTGTTACCGTAAGATGTGTGGTGAGTGAAAGGTGAACTAGTGTGTGTACGCTTCATGGATTGTAAGGAGAGGTGGAGTGAATAGAAATGGTGGGGTATTATACCAATGTAATGTTATTCTTGTAGGTGTCGGGGACGGGCCGAAGAGCCACCTCGATGAGCACAGGGGATAGGCCAGCATAGGGCCGGAGGCCATACATAGGCCAGAAGTGAGACTGTCAGTGCAGGACAGTAGAAGCACATAAAGTCGTGGCAGTCAGGCCACGGACAGGGACGTAGATATGAGAGTGAATGAGATACTATATTATTGCCATGTTGATGGGCAAGTGAACTGATAAGGTGTATGACAATAGGAAGGTGATATTGAGAGACTGCGGTGCCAGTGAATCATTAATGTACTATTAAGACCCTGAGGGGAGAGGCTGAGGCCGAAGAGCCTTTAGGAGTAACTACCGGATTGTGGATCCGAGGGAGAGTGTGTGTGAGAATAAGGCCGTTGTACGGCAGTTCATTTCAATAATATAATGTATGTAATTGCGCTATTATATGTATAATTATGTTTAATAAATGTGTGAGTCTGATGGGTTGTTTTGTTAAGTGTTAAACTTTTTTGTTCGTGATTGTCGTCCTGTCATAAACTATTACATCTCCCAGTCTGGGATTTGTGACAATAACATCCGATGATAATAGCATACTCATCACTGTTTTGCCGCGACTCTTTAAGTTGGAGCGCTTGCCTGTCGGATTGTCCCTGGGAAAGTTCCCACAAACAGTGAAACACCAAGCTTTGTAATAACTGCAGCAATATGGTAATGGTATATAGATTGTATCATTGTAACTGCTGGGGGTCACGAGGTGGTTTATAGCAGGTTTTTTCAACCTTAAGACGCCCAACAGATAGGTGGGGAGGGTCCACATTGTGGTTGGTTTTTGGAACCAGTGCGATTCTTATTTTAATGTTAAAACCCTCACCCTGCGAGGAGCGGCAATTGTCGGTATTTACTCACAAGCGCTCACGCCGCACGGGCGGCAAAAGTCGCCCAGGTCAAGCTGACCGCGCCACGCGCGAGCCGTATTTTCACGCATCAGGTCACTGACCTTTTTGAGACGTAACCACCGTGCTATTGTTCACCGTATCTCTTCTAAATCAAACGCATTGTGACATGGACATGTTAACCAGTGAACCACTGGTCGGAATCACAAAGACTAAGCTTTCAAAGGCTCTCCCCACCCTTTCAAGAGATGTAACATCGACATACGAACTGTTGCTCAACAAATTTGCAATATTATCTCATTTTCTCACAAGCTGACCACCATCTGGAGTTGTCTGTATCTAAGAACCGATCAGAAACAAGCTCTGAAATAATCTTTGCCCCAAATGCCCACATTGGTTTATTAGTATGTGTCAATCAGGATGAAACCATTTGTGTAGGGCTTGGGAGGGCGTGGCTAGTTATCATGCTTTGTTCTCACGAAAACTACAGCTGTCAGTTTGGAATCATAAGTCAGATCATTTGTTAGAGACTGACAGACTAAGATTTTGCTGGTTAATTCATTATCAAGCGTGATAAGGCATAGCAGCGAATGTTTTCATACCGATCAATAAAAACCGAACCACGTGGACAGCGTTTGTGGTCATCGCATAGCGGCACGGGTCAGTGACCCCAGATAAGATTATCCGTGAGTAAGGTCACTGATCGTGCAGCGGGCTTCACGGGTAGCGCGCGGGGTATGGGTTAAAGATGTGGCAAAGTTTCTGCCTTTGTATTTGGAAGACGGTGCGTTGGCAGTCTACTTGGAGATGTCAGATAGTGATATATTTGATGTTGAAAAGATAAAGAAAAATCTTAAGGCAGCATTCTCGATAAGCAGGTTTGCTGCGTTTAGTCGATTAAAGTCGGTTCGGTGGGGAGGAGCGTCGGTGCATGTTTTTGCAAATGACATTCGTCGGTTAGCCAGGGAGAGTGGGTTTGTGGATGATGAACTGGAAAAAAATTGTGAAATTGGCCTTTGTGACTGGTTTACCAGAGTCTATCGGTATGGAACTGCAACAACTCCAAGGCATAGACATCATGACTGTTAGTGAGATTTTGACACGAGTAAGAATTTTAGCTGGCAATTCTGAGATGGGTGCAGCAATTCAAACAACAGGAATGGAAGTGAAGAGGCCAGGACAAAATAAGATGAAGTGTTTCGGTTCTGGGCGGTGGGGGGGGGGGGCTCATTTGGTTCGGAATTGCCCAGACAAGGAGAAATCATTCAAAAGTGCCAAGCCATTATCCTATAAATAAAACTTTCTGTAATGGCCTAATATGTTATATAACTCATTCATAGATGTAGGCCATTTTGGTTCTGGGGTTGTTTCAGCCAACGTGGATGATGGCCACTTTTACCTAGAGTCATTTTGGCCTAGTCTGACTGCATTGCAAAAGAATTTAAATACGTTTTTTGCGATTTTCTCAGAAGTGCAAAAAATGGCTCAGGCCAAAAGGTCAGCACCATGACGATAAAGGACACACTGCTGATATGGGACCTGATCACTCGTGTTCATACGGAAGTTCCGGTCAGAGGCATATGGAAACTACCCAAAAAGCAAACAAGGAGTGGTGTGGTGTGGTGTGTCGCCAGTGATTTGGCAATGGCAGCGATGGTTGAGATGGGTGGAGTTGCTGTGGGGGATTCTACGTGGCTAAGGAAAAAGGAGGATTACAATCATATCAACGTGGCAGAGTTAGAAGCAGCACTGAAAGGGTTGAATTTGGCCGTAAAGTGGGAGTTACAAGACATCTGCTCATGACTGATTCTGCCACAGTCTGTAGTATGATTAGCACGTCTTTGGCAGAGACAACAAAAGTGAAGGCCGAAGGGGTGGCTGAACTATTAGTGAAGAGAAGGCTACGCGTGTTGAAGACTCTTGTACAAGAGATGAAATTAACGGTGAAAGTCAAGTGTGTTACGAGTGACTGTAACAAGGCAGATGTATTGACCAGAGTGAAGAAAGAATGGCTGAAGTGTGAATCGTCGCTTTCGAAGAAGATGGGGTGCGTAGCTGCAGGGTATAATGTGAAGAAGCAGCACGAACAGCATCATGTGGGCGTTGAGCGTACATGGTAATAATTGGTATCTAGCAAACAAGTAGACCAAGATATAACAAAGGAAGATTTTAAGAAGATTGTAAAGAGAATGTGAACGATGTCCATCCACTGACCCAGCTACGGTTCGCTTTGAGACAGGAGACCTTGGAGTGAGTGAAAGTTGGAAAAGGCTGACTATTGATGTGACACACTATAAAAGCATACTTACTATATTTAACCATGGTGGATTGTGGGCCAGGTAGATTTGCTATTTGGAGGAGATTGGCTAACAAGACATCACATTCAGTTTGTCAGGAGCTACAGCAGGTTTTTTATGAACAGGGTCCAGTAGATGAATTACTGATGGTCAATGCTGCTTCATTCATGTCAGAGATCATGGGGGATATTTTACACAACTGGAACATTCAACCTTTCTACAGAACAGCCTATAGAGCTAGTGGCAATGATATAGTAGAGAGAAATCACCGAACCATAAAGGCAATTGCAGAACGAGGCCAGATCAATCCTACAGTCGCGGGGTATTGGTACAACGTCTCATCGAGAGACACAGAGATAGATTTACATGGAACAAGTGGTGTCATCAAAAATGTTCACTATGGTAACGGTCCTGGTATGTTGCAATTCTGCTGGCAGATTTGTGAACCCATTAATAATTTACCCGGGTTTCAATTCAGAGGGCTTCAGGAATTGGAAAATCTTCCACTGGGTAGATTTGTGGAGATCTGTTCACCAGCTGGATGGAAAAATGTTTTATTCCACAAACCAGAAATATAAAGAAACCACTGGTCCCCCAAGCACAGGAGGGGCGGAAAAAAGAAGGGGGGAGTTATTTGGGCAAGGAACAAGGATGGTAAAGAGAGGAAGAGGTGGGCACAGGTTGGAGAAGACAGAGATGAAGAAACAACAGCAGCCGAAACGCAGATGATGGTGGGTGATGATGATGTCTGTTGCAAGAGGAGTTGATGAGGATTCAGGAGATGTCGGAGAATGAAGATCCCGATCAAGAGAATGAAGAGGAAAGAGACGAGATAGGTGGCGGTGGTGTAAATGCGAAAAAGAGGAAGAATGTGATGGCAGAGATGTTGTAGTTGTATCCTCAAATGTCCAAGACATTATCAGGGAGCAGGCCTTGCTTCGTGTGTACGGCGAAGAAAAAAACACTGGACCTGGCCAGAAGAAGACGCTTTAGGTATAACGTAGCGAGATCTGCAGTATATGTGGAACCTTAGACTCTGCCACCTACATCATCAGTTGCCAAATTCCATAGTCTCTGTGTGTATTACCAAGTGCAAGAATGGCTGGCTCAGGCGGAAAGGTCAATGGTTCCAGAGGATTGGGGATTTTATTTGAGCAACAATCTTCTTTTGCCAACAATGACAGACCGCCCTCCCGCTCCAGAAACAATGCTTACAATTGTCACATGTACCTGCAAAACGGGATGTACAACCATTCGCTGCAGCTGCAAAAAGCATGGACTAAAGTGCCCGAGTGCTTGTGCAGGCTGTCTCTGTCACGTGCGAGTGAGCGAGGATCAGTAGTTACGAGAGGAGGGTGAGAATACAGTTAACCCACGGCCACGGGGTAAGGAAAAGCGTGCATGTTGTGAGTGGGGGGGGGGGGTCTGAATGAGGCGAGAACGCTGTCTTACTATCACTGCACACTAAGACGTCCTAGGGTACGGACGCAGGAGAAAGCCCCAGAGGGCGAACATAAGGAGAGCAGTCGGAAGACTTGGGAGAGTGTTTTTCCAGTGATGACTGGTAGGTGGAACGATGATTGATAGTAATGATTGATGTATTATATTCGTCTATTAGCATGATGTAAATAAGTATATGTGAGGAATGTGGAAGTCCTTGATACTGTATATAGCAATGTGCGCCATGAGCGATAGATGTAAGTTGAGTTCATGGATTTGTAGCGAGAGTGAGTATTGTGTACCACGGTGGAGGTGTGTTATCGTAAGATGTGTGGTGAGTGAAATGTGAACTATTGTGTGTACGCTTCATGAGATGTAAGGAGGGGTGAAGTGAATAGAAGTGGTATGGTATTATACCAATGTAATGTTATTCTTGTAGGTGTCGGGGACGGGCCGAAGAGCCGCCTCGGTGAGCACAGGGGATAGGCCAGCATAGGGCCGGAGGCCACACATAGGCCAAGAGTGAAGCTGTCGGGGCAGGACAGTAGAGGCACATGAAGTCGTGGCAGTCTGGCCACCGACAGGGGTGTATATATGATGTTGAATGTGCTATTGAAATGCTAATGTGATATTGCCATGTGATGTGCTATTGAAATGCTAATGTGCTATTGCCATGTTGATGGGCTATTGAAATGTTAATGTGCTATTGCCATGTTGATGTGCTATTGGAATGCTAATGTGTTATGGCAATAGGAAGGGGCTATTGAGAGACTGCGGTGCCAGTGAATTATTAATGTGCTATTAAGATCCTGAGTGGAGAGGCTGAGGCCGAAGTGTATTTAGAGTCATTACCGGGTTGTGGACCCGATGAAGTGTGCTTACGGGAGAAGGCCGTTGGACGGCAGCTAATTAAGTATTATAATGTATGTCATTGCATTTCTATGTTTATCTTATGTTTAATAAATGTGTGAGTCTGATGGGTTGTTCTGTTAAGTGTTATACCTGTTAGTTCGTGATTGTTGTCTTGTTATAAATATTGCATCTCCCAGTCTGGGATTTGTGACACTGGGGGCTCGTCCGGGATGTAATTACCTACACTAATGTAGGTAATTACCGGGTTGTGGACCTAGGTAACTTCCTCAGGTCCACAACCCGGTAATTACCTACACTAAGACGTCCTAGGGTACGGACGCAGGAGAAAGCCCCAGAGGGCGAACATAAGGAAAAACACTCTCCCAAGTCTTCCGACTGCTCTCCTTATGTTCGCCCTCTGGGGCTTTCTCCTGCGTCCGTACCCTAGGACGTCTTAGTGTGCAGTGATAGTAAGACAGCGCTCTCGCCTCAATCAGACCCCCCATCCCCCCACTCACAACATGCACGCTTTTCCTTACCCCGTGGCCGTGGGTTAACTGTATTCTCACCCTCCTCTCGTAACTACTGATCCTCGCTCACTCGCACGTGACAGTGTAGCATCTGTAGGCTACCCCTTTGCCCTCCCCCGTTTTCTTGTTACACAGGTGAGCATGTGTTCATTTTATTACCGCCAGAGTGTACTGTACTCCGTGACCTTACCTTCGTTTCCTAGTGAGTAGTTTTTTCCTCGCCCGCTTGTTGTCAGGTGTTTTGACTCGTTCAGTAAATATTAGTATGTTCCCGAACATTCGATAACATTGTGGATAAGGATGTTTACGCCAGATTTGGCCTTGAGTGATGTAACCTGATATCGTATTGATACGTGATTGGTTAGTTTGTGCGAGGGCAAAGGTAACGTTTATTTCGGGAACTTTCTGTAGGAATGTTTATATATATAGACCTGTGTGAGTGGTTGGTGGGTGAGTAAGTGAGTTTCCTTTTGTGTGGCGTAGATATTTAGTTTCGCTGGTGTCTTCCTAGTATTTTATTGTTCACTATACTGTTATTAAACTTTAGTATTATTTAGTCTATCGTCGGATCTCGTGTTTAGTTATTCTACAGCTGTGATAGTTTCGTTTTCTAAAGGGTTGTAGTTAGATCAACTAACTCCCCCCTACTATAACGTGCTAGAACAACCTCAGCTGTTACATATTGGGGGCTCGTCCGGGATCCGACCATATTCGAGCGGACCAGATCAAAATTACTAGATTTATTTACATAGTTTATTGTAGAATATCATCGACAAGCTATCTACAACATGTCGGAGGTTATTGGAAGGCTTAGCCAGGAAGCGGACGCTATGGAGCTCACTGGGCAGGAGAGACGGGACTACCTCCGTGAAGGCCTAGAAAGAGAAAGACAGCTGGAGGCTCAACGACAGGAGAAGGAGGCTGAACGACAGGCTCAGGAGAAGGAGGCTGAACGACAGGCTCGGGAGAAGGAGGCTGAACGACAGGCTCAGGAGAAGGAGGCTGAACGACAGGCTCGGGAGAAGGAGGCTGAACGACAGGCTCAGTTGGAAAGGGAAAGGAGGAACCACGAGTTGGAGATGGAGAAGATCCGCCAGCAACGTGGAGGCAACGTCTCAGCGCAGAGGACCGACGACCACGCCAGTTCTAAGAGACCCAAGCTACCTGCATTTCAGGACAAGAAGGACGATCTGGATAGCTGGTTGCTGCGGTTTGAGAGGTTTGCCGAGACAGCTGAATGGCCCAGATCCACCTGGACGACATCACTGTCTGCCCTGCTGACCGGGAGAGCTTTGGAGTGCTTCTGCAGACTACCGATCGACGAAGCCAAGGACTACGACAAGGTCAAGGAAGCGTTGCAGAAGAGGTACAACCTGTCAGAGGACGGATACAGACTCATGTTCAGACAAGGTAAGCCTGAAGATGGAGAAGATGTTGGAATGTTTTTGACCAGGATCAAGACCTATCTAGAGAGGTGGATAAAGCTGTCGAAGACGGAGGAGACCTACGAAGGAGTGAGAGATCTGTTCGTCAGAGAGCAATTCATGGATGCCTGCCCACCAGACCTTGCAACCCATGTGAGGGAGAGGAAACCAAAGACGCTACAGGACATCGCAGATTCAGCGGAGGCGTACCTGGTAGCGAGGAACCGGACGCTCAGCGGGAGCGCCAGACTGCAGAGCCGGCTAGTGCGACAGAGGCCCAACGGATACAGAAGCCCACAGGTCTGCCATAGGTGCCAGAGGCCGGGACACAAGGCGACGGAGTGTCGTGCAAAGTTAAACGACAAAGGTGAGTTGAAATGTTACCTTTGTGGAAAGCCAGGCCACGTTCGGAGGATGTGTCCAGCCCAGAAGGATATGGGACGAGGCAAGCCGAACAAGGCGGCGGCGGCCGTAGTGATAGCGGCGGACGAGTCGTCGAGACAGGATGCGACGACGGCTGACACCAGCATCAACGTTCAAGCGGTAATGAAGGACGGGAAGCTCCAGTTAGCGGTGCCTGTTACGTGCGGAGGATGCAGTGACGGAAGGACCGTGGAGAAGCTGAAGTTACCAGTGATGAAGGGCTTGATTGGAAATCGAGCAGTAGACGTCCTAAGAGATACCGGCTGTGAAGGTGTAGTGGTGCGGCGATCACTGGTGGACGACGGACAGCTCACCGGTGGGAAGAAACTTATCGCGAGGATCGATAACTCCTTGTTAGCGGCGGAGGAAGCCATTATCGACGTGAAGACGCCTTACCTGACGGGCAGAGTGACGGCGCTGTGTCTCCCGGAGACCATCTGCGACCTAGTAGTCGGGAACGTGGACGGAGCGAAGGATCCGTACGACCCTGATACTGAGGTGATGGTAGGAGCGGTGACCACGAGGGCCCAGGAGAAGAGGAAGGACCAGACTACGTCTCTGAGGGTGCCGAGGGCAGAACGGCACGCGGGAGTGGATGGGAAGGAACTCATCCGACTCCAGGAAGAAGACGAAGACCTCAAGAATTTGGGGCAGAAGAAAAATCCGACCAACAGAGGCAATAAGTCCGTACACTTCGAGAGACACGGAGGTGTACTGTACCGGATTTATAAGGACATAAGACTGGCTACGATTACAAGACAAGTGGTACTACCCGAGAAACTGAGGGAGTATGTACTGAGCGTTGCCCATGATTCTATCGTCGGAGGACATCTCGGCGTGAAGAAGACGAAGGACAGGGTGATGAGCAATTTTTATTGGCCTGGTATCGAAGGTGACGTCGCGAGATACTGCCGCTCATGCGACATATGCCAGAGGACAGTGAACAAAGGAGCGACACCAAAGGTGCACCTGCAGAGTATGCCAGTAGTGGACGTACCGTTTAGGAGAGTGGCCGTGGACTTAGTAGGACCTATCGACCCCCCAAGTGAAGGTGGACATCGGTATATCCTGGTGTACATAGACTACGCTACTCGCTACCCTGAAGCCACACCCTTGAAGAAGATCGACGCAGAAACGGTAGCAGAAGCCTTAGTGAACATCTACAGCCGTTTGGGTGTGCCCGAAGAGATCTTGTCCGACCAAGGGACCCAGTTTATGTCAGATGTCATGAAGGAAACGAATAGACTACTGGGAATTCGACAGTCGACCACTACAGTCTACCACCCTATGTGCAACGGGTTGGTGGAGCGATTCAACGGCACGCTGAAGAAAACATTGAGACGACTGTGCGCAGAGCAACCCAAGCAGTGGCACAGATACATCAACCCGCTGCTCTTCGCATATCGTGAAGTTCCTCAAGAGTCGACCAAGTTTGCCCCATTCGAGTTGCTGTATGGGAGAACTGTGAGAGGACCGATGCACATCTTACGTCAACTATGGACCAAGGCCGTAGAGGAGCCGGAAACGAAGACCAGTTACCAGTACGTCATGGAACTACGTGAGAGGCTGGAGGACACATGGAAGCTAGCGACGGAAGAACTCTCCAAGGCTCAAGGTAGACAGAAGACCTACTACGACCGGAAGGCGAGAGAGAGGAAGTTCCGCCCCGGAGATGAAGTGTTGGTGTTATTGCCGACGAATACTAACAAGCTCCTAGTCCAATGGAAGGGACCATATAAGGTAGTCTCAATTGTCGGTGTCAACGACTATAGAGTCAAGATGGGTGCAAAAGAAAAGACCTTGCACGCCAACCTCCTCAAGAGATACATTCCAAGGACGCCAAAAGCAGCAGCAGTGGCAATGGAACCGAGACCTGTTGTGACCGAGATGTGTGGGATGGACAACAGTAGGAGAGATACCACGCCTGAACATGTCAACGCCATAAAGGACGGCGGCGGTGATAGTGCTGAGACTGTACTGGCAGAGGACGACATGATGGACAAGAGTCAACCCGTGGAGTCAGCTGGCATGACAATCATCGAGGACTGCGACCTGGAAGGCGACAACGGTGGAACGACGGAGGACCTTGCCGACCTAGGAAGCTGGGACCAGAATGAAGGCTATAGAGATGTCCAGTATGGAACGCAACTGACATCGGAACAACGTCAAGAACTTTGCGATGTGGTGAAGAATTACCAGCACGTCTTCACCAATCTCCCTGGATGCTGTCAGTTGGGTGAACATCGCATCGACCTGACGACAGAAGTACCAGTTCGTCAACGACCATACCCGGTGCCCTACGCTATGCGCGACTCATTGAAGGAGGAGCTTAGCACCATGGAACGGCTGGGCATCATTCGAAGGAGCTCATCAGCTTATGCTTCACCTGTTGTTGTCGTCAAGAAGAAGGACGGATCCAACCGAGTCTGCATTGACTACAGGAGGTTAAACAAGATCACAGTATTCGACCCTCATCCGACAGCAGCGCCATCGGAAGTGTTTCAGAGTCTATCGAGAGGAAAATTATTCTCTCGGATTGACCTGAGCAAGGGATACTGGCAAGTGAAAGTTCGAGAGCAAGACATTCCCAAGACGGCGTTCGTCACCATGGGCGAACACTATGAATTCATTCGGATGCCTTTTGGGATGATGAACTCAGGAGCCACGCTGAACAGGATCGTAAAGCCATTGATCCGTGGAATGAACAATGTGACAGCATATGTGGACGACCTGCTGATTCATACAGAGACATTCGACGAGCATGTGAAGACTCTCAAGGACTTACTGCAGAGGATGGACCAAGCTGGATTAACTGCAAGACCATCCAAGTGCCTGATTGGAACGTCTGAAGTGGACTTTGTTGGACACTCAGTGGGAAAGGGTATGATTGGCTTGTTAGAAGAAAATGTGTGTAAGGTGCGGGTCACCCAGACCCACCACTAAAAAGGAAGTGAAAGCATTTTAGGACTGGTAGGATATTACCATGAATTTATTCCTAACTTTGCAGCGATTGCAGCACCATTGTCTGATTTACTTAGAAAGGGTCAGCCCAATATAGTTCAATGGGATGAAACGCAGGAGAAAGCGTACACTTCTTTGAAGAATGTCATTATCTCCAAACCCGTGTTATGTTTGCCAGATTTTTCCAAAGAGTTTGTCTTAGCAACTGATGCATCAGATCGCGGATTAGGCGCTAGTCTTATGCAGGAACACGAGGGAAAGTTGTACCCTGTGGCATATGCCAGTCGTAAGCTATTGCCTCGTGAGACGAAATATTCAGTCTCAGAGCGAGAATGCCTAGCCATCGTTTGGGCGGTAAAGAAGTTTACTTTGTATTTGTATGGAAAGGAGTTTGTGCTCCAAACTGACCATCGGTCATTAGAGTTTTTGAACTCCGCCAAATTTGATAGTCCAAAGTTATTACGATGGAGTTTATTTTTACAGTCTTATCGATTCAGGATTCATTACGTAAAAGGCAGAGAAAATGTATGTGCTGATTTCCTGAGCAGAATATTTTAAAAGTAGTACACTATTAGTGAAATGTATTGTAACCCATAGTTTTGCCTATTAGATGAATTTCTAGGACGGCAGTATTGTACTGTAATTGGGGACATAATTCATCTGTGACTGAATATTGAATTGATGGCTGATAGTCATGATGTGTTAGTCACATTTTGATTTTATGCTATGTCATATTTGTTACCAATGGAACTTGGTGTAATGTTTGAAAAATGTAACCCAAATGGGGACTGCGAGCAAGCAGTGTCTGTGTTATATTGAATTGTTGTAACTTGTTTTGACCTAATATGATGAAGATAGACCCTGATCAGTGGTCGGTATGTATTGGTATTTTTGCCATTGTACGTATGAGTTATACATTTTGGAGATAACCATGTTATGTACAACAAGTTATATGCTATGATTCGTGCACGAAGCATTATGTAAACGATGGGCCATCGTTTCACCATATATGATTTGTAATAATATCATTGACCATTGTTTCACCACAGTGGTGGCATTGTACTATTTTGACTAGTAGGTCTACTGTTAACCGTTGGTTTGTCACAATGATGATACTGTATTAGTCATTGTATTAGTGATGCAAAGGATATTGCATTGTATTGTATTTGTGATGACATTCGGGAAGACACTGAAATTGTTATTAATTGTAATAGAATTAGTAAATACCTTTGTGAGATTGGGAGTGCTGTAAGATTGTTATTTCACGATATGGCAGACGCTGTATAATGTTTTTGGAGTTGAAAGATATTCAACTTAAATTGGGGAGTTGTGTAGCATCTGTAGGCTACCCCTTTGCCCTCCCCCGTTTTCTTGTTACACAGGTGAGCATGTGTTCATTTTATTACCGCCAGAGTGTACTGTACTCCGTGACCTGACCTTCGTTTCCTAGTGAGTAGTTTTTTCCTCGCCCGCTTGTTGTCAGGTGTTTTGACTCGTTCAGTAAATATTAGTATGTTCCCGAACATTCGATAACATTGTGGATAAGGATGTTTACGCCAGATTTGGCCTTGAGTGATGTAACCTGATATCGTATTGATACGTGATTGGTTAGTTTGTGCGAGGGCAAAGGTAACGTTTATTTCGGGAACTTTCTGTAGGAATATTTATATATATAGACCTGTGTGAGTGGTTGGTGGGTGAGTAAGTGAGTTTCCTTTTGTGTGGCGTAGATATTTAGTTTCGCTGGTGTCTTCCTAGTATTTTATTGTTCACTATACTGTTATTAAACTTTAGTATTATTTAGTCTATCGTCGGATCTCGTGTTTAGTTATTCTACAGCTGTGATAGTTTCGTTTTCTAAAGGGTTGTAGTTAGATCAACTAACTCCCCCCCTACTATAACGTGCTAGAACAACCTCAGCTGTTACAGACAGTCTCAGGGAAGGGTGTTGCAACGCAGAGGAAGCAGTCGATATCTAAAACTGTGAGGTTGGTCAGGAGGATCTTGACTAAGCTGTGGCTCTTCTGTGAATACTTCAGTTATTATTGTCAATGCCAGGATGGAACCAGCTCTCCTTGCCCAAATTAAAAGAAAAAAAATATTACCGGCCATTTCAAATGCCTTTTTTTTTCTCTTTCAAATCCAAGAAAGATAAATCCCAAAATGATATGACTTGAGGCCGGTATTATGCTTTACTCACAGGTTCCATCCCTGTACCACAAACATGTTAACATGTTTTCAATCCCTTTGAACGTACGTAAAATACGCATGTCAGATTAAAAAAACATCAAAACTGACACGCTGAGTGGTCTAAAAACTGATGCTTTGTTCACATCTCCATAAAATTACATCTTAATGTCATATTTCTTCTGAAATGCTCAGTTTGTAAGATTTTGCAGCATATATTGACAACAGAAATTGCTGCTTGGTCGATGGTCAGTGGCGCCACAATCATGAACATAGCAAAACGGGCTTCCGTACATGAGTTTTCGCTGCCGAGAAGGGTAAAAAAATTTTGCGGTGACCCGAGGCGTTCTCACTACAGGCCGGTCAGCCGAATGTAGGTCAGACATGTAGTGGTCCGACCACTGGCTAGCCTCACCAGGCCTCACTCAGAAACAAAGGGCAGTTACTCCCCCTGATTTTTCAGTGACAATATCGATACTCCAAATCGATACGACATGACAAATATAAAATAGAGAGTAAAGTGAGACTCGATACCATAAATGAAATAAGTACGGCATCGACCCGGTCTGTATTTCCCGAAATTCAAAGACAGTTTACATTACACATTCGCTACTCATGCTTCAACTTGTGAACTCGTGGATTATAAAGATTTTAAGATATCTAGACAGATCAGAATATACATAGAAGTGACTCCTTCATTTATCCGTCTCTTGATTTCATTTCATCAAGTCAAGAAGAGAACGAAGGATTCTGTAAACTGTATTTTTTTGTTTTAGTTCATCACATCAACTGGGATTCTGTAACATCAGTGCATTGTAAATTGTGGTGTTTCGTGCTGTACGGTGGCTGTGAGTGAGCTGCATTATTGATTGTAGGAAACCGCCTTGACTGTAGATCTAGTCTAGATCTAGATCTAGATTCTACTTTTTACATGAACTGGACTAGGGGTCTACAAATATTCACTCAAAATGGGACGAAAGTGTTCTGTGTTTGGCTGCAAAACAGGCTATAAAACTGATGATTCCAAAGAGAAAATACCAATCTATGGATTTCCAAAGGACAAAACTAAGTGTCACGAGTGGGTTGCAAGCTTACCGAACAAACTGAATGTAGAAGATGTTATTGGAAACATGGGGATTTGCGCCCTGCATTGGCCAAAAGATGTTCCTACAACTAAGATCCCCTCCTCTCGGCATTATGTTCCAGCTGTGCCCCCATCTGTGTTTCCTAATGTTCCCTCATCTTGTGTTCCCACTTCTACCTCCAGTACTCCACGCCGCAGAAAAATGTCTACACAAGAGGCCTGCGCAGTGGATATCGATGAAATGAGTGAGTTTCTCGAACTTGACTCACTAAAATCTGAGAGCTTCCATGACCTGTTAAGTCGCAAACTAAAAGACCTGGGTTTTTTGGCAACGAGTACTAAACAACCGAACAATTACATTTTCCTTAGCCATGAGAGAACCGGTCCAATACCAGAGTTTTCTGTTCATTTCAAATTATAACTATTATAAGCAAAGTTGAGAGTGAGACGTTAATTTTAGACTATGAAGCATACTGCAGTGTGAAGAGGATTTTTCACCAGTTTATAAAGAAAATTAAGTCATGGAGTCAACTTGATGAAGTTCTTCGCTTTGTGATGGCTTATTTATGCATCGGATCAGTATGATGACAAGAAGACTGCACTCATCAAAAGATCTGTAACACTAACAAATACCCCAAAGAACAGTCGCATCTACACGCACCAGGATCTCCTTCTTGCATTCACTTGGTTATTCTTTTGAAGCGGTTCTGCCTCCAGTTGCAAAGCGAAAACATCCAAAGAGGAAGATTGCTAAACTGACGTCAAAATCACAATAAATCCCTGGAGTAATTATTATAATGCCTGCATCCACATTACAGACTACATGTATTCGTGAGTACAAAATAACATTTAGTTCATTGTTATTGTTGTCAGTGCTATTGATGTTGTACAGTTTGTCTTTTTTCTTTCTCCCATTCATGTTCATTTTTGTTTGGTTTAGGGTGAAGGTGGTGGTAAAGGCAATGACTGAATGAGGATAGGGAGTTATTTAAGTGTGTGTCTGAAAGATTGCTATTAACTTCCCCTGGTATACACTGCATTATAATGACGGCTTTTATCTGGTGCCATTCTATGCAGGCTATCAGAATTAAACCACGAATACTGTTCAAATGAGGTTCTGTTTCTTAAACAACACAGAAATTTTCATTCACTCAAATTCCACATCACACTAGATCTAGAATTAAAAAATGAATCTACATCAGTACATGCACAGTTGTGTTATTGAACCATGCTTCATCGCTTGGTCAATTTGTCAGTTTTATGAATCATATGATTTTATGTAATTTTTTTTAAACTGAACCAAGCATCGTTGGTCCTGCACGTAGTATTTGGTAATGAAGGTATTTTGTGTGTTTAATTTTTTCACTTATCATAATTTTAAAAACATTTTTGTGTGTTCTAAGTAATGCCGAAAACGCGATAGTTTGTTAGAACACATTTCTCATTACTAGTATCTGAGCTAGCCCATGTGGACCTCTGTTCTAGTAATACATGTAGTACTAAACGTATTATTTAATTAATGCTAGTCAGTCTCTCTGCGGCGAGACGGCCCACTACATGTCTGACCTACATTCGGCTGACCGGCCTGTAGTGAGAACGCCTCGCGGTGACCCATTACGATTCCGGGCCTCAGTGACCTTCGTCGGCTACGGTACCCCATTTTGGTCGTGTAAGCGCAAACCTCCAGATTTCAATTTTTTAACTGAAAATTTTAATGTGTAAGCACCCCTCAAAATGGGTAAACAACGACTCATTTTACTCAGGAAATCGTGTAGAGTCACATGCAATAAAAATCGTTTCTGTTGCAATTAGTTTGAGGTTAAAGTTGATCTTTACTGGACCAAGTTTGCAGGTCTAAGTCTATGAATGACCTTCATAATATCAGAAAGAGTTCAGGTTTTATTTTTGCCGATTATTTATGTTCTTCCTGACATTATTAGTTTTAGCTTTGTACATAAGATGCAGATCTGTGTTTTGAGATTACCTTTTGGTTTTTTGTTCTTTTTTAAAATGAAAAGAAAACAATTAAATCTGATTTAGATAATGAAGCCGCCAGATTCTTTTTTTTTTTCTTTTAGAGAAAAATATAGATCTAGATTTGTAGATTCATTTTGTCTTTTATTTTTTAATAAGATATAAGGGCAAGGGCACGCTTGTCGGCCTCACTCTTATGTCTAAGACGAAAGTACAGCATATATTTTGATTCTGAGCATGGCAAAGGGGTTTGCAGAAGGGGAATCCGGCGTCTTTGCCAGGCCACGGACAGAGCTGTTAAGGGGGGCCTCAACATTAGCAATGCCACGGATCTCTACGATTGGGCCTGCTCTGCTTTGGGCAAGGAAGATGGCCTTCACAGGAGGACTTTCTTCCTTGTTCCTCAAAATGAAATTAACAGAACAAGGCCTGAGACTGAAGTGGCTAGAGTCCCAGATATAACAGGTTTGATTTTTTTTTAAAGGATACTTTTTGTTACTGTCTTTGACTTTAAGAAGGACGGGAGCCGGCAACAGTAAAGAGATAAGTAATTCTGTTTCTTATTTCTACATTACCACTTTGTCATTTCATTCTTTTATTCCCTTTCGGCTTTTTTTTTTTTTTCTGACAAAGGAAATGATATCCGAAAACTTGTATTTTCTCCCATTTTATTTCTTTTTGAATTTCTAGTACCTGGTTTGTTTGTTTAATTGGTTTTGTTTTGTTGTTTTTAAGTTGCACTAAACTTGTTCCTTACAAAGAGTTTTGCAAAATATAGCTTGTTCTTTGTTTTGCCAATTTTTGTATTTGGCTTTAAGACAGCTTTCAGGTGGAGTAGCTCTGGTTACTTACTCCCTCTTTTATCATTTCAGGAACAAGGAAAATGCATCAAATACAGAGTGTCAGCAACTACATCATAAAGTCCAGATCCTTGGCATGCTTTTGTTGTGCTTGCAGGTGTGAAAACTTAACATTGCGTATCAACAAGGCCATTGTGGGTGGCTTTGCGGTGCACAAACTAAAGCAAATGTAAGTTGTTGGCATTACTGTTTAAATTACTAAATTTAACTTAGCAGCTTAATGCACAACTTCAGTACTTAAACCACTATTATTTTATGCAAGGTGACTGGGGTGTCTTTTTCGCTGAAAGTATACCGAACATCGTCAGAAGCCTTCACAGGGTTTTCATCATACGCCATTCTGCTCAGAGACAAGTATAATATGAGCATACAAAACGTGTGATTTTTTGTTTCTTTTTGTTTGTTTGTTTTTTTTGCAGCACCAATCGAAGAAGAAAGTCATATTTATAACAATGAAAACAAACAGATGATAGGTAAGCTGCATTTGCTTTTTTTTTCTTAGTTTTGCTTCAGTCATATATGAATTTGAAATATTGCCATGTTGAAGGTGGTATGCTCTTATTTTTCAAACATTTATGCGTAATAAATCACATTTATTCACTTTGTGAAATCCTAGTCTTTCATCTGTCAGGGCTCTTTCACACACATCGACTTTTCACAGTCCGCCATCAATATTGGATCAAAATCTGAGCCTTCAATTGCTAGCAAGCAAGGTAGCCCAAGAATCCCTTGACAAAGTCCAAAACCAAGCTTTGCGCTTTATCTCAGGAGCTCTCAGATCAACACCAACTGCAGCCTGCGAGATCCACACAAACGTTGAACCATTGAGGTTAAAAAGAGAGTCAGCTGTTGTTGAAAGTGTCGAAAGATACAAGCGCCAAGACAACCTCCACCCTAACGCAATACTAGTAAAGAACTGGAAACCAACACACAGACTTAAAAGAAGGTCAGTTTTAGATGTCGCTCATGATCTCCAAGACGGGTACCACCTCCCAGAAAACAGAGAGCCAATATCAGCGTTTGACCAAGGCTCTCCATCACATGTCCATGCCATGACCCCAGAGATCAAAACACACCTTGTAACAGACATGAACAAAAGAAACACAGATGTGATCGCTCTTATGACTTCAGCCCAAAAAACCATAGACTTGTACCCAGATGAGTCTATACATGTGTATACAAATGGCTCTGCTTTTAAAGGAACCATAAATGCCGACTATGGATCAAACATACAGTTCCCAGACAAAACACGCCACGAAATCTCGGACTCGTGTGGTCAACACTGCTCCAACTTTGAAGCAGAAGCCTTGGCGATTGAAGCCTCACTCCACCACCTTTCGAATGTTTTCATGATAACTCTTGAAAAGAAGACTGACATCGCGGTATTCAGTGACGCCAAATCTGTTCTCCAGGCCCTTGAAAATGAAAAAGCAGACAACTCCTACATTCGAAGTCTATCCAAAACTATAGACCTTTTCCTTACCTCTCATGCTGTAAAGTTAACTCTTCAATGGATCCCAGGACATACCAACATACCTGGCAATGAAAAAGCTGACGCCCTGGCCAAACGAGGATCAACACAGACACAGAAAAACACACCAACTTCGATCAACACTGCAAAACAACAAATCAAAAACATCAAGAAAGAAGAGTGGATGACTGAATGGGCCCTAGGAAAGACCGGCAGAAATGTCTTCCGCTATATGACAACACCTAAACTAAGTGATAGCCTAGACTCCCTAGAAAGAAGAAAACAAGCTGTCCTTTTTCCGCCTACGCACACAACATATAGCTCTTAACGCCCACTTAAACAGAACTGACCCCCAGAAGGAACCCCTATGCTCACTGTGCCCTCACCCCTACGAAACTGTATCGCACCTCCTTTTTGACTGCCCATCATTTCGTGATTTACGTACTACACTGCTACCAACCAACCCAGACTTTGAAAACACTCTATACTGTGGAACAAACCAACTCACCCAAATCTACAAATTTTATGTCATGGCAACAAGTCAAAGGGCACATGCCCAGAAGACTGCTGGATCGGAAAAGTAAAGTAAAAGTAAAGTTCGCAGTCCGCCGTGGACGGCACGGCGCCGTGCATTGAAATAACCACTACAGCCTATGGGCACTTATATACACGTCGACCACGGCATCTCGCCGTGTACGACCGCCGTGGTTAGTACGGCGCATATTTCATTCCGACACGACGCCGTGCCGTCTACGGCGTTGAAATATACATTGGCGTCTATGAGTGTGTTCGTACTTGTCGACTTCCCGCCGTCGCCGTAGCAGTTCTCGCACACACACTTCCTAACTAAACATGTGGTTTCAGCACTTTTGCTATCATGGAGGACATAGACAGTAGACACAGAACTTCTGATCACATTAGTACATGACAGACCTGTTCTTTAGGACAAAAGTCTGGAAATTTACAAATAAAGCCAATGTGAGACTGCACATTTGGGGACTGAATCCATTGAGCTCTTCGGCATTGTTTTTTTGTTGTTTTTTTTTTCAGATACAGAAAATATAAGTAGCCCAGTTCCATACGACTGTCCATAATGATAAACTAAACCCAAATGATGGGCTAAAGCCAAAATGATAGGTAACGCCGTCCATAACACGGCTAAAAATAAGACGATGTGTTTGAACGAAGACGCCGTGTCGACCACGGTGCGCCGTGAACGGCGGACGGCGTCTGGTGGATGTGTGTGAAATAGGCCTCAGGGAAAAACAGACTGTCTTTCAATGCTTTCGTCAGTTGCGTTTATAGATTTTGATTTGAGATTGTAACTATATATTTATAATGATAATAATGATAGTGATAACTTATTATTTCGTGATATTTTTTATTTCAAGACATGTTGTCTTCAACAGGCCCTTGAGGACTGACTGAAAAGGAGGACAGCAATCTCAGCCAAACAACGTTACAAATATGGGAGAGATACTCTAGCACAAACAAGCTTTGTCATGTATCACAGCTTACTGTCATGCTTTAACGGATTTGATATCAGCTTACTACCGCCTTACAGAGAAGCCTTGAATCTGCACATCCTACGTGCAAACTATCAAACTTTAATATGGAAGCAAGCACATCTGGCTTAACCGTTAATAAAATACCTGACCCTCAAAATCACGGCTGGAACAGGGGTAATGGCGGGGGGGGGGGGGGGCTATCAGTGGAATAGTGCAAAGACTCAGTCCCCCAACCATTGGCTGATATTTTGTCAGGATCAGATACAGAACAAGAGGAAGACTTTGATGAAAGCCATCTCCAGTATTATGATACCAGCGATGAAGAAGATGAGATTTCAGATTCTGAAAGTGACAGCAGTGAAGATGAACTGATGACATAGAATGCATCTGAGTAATATGCAACACTAACTGGCTTACTGTACAAAATTTTCAAAAACGCAAAAATTAATTACAACTCAGAATTAATCAGACCTGCCACTGCCCCCCCCCCCCCCCCAAAAAAACCACTATAACTTTGTGCAAAACCCAGGATCTAAGAAAAAAAACCAGGATGATATATTGTAGCGCAAAATTTACTTACGGAAGCATGAAACGGGCTACCGGTGGTACTGAAAAGCTTGAATTATGAATTGCAGAAAATTTAATTTCTTTTATTTCTATAACACCTATCTGCACTTTTATGAATGCACAACACATCCAAGGAAAGCAAATATCTCAATGCTAGATCTAGATTAGATCTAAATGATCGACAAAAGCTTGTTTTCGTATAATGAAATCTTAAAGCCATTGACCTAGTATCGAAATCACGCAGTATTAAAAGTGAAGCAATTTATTTACTATTTACATCCGGGGCACTCCGATCAACAAACGTTCCCGGGAAAAAAAAGAACGACGAAACTTCCGGTTCAAGGAAGATAACTATGAAAAAAAAAAAACTAGGAAAATCGGTATCCTTTAAGACGAAATCGGTAAATCGGGATCTTACAAAAATTCATGAAAAAAATCGGTATCATCCCGATTTATCGGGATCAACGGCAGGTCTGATTAATTAATCTAATTAATTCAAGCAACTTTTCTAGTACATGTGTATGTGCCCTAATTTGTTTACCTGTGTAGCTTTTAATTTGTTGTGTAATCCCCGGCAGGGAATCAAAGACACTAATTATATAATGAATATGTTGGTTTTTTTTCTAGTTTTTGAGAAAACGGACACTGAAACTTATTTTTTCCTCTTTACGCCATGTAAATAATTTCCAGAAATGTTCAGTACAGTTGCTTTGTCTAACCTAGAGCACCAAATTTAGTCTCACTTTAAAGAAAATAAAACTATTTGCCCAGAAAGTAGAAATAATAAGAAGAAAAAAACAAGTGTTTCTTTCCCCAATGGACTCGTTCTAAATCTCTCTTTCGCGCAAGGCTTAGTCACGTGATCAAGGAATAACATTGTAAGAAATGGCGGAGCTGGCGTATGTTTCAATACAAACTGAGCCGCTGTTTGTAAAAGATTTCGCCTTTACTTGAGTGTGTGTGTGCATGAGAAAACCCACAATAAGTCGGCAACATGACATTTTAAGTTCTGTACATATAATAAAAGACAAGACATTTCTGATAAATTGAATTCAGTGACCCCCCTAAAACAAGATTTTGAGAAAACGGCATTTAATCCTATAAGTGGCAATAGCTAATTGACCAAGTAATATTGGAGTGGTTGTTGTTAGGAGACCGTAGTCTAATTATAAAGCCATTATAGAGATCATAGTGAGTAGTGTTCACTGCTCATCTAGTTTACCCTGTAACATGCCACGGTCCCCTAAACAACAGCCAAGTTGGAAGTTTGTGTCGGACCCATAATTATTTTCACTTCAAAGCCGTTTTTCTCAAAATCAGCTCTGCCGACTTATTGTGGGTTTTCTCATGCACACTCACATATTAGAATACACAACATTATTAAATTATGCGCATGGCATTGACAACAATTATACTGCGACCATCATCAAGGGTCAGAAACTTTTTAAAGAGAACTTTTGTGACAAACATCGGCTTCAGTCGAGCAGCAACCGATGCCTTCCTCATCAGGGCAAGGGTGAAAGCAGAGATGAGAAAGTCGGTCAACTATCATGTAACATGCCGCATCAAACATGAAGGAGAGGTAAGAAAAGAAAGTGTTTCTTTAAGCTTTGACTGTGTAGATCAATAGATCTAATCTAGATCT
This sequence comes from Onchidella celtica, assembly GCA_963931925.1. Lineage (NCBI taxonomy): Eukaryota > Metazoa > Mollusca > Gastropoda > Systellommatophora > Onchidiidae > Onchidella > Onchidella celtica. The sequence continues at coordinate 17,128,422 of OZ007580.1, read as the reverse complement.
AGATGCAGTACATGTCAACAACGGGAGTGCTTCCTGCATCACGTGACCACTTTTAGATTTAGAACGAGTCCATTTTCGAGATTTCAGGGGCAATAACTCTGCAGATTGCCAACATTTTTTTGCAAACTTTTTTTTGTGGGTAGTTCTAAGTGTGCTCTTTCAGAAAATCATAGTGTGCAAAAATCCCCGAGGGGGGGGGGGGTGTCCAGTAGCCCATAGTCTATGACCGCTACCAACAAAAGCAGAAAAGTAAGAAGCCCCAAGTGCAAGATGAGACACCTGATTCTAGTGCCAGAGACAAAACAAACAGAACGGCCAGGGCAAGGGCTATGGCAGTGAGCCGCATAAAAAGAAACTCTTCCAAAGAATAAGGAAGCCAAACAAACAGCCATACACGACTTCATGCGGCAGCACCAGAAAGAGATTCAGCCTCAGAAGTCACTGACTCATCCTTTTCTGTCAGAAGTAGGCAACAGCAAGAGGACTTTCTTCTAAAAAGACTCTTAGCAAAGAAGCTGAATTTCAAGCAACTAAAAACTGAGATGGAAAAAGAATTCAATCTCCGTTCGGACCAAATTGAGAAACTGGCCTCAAAAGCTAATAAGCCCTTAAAAGAGAAGAAGCAATAGCTGGTGAATAACATCAAGGATGTTCATGAATTTTTTCATGAAAATTCAAGGATCTTACCATTGAAAAACGGGCCTCTCAGCAACCGCCACGTATTCTGGAGCATACGTTAAGGATTCTTTACAAAGAATACCTACAAAGTTATGGCTACATCAGCTTTGCCTCAATTTGTAGATTCAGGCCGAAATACATAAAGCCTTAGGCCGCTGTTAAATTCAGCCAAGTCCTTTGCGAGCATTGTGAAAACCTTGAACTAAAAATCAAAGCTGTGAATTCTTCTGTGAAACCTCCAATGGCCAAGAATCGAGAAGACCAGTCCTGCTTCTGAAAATCATGTGCCAGAAGGAAGGGAATTTCTACAAGTCAGAATGCATCCATGGGAAATGCGGTCCTAAAAAGATATGGTGTCTCATATTCATAAAGGAAGATGCATATGCAAAGAAAGTTGAACTGAGACAGTGGGAGATGAAGGAGGTTATCCACACTAGTAAAACTGTGAAAAGAAAGGCTTTAGTGAGACCATAAGTGACTATCTTAGAGGTAATGAAGAAAATAGAGGTTGACATGAAATCATTTCCACTCCACGATTTCCGTGGCAAATGGCAATACAATGACAAGGGGAGAAACTTACAGGAAGGAGAACTTCTCAGCGTGCTTGATTTTGCTGAAAGCTACAGGTGTAGCCTTCAGGATGAAGTACAATCAGCACATTGGAACTACTGTCAAGCAACAGTCCACCCCATCGTGTCTTACTATATTTGCCCGACATGCAAGAACGATACAACCGAGTCAGTTGTAATCATTTCAAATGACCTGTACAGAAAAGTGTTTTTAATAAGTTGAGCATGGTCTTGAACTGGCAACTGATGATATTTACATAATAAAGTTTGGTAATTGAAGTGGCATTTGTTTGTTTTTTCTAATCTTTGTGTTATTTGATGTTTTGTTTTGTCTGTGTAATGTTTGCAACACACGCACTTCATACTTTTCTAACTCACTTGTTGAAAAAAGCACATGACTGCTCTGAGACTCGAGAACATGAAATTTTAAGGTCTGAGCCATGTTTCCAATATTTTATTGAGGCTGGGATTTGATGTCCAATTTTGGACTTAAATGTTACGATTTGTAAATGATTGGGTGAGAATGACCCATATATGGAAAACAAAATGCTCAATGCAGATCAGACCAAGAAGTGTTAAAATTTGTCTTGAAATTTACATCTAACTTACTACAGCAACATCAAAAGTAACCTCTCATTATTTTCATATGTCAGGTTCACAAATTATCAGTTATTTTTTGTGGTACAGTTACTGTTCTATAACCTCAGCCTCATAGTGCACCATTTAAAATAATGGGAGAAATCCCCATCCCAATCTGTGAAAGCATAGTTTTACCTTGAGACCACTTAGTAATCGGAATGGGTGACATATTGACCACGGAAAATGAGTGAAATCAGGCCTACTAGAGCCAGGACCTTGATCAACCAAAACAAGATGCTAAAACCTTTCCATGGAACAAGAATGAGAAATATCTTTAAAATGATTAAACTTGAAACAAATGCACTATTAGGCCTAATCTAGATCTAGATCTGGACCTCTGTAAAGAAAATCACAGGCTTAGTTTCATCACATTATTTATAACTGACTAAGCTGATAAACAGGCCTACCTGAGAAGTGCTCGGCACAAACAAAAGTGGTGAGGCTGCACAGTTGTTGTTGTTGTTTTACCATCATTGCCTTTCTCACCCTGGATCAGGGTATAGGCCACCAACAAACACTTTCCATCCCTCTCTATCATGGGCCAGCCTCTTTACATTATTCCAAGTCTTTCCGCTTCGTTGCACATCATTTTCTCTGGCTCTTCTCCACGTTCCGTGCGGCCTTCCTCTTGATCTCTTGGCCTGGGGATTCCAATCCAATACCTTCTTCGTGATGCTGTTTCCTGGCCTCCTGAGAGTGTGGCCGATCCATCTCCATCGCCTCCTACCAATTTCCTCTCTGACTGGGCTCTGTCTTGTTCTTTTCCATACAATTTCATTGCTGACCTTGTCTGTCCATCTGATCTTAAGTAGCTTCCTCAAACATCTGTTGATGAAAACTTGGATTCTCTTTATGCAGGCCTGGGACGCATTCCAAGTCTCACATCCATACAACAGGACTGACTTCACGTTCGAGTTGAATATCCTCAGCTTTGTTTTTAGAGATATATCCTTGGTTCTCCAAATCTTGCTTAAGGACGTGAAAGCTGCCTGTGCCTTTCCAATACGTGCTTTGACTTCTGCCTCTGTTCCTCCTTATTGTCAATGATACTACCAAGATAGCAGAAGGACTCTACATCTTCCAGTGGTTGATCTCCTACTCTGACTTGTGCGCTTGGGGGTGCAACAATTTTTAGGACCTTCGACTTCGCAGGATGTATCCTCAATCCAATAGATTCTGAAATTTTGTTTAGAGCTGTGGTCTTTGCTTGCATCTGGTCGTGTGTGTGCGACAATAGTGCCAAGTCATCTGCAAAATCTAGATCGTCCAGCTGTGTCCATGGGGTCCATTGTATGCCGTTTCTTCCTCCACTGGTGGTTTCTTTCATAAGCCAATCAATCACCAGGACAAACAGAAATGGGGACAGCAAACAACCCTGCCTAACACCAGTCTTGATATCAAAGCTGTCAGTAAGCTCACCATCGTGTACGACTCTGCAACTTGTCCCCTCGTACATGCTCTTGATAAGGTTCACCATCTTCTCTGGGATTCCATAATGTCTCAATATTCTCGATCCACAGTGTTTCTCTATCGATGCTATCAAAGGCCTTCTCGTAGTCAAGGAAGTTCACTATCAGTTGGGAGTTCCACTCTAGCGACTGCTCTACTATGATTCTCAGCGTGGCGATCTGGTCGGTGGTTGATCGATTACTCCTGAAACCAGCTTGCTCCTCACGAAGTTTTCGGTCTGTTGCATTCTGTATTCGCTTGAGAATAATCCGATTGAAAACCTTTCCTGAGATGGAGAGAAGTGTGATTCCTCTGTAGTTACTACAATTGCTGAGGTCCCCTTTTTTTGGAAGCTTCACGAGGTGTCCTTCCTTCCAGTCCTTTGGAAACTTACCTCCGATCCAAATCCTTGAGAATAGTGAGTGCAGACCCTCTGCAGCCCCAGCAGCATCTGCCTTCAGTGCCTCTGGTGGGATCTGGTCTGGTCCAGCTGCCTTGCCTCGATTTAACTGCTTTATGGCATCATTAATCTCGGCTTTAGTCGGAGGGTCGCAACTGATCGGTAAATCATTTCTTGCGGGTAGAATGTCGGGTGGGTTGCTTGGTGGAGGTCTGTTCAAGAGGCTGTTAAAATGTTCTATCCATCTTTTTGCCTGAGCTTCCTTTCCAAAAATAGCCTTCCTGTTGTAATCCTTGACAGGAACTTCAGGTTTTCCATATTTTCCAGCAAGAGTCTTTGTAGTCTGGTAGAGGATCCTCATGTGTCCTCCTGTTGCTGCCTTCTCTGCTTTCTCTGCTAACATTCCTATGAACTCCTCTTTGTCTTTTTTAATTGATTTTTTGACCTCTTTAGCTGATGCTCGGTACTCTTCCTGGTTACCAACTCTTGAGCTTCTTGTACGACTTGCATTTACCTGTTCTTTTAGGTCTCTTCTTATCCTTATCAAGTCCAGAGATTTTTGGCTGATCCATTCCTTGTGTTCCACTTTCTTTTCCCCAAGAACATCCTGACATGTCGATGTAAGTACTCCTTTTACCTTAGCCCAGTGAGTCTCCAAATCTACTGTCTCTTCAAGGTCAACAAGGGGTTTGAATCTATTCCTCAGTGTCAGCTGGAACTCTTCCTTCTTGTCTCCATCCAGAAGGCTCACTTGAAACTTTCTCCTCTTTGTTCCTGCTCTGGTGCCTTGTTTCTTGAGGCGGAGTTTGAGTCTTGCCAGCAGCATGTGATGGTCAGATCCAACATCAGCTCCTCTCTGTACTATGACATCCTCCAGTGAGCGTCTGAATCGTCGGGTGATGCAAAAGTGGTCAATCTGGTTTTCAGTTACTCCATCCGGTGAAATCCAAGTGGCCTTATGGATCCTCTTGTGTGGGAATACTGAACTTCCAATCACATAGCTGTTAAATGCGCAGAAACTTGCAAACCGCTCTCCATTCTCATTCATTTGTCCCAAACCATTGCACCCCATAATGTCCTCATACCCTGTATTGTCCTGTCCTATCTTGGCATTGGCGTCTCCCATTATAATGTTCACATCTTTTCTTGGCAATGTGTCAACTATTTCCTGGAGCTGGTTGTAGAAATCGTCCTTGTCCTCATCGGTTGCTTCATTTGTTGGGGCGTATATCTGCACAATGTTCATGTTGATGTTCTTGTTCTTTGTAGTAAATGATGCCAATATAATTCTCCTTCCGTAGGGTTCCCATCCCCTCAGTGACCTCTGGGCGTGCTTGCTCAAGATGATCGCTACTCCTTCTATATGCTTTTTGTCCTCCCTTCCAGAATACAAAATCTTTTCCCCAGAATTAAGTTGTTTCAGTCCGGACTGTATCCAGCGGGTCTCGCTAACTCCAAGTATGTGCAGTCTGTATCGCCTCATCTCCATTGTAACCTGGGCACTCTTTCCTGCTTCATACATGGAGCGGACATTCCACGACGCAATCCGGAGTGACTTGTTTGATGAAGGAGCAGTCAGGCCAGTGGAGTCCTTTCGGCTTTGTCCATTGTCCTTCATTGAATCTACAGGTGCAGATGCTCCCCCTTCTCCCAAGATAAAAGACTGATTTAAAGTATTTGCTTGTGTTTCTGTAACTGGTTTATTTTTACAGGGTGGGTAGTTGGCCCACCGCCAACTGGCTCTTCTCGGGAGACCAGGACCTTTGCACCTTTAGTCGCCTCTTACGACACGCAGTATCACGTCAGATGTATTCTTTGCTATCCCTCTTCTGCAAGAGGGCCCCGCATCCGCACGGGCGGTTTTACCATGCCCTTCCTCTTAGTCTTAGTCTTGACAGCCTTCAGGCCACACCACAACCGATTAATTCTTTGACATCCGTTCTCTCGTTACACGGCTAGTACAGAATTTGACCAGCTTGCATTCATCCTTTCCACCCCTGTCGTAGCAATCAACTGCAATGCAACTGGCAAGCATTTTAATAAAACTTAAAACGTCTAGATCTAGCCCAGAGTCTAGATCTACCTCGAAGTGACACTTTGATCCGGTCAAACAACCTGCCGGCAGACCAGAACATAAACACGCTGTGGTGTCATGCCCATTCTAACTGTAGAGTCTAGACTGATATAGTCAATGCACTAGGTGCGGTCAGCATGTTGGTGCGGTAAAAATTTGTTTTTCCATACAGTTTCGTTTACCGGTGTTTTTGTGACTAATCCACGTTTAGTGACGTTCTTATCAATACATCGCAACATCACATAGAATATGACTGCTGTCTAAGCTTGTATTTTGCCTTGGATAACTTTCCCAAATTTTGTGTCCCCACAACTTCCATCTTGAGTTCAAAGGTAAACATGTGACCCTACACTGCTACAGTTTTCTCCATTTAGTGGTCTGGTGTAAGCTCACAGAAGTGCTCTGGACACTCTACTTTGGGTGGGTTTTCATTAAAGATATGTTTTCTGGGTATTATGAGCGTGATTATGCACATATGGCGCTGACTGCACTGACATGCATTCATGTGACACCCTGCATGAGGTGCAGTCACTGGTAATTGCATTGTGACATCAGTGTTGTGTTTGCATCAACTGGGATTACTAGCAGCATTATTACTTATTATTAATATGATTACATTATAAAAAAAGAGTTTAGAAAAAGAGCCATTGCTCACCAGCTAATAGTAAACAACTGAATTTAATGAGAAACAAAGAATAATATTGTGGTAAAATCCAAATACTTAGGCTAGATCTATATTTCAAGGCATTTTGCAACTTGATCAAGGAATAAGTCTAGTAAATTCAGCATGAGGACAAGAAAGAGTGAGAAGTCAGGGAATTGGAAAAGAAGAGTATGGGAAGGTTGATTATCAGATCTATTTTGATATTGATCGCACAGAAAGCACGCACTGATGCCACTTACATGCAGGTGACTGCACCACCAGCAATTTGTGACTGCACCACCAGCAAGTGACCGCACTGACATGCAGTTGATTCTTACACATGAAAAGTGTTCTGACCAGCATAGATTAACTGAGAGAGAATTTTAAGTGTTCACTGACAAGCCCAAAGTTCAGTGGTTAAATTGAGCCAGTCAGAAGCTCGCTGGACTTTGTTTACTTCTGGGCATTTACCATTTCCTGGCTCGTGACCACACCTAGTGCATTGACCATACTTTTTTGCCATGTCAACTGACTGGCTGCTTTTATTGGCTTTTCTAAAAGATCTCGATATATCAAGATTAGCCTAGACGGTCTAGAGAATCAAGCTCCACATCTAGATCTGGAAGACTGGAAAAAAGTGCTCTGGAAAAAAGCAAATGTTGTACCCATTTTTAAGAAAATTATAGACCAGTCTCCCTGACATCAATATCTTGTGAGCTTTTGGAGCATATCTTGCACACCAGCATCATGAAGCATCTTGAGAGACACTCAGTTTTAACACGTACAGCATGGTTTTAGAAAATACAGGTCGTGTGAGTCCCAGCTGATCACAACTTGCAACGATTTTGTTAATAACTTAAATAATAACAGACGGACGGACACCATTTTACTAGATTTCAGTAAGGCCTTCGATAAAGTGCACCACGCTAGTCTATTGACTAAACTAAACCATTATGGAGTTAGAAACAGTACTTTGAAGTGGATTAAGTCTTTTTTAGAAAACAGAACACAAATAGTAGTCGTTGGCGGAAAGTCATCCAATCCTGCACCTGTTCTCTCGGGAGTACCTCAGGGTACTGTAATGGGCCCCTTGCTATTTTTAGTTTATATTAACGATATGCCAAGTAAAATCTCTCCAGGCACTCAACTACGACTGTTTGCCGATGATAGCCTCCTCTATAGAACAATAAATTCAAAAGAAGATACGGAAATTTTACAGAAAGATTTGGACAGTCTACAAGAATGGGAGAGGGACTGGCGTATGGAATTCCACCCCAATAAATGCCAAGTCCTGAGAATTTCAAATAAACATCACAACATCACCTCAGACTACTTTATACATGGCGAGAAATTGAGTGAAACAGATGAGGCTAAATATTTAGGAGTTACATTGGACAGAAAACTTACATGGAACCAACATATTAATAGCACATGTAACAAAGCAAACGGTATACTAGCATTTCTGAAAAGGAACATCTCTAACTGTGATAGGAAAGTAAGAGAAAAATGCTATAACACCTTCGTGAGGCCCGCCCTAGAGTATGGCTGCAGTGTCTGGGACCCCCACTGTCGAATAAATATAGAACAACTGGAAAGGGTCCAGAGGAGAGCTGCTCGCTTTGTGACAAATGACTATACTAGAAGTAGTAGTGCCAATAAAATGATGAGAGACCTCGAGTGGACACCACTAGAAGAAAGAAGAGCAAAAAACAAAGTAAAACTATTTTATAAGGGCAGGGAAGGAAATACCGATATCCCACTGAACCACCTCACCATTAACACCAGAGGCAACAGAAAGAATAACATAAAATATAACATCCCAAGCTCACGGATTAACAGCCATCTTTACTCTTTTTACCCTGGTGTCATCAGGATGTGGAACAACCTCCCGGCAGAAGTCCAAACACTATCGTCTGCAACGGCTTTTGGCAATGAATTGAAGAACATAATTATCCGTTGCAGCTACCATTGTATTTAAAGTGCGGGTCTATTTCTGTGAACAATCTTGATGCCAAGAAATATTTTTAACCAGAGATATAGATCTAGATCTAGATCTAGAAAAAAAAGATGTAGGCCTACACAACGATATATTTTAAATGGTCTTAATATATGCTGTTTTAGCCTGTTTTAGCCTCAGAGCAGTAGCGTCGAGTCGCATATGGTGCAGTTGAGGGATCGTCTTAGTAAACAGACGAATCAACTCCATGAGAAGAAGAAGAAGAAGATCTAGTAGATCTAGATCTATCAACCTAGAGTCTAGGCTATCTAGATCTAGATTTCTAGATCTAGACAGAGAGCTTAGATATTTAGAGAGGGTTCACTTCCGCCAAAACGCGAAACTGGGTCAGCGCGGCTAAATTGAGGTCGCTGTGGTAAATACAAACAGCTGATCAGAAACATAGCAGACAGCAAAGCAGAAATTACGATGGCGAACTCGCAATGTCGCTGGTGTTCTGCAATAAATTGCAAAAATTCAAGCATAAAGCGACCCGATCTTACTTTCCATCGCTTCCCAATTGATATAGAAAGGTATTGATAAAATATTCCAGTGTTTTACAAAAGTTTATTGTCATAATTTAATCGGAATCGAGACATAAACTGGGTCAAGATTTTCACGATATGATTTCTTAAACTCGCAACTCGCAGAATTAGATCTAGACAAGATCTAATGGGGAATGTATCGTATGGGTCAGTTATGTTTATTTTATAGTTAGCACTTCATAAAGTCATTTTTTCTCATGATTTTAACTACATTTAGGCCTATAATTATTGTTTCAAGACTTGGGTCTAGATCTAACGGATCTAGCTACAGGCTAGATAGATTATACTAGATCTGGACTGATAATGATGATATTTAAACCTGACACCAGTCACTTAGATCTAATTTAAATCACACATACAAAAATGAATTGTACATATTTATTAACTCATTCTGTCACATTTGCTAAAACTGATTTGTACTGTAGCCTTAAACTAATAATAAAAAAAGATGGAAGAAGCCAAACTTTTTTTATACTCTGCAACACTGTTAACAATCACAGGTTGCCTTACTAAGGTTAAATAAAAGTTCAGGAGAAAAGTGCTCTCCACCTTTCTTCCTCTTCCCTTTATTCTGACAAAGGATGTGAAGAACATTAAAATAACAATACAGCTGTAATAAGAATAACAATATGACAACCCTTCACACCCCCCCCCCCCCCCCCCCCATCCTTGTGGTAACTATTTGTATTTTTCTCACACTTACGTGTGGTTTTAGGTGCAAGCGATGGGTAATTAATACAAGACGGGCAGACCTTGATAAGAAACCAGCCCACCTTCTATACAAAAATAATGTTCTCTGCTCAGAACATTTTGAGGCCTGCTGCTTCAGAGAAAGTAGAGGAAAGAGAAGGCTGCTAACGAAGGATGCCGTCCCTACAGTTTTTAATATTCCAAATCCACCCCCTAAGTTAATGTCAACTCGTGCTCCCCCAAAAGAGCATCATGTATCAATTTTCAACCCCAATACAGAAGCAAAATTTACACCACCTGGCCCTTGCACAACAAATGGAAAATCTTTTGAAGCTGCAAACTTGGAAGAGCAACCTGCATTACAAAGTGTGCAAGAGACTGAAGCTGCTTCCATTAGCAAGAAAAAGGCGTTGAAAAGAAAATTGAAAACATCGCAAATGAGAAACTGGAGGTTGCAGAAAAAAGTCCAGAATGTCTAGACCAGGTACATCTTCTGAGCTGACAATTCCTAAGAACCTAAATGACGTCCTTAGGCAGCACCTTCCAGAACCCTCCGTTAGTTTTGTCCTCACACAAATTAGAGTGTCCAAACTGTCTAAAAACGCTCGGCGCTGGACGCCTGCAGAGAAAAGTTTTGCCCTATCACTTTATCATGCAAGCAGAAAAGCATATACCCTCCTCCAGAAAATCTTCCACCTACCATCCCCCCAAACCCTCTCAAAGTCACTCAGAAATATTAATGTCCAGGCAGGTATCTGCAACAACATATTAAATCTTTTCCAGATCAAAGTCCAAGCAATGAATACTCAAGAAAGGCAATGCGCAGTCCTCTTTGATGAAATGTCTATCAAGAAGGGCCTGTGTTACGACTCCATACATGACACTGTTGAAGGCTTTGAGGACTACGGATTACTGGGACGCTCAAAGAAACCGGCAGACCACGCCCTTGTCTTCATGGTCAGGGGACTGAGCACCAGATGGAAGCAACCACTATCACATGTTCTCACAAGTGGCCCAGTCAAAGCCTCCTTGATAAAATCACTGCTGGAAGATGTTCTGAACAAGATACTGCAAATAGGATTAAAACCTGTTGTCATCATCTGTGACCAAGGCAGTAACAATCGGGCAATGATTAACAGCTCGGGAATAACCTTGTAAAAGCCTTTTTTCTCCTTAACAGGGAATAAAATCTTTGTGATGTACGACCCTCCCCACCTTATTAAAAGCATTCGCAATAACATGAAACGACATGGTTACATTGTAGGAGGACAGCCTGTGACCTGGCATTATATCCAAAAGTTTTATGACATGGACTCACCTCTCCCAATACGGATGGCCCCAAAGCTTACCAAACGACATCTGAACCTACCTGTATTCTCCAACTTACGAGTGAGCCTTGCAACACAAGTGCTGAGCCATTCTGTAGCTGCAGGACTGACCACTATGGTGTCACTTGGAGCCTTGTCCCCTGAAGCTTCCGCCACAGCTCATTTTGCTGAAATGTTTGACCGCCTCTTCAATGCCTTCAACAGCAGATCTTTGAAGTCGAAGAGAACAATGAGCAATCCTGAGTCTGCCAAAACAGATCATGTCACTTTCCTGAGACAGACCCAGAACTGGTTAAGTACCGTGAAATGCAACAACAAAAGTGGAAGTCTGCCATGCATTGAGGGATGGAAGCTATCTGTTGAATGCCTCATTCAACTGTGGGACCATCTGAGAGAAAACTGCGGGTTCAAGTTCCTACTGACAAGCCGTTTGAATCAGGACTGCTTGGAAAACCTTTTTTCTGTCATCCGAGGCAAATGCGGACACCGATTCAACCCAACTCCCAAAGAATTTAGGATAGCTTTGCGGCAGACTATGGTGGACGCAGTATTAATAACCAGCAGCAAGAAAAACTGCAAGGATGATGTGGACCATTTCCTCTTTAGTTTTGAAAATGTATCTTCCCAAGGGTCCAGAGCAACATTAAAGTCCCGACTTCAGAGGTCCCACCAAAACTCCACCAGATCATGTCCAGTACATCCGAGAAGCCAGCTTTATTACTTACAGAAGCCAACATCCTCAATTACATCGGTGGATATGTGGCACTGAAACTTGAGGCTATGGTATGTCCAGAATGCAAGCGTGCTCTCATTCAAGACAAAAGCACAAATGATGAAAGTCACATATTTATCATGGAGAAAAGTTTTGACGGTTGCAAGAAAGGGGGTTTGCTTACACCGTCAGCCACCCTGCAGGCAGTGTTGGCAGTAGCTGAAACCACATTTAGATACAATGCCCCTTTAAGTCTGCACATCTCTGGGTTGAGGGGTCAGTTGGTGAGAAAAATAATGGAGGCCACTTCAGATATAACCATGACCTGTCCAAGCAGCGATATTATATGCGACACCCGCTTCCTGGTCGTAAATCTGTTCGTCAATATCCGTCTTCATTACCTTGTCAACAGCATGAACAAAGACTTCACGGCACAAGTTTCACAGACGAGTACGAACAGGAAGGCAATAGCCTTCAAACACATGTAGATCTAGATCTAGCCCAGGCCAGAGCAGTGAGAGGGAATACCAGCTGTGTGATGATCGATGGCAATATGAAGAGCTAGGTGGGTTGATTTCTGTTCATTCTTATAAATGGCGACCCCATGCCTTTTGATTTCAAATCTGCACTTCACATTAGATCTAGATCTAGATCTAGAACCACATGGTTTATTTTATTTGGAAAGGGTTGTCCGCATTACAGAGAGTGTGAGGATCTACTTACTGTGATTTCTCCAGTTTGGGGTTGATTGAAAGTGTAAAACAGCCGTCAGTTTACTCAGTTTATACCACGGAGTTCGCTCTTTCTCCCATTGAAAATACCTACACGTGGCTTTGTTTACCACAGCGACCTACTTTCAGCCCGCTCGCCGGCTGGTTCGCGGCGCCCCCCCATGTCTCGCAGTGCAAAGCGGCCGACAGTGAACCCTCTCTAAATATCTAAGCTCTCTGATCTAGATCTAGAATCTAGATCTAGAAAGTAGATCTAGAATCTAGACTCTAGGTCTCTAGCTGTACTGAAAAACATTAGTACCCCTTGCGGAGCTTCCCCTAACTGTCAGTCACCCCAAATGATCAACAAAATAAGTTCTAACCAACTTTCCGAGAGGTTGCCGGTCACGGCAGTCTTCTCCAGCTTGACGATCGCAGCGGCAAGGTCCCGGCAAGCAGCAAGACGGGGTTGCCAGAAAAAGGGCCAAACGTTTGGTGAAAATAAACCAGACCATTCAACCACTCAAGAAAATGTTTATTGATAATCCAAATTAGACCTTAAATACATGAAGGTTTCTCTTGTCATTTAACAGTGATCAGGTCTGAAAAAAAATATGATTACAAAAAACAGTCTAAAGCCCTAGATTCTAGAGGATACGTTTGCAACATTACATTCACCTTGAAGTGAGGCCCATAAAATTGTATAAATATGCTCAGTGGTAGGCGTGCATTCTTGGAAAGAAAATTGTCTTATATTTTCCAGTAATATTCGTTAGTGAACCTGTCAAAAATTTATTCTGCCTCTTATATATATTATTGGTTTAATTAGGCTTAGATTTCTAAATAAAGTAAATATAATAAACTTCAAAAAATCCACCTCCACATGATAATTATGTTAGTAATAGAATCTAGTAACACCGTCCAATTCACGGGCACGAATTTGAATGGTTAGGACGAGGAAACGAAAATGAAACAGCCAGTGTCTCACAATTAATGAGCAATTAATGACATTCCTCAACATGAGTCTGAAACTGCAACAGTATGATGTAAGTAGGGACCTACTTACAGAAATAATTAATCATAGCGGAATATTTCCACCACTGTAAAGATTCCAACAAAATGGTTGTTCGACGGCAAAAGAAAGAAGTTGTGGAATCATTGGAGAATTAATAACACAAACACACATGCACACACACACACACACAAGAATGCAAGCCGAAAATCATAGCCCAAACTTCAGAAGCAATCCGAATTTGGCCTGTTTGGACAGACGAGGCTATTGGTGACGCCACATGTTGACTAAAAATTTTACTGGCAGTTACACGAAAAAAATGTCAGTGTAACGAACGCAGGCAGGTCTAGCCGAGAGCAGTCCGAAAATCTTATTAAATTATTATTGACAATAAATAATGACCAATATAAAAAAAACGATAGGCCATGCGTTTCGTAAGCTTGCAGCATTTTAGTTTTACGTGTGATGCTGAAGAAAAATTCTTGTGCTTATCTGGACGAGAATTCCTTTCACAGGGGCTTTCCGAAGAGGAAAAACAAAAAAAAACAGTTTGGTGATAAGCTTACTGAAGAATATCAGTGTAGAAAAAGTCTTAACGGGAAGGGAACCTAATGAAAACCACAAGAAATAAACTGTCATGAGATTTATAGCCTATTTCTGTTGTGTGGCAAACTTTAAAAATACGCCCTACGTAACTTGTTTTCTCTTAGGGCACAGCAAAGTTTCAAACTTTTTGATGGAAAACCTGAAATTTTGCAGGAATTCGGAGCATTTAATTGAATTATGAAGTGCAGACTACTTATGCATCCAATTTTCCGTCGTAGTGGTATAATAGCAAATATCGGTGCACGAAATTTCCATGTGGAATAATGTCCATTCACGATGATCGCCGTGGTGGACGGCATAATTATGTCACAGGAGAATGTTTAGAAAATAAAATAAAAATCAGGAAACAAGTTTGTCATGTTCTCTTTGATAGACATATTATTATGACCAGAGCCGTCTTAGCGGATCGGCACACTGGGCATTTCGAAAATCTTATTAATTTATTATTGGACAATAAATAATGAACAATAGGAATAATCATAGACCATGCGTAACCTTTGGTAAGCCCAGGGGCCCCAAGGCTTGGGGGGCAGGAGGGGGGGGTAGGCAGGCAAATTTCTGATTAGTTGTGCAAGGGGGGAAGGGGGGGACACAGTCTATCGCTTTGCCCAGGGGGCCCATAATGATGTTACTACGGCCCTGCCTCCCCCACTCCTCCAAAATAAACATTTGATTTTAAATCCCACTATTCATCTGATATCTTCTCGAAGTGAAACATTCAAGCTTGCGTGTGTAACTTAGTCGTCCAAATTTTCTGCCCATAATTAATGCTTGTAGTTTTTGTCACTGCAACCTCAAGATTCACCAACTATAAATAAAAAATCTATCTATCAGTCTGTCTGTCTGCCTGCCCGGGTGCCTGTCTATCTATCTATCTATCTATCTATCTATCTATCTATCTATCTATCTATCTATCTATCTATCTATCTATCTATCTATCTATCTACTTATCTATCTATCTATCTATCTATCTATCTATCTATCTATTTATCTATCTATCTATCTATCTATCTATCTATCTATCTATCTATCTATCTATCTATCTATCTATCTATCTATCTATCTATCTATCTATCTATCTATCTATCTATCTATCTATCTATCTATCTATCTATCTATCTATCTATCTATCTATATATCTATCTATTTGCTTGTCTGTCTATCTATCTAAAGACATTAAGATTATTAACAGCATACCTCGCAGGTTTGGAGGGCCTTTGAGTGAATGAGTCAAACACACAGCAAACGTCCTGCTTCACAAACATCCCTCACCATCGATATGTCGGTATTGCGGGGACCATTAGCCCTGTCTACGTTACAGATTTATTCCCTGATTAAATTATGAAACAAAATAACTGGATTTGTGACCCAGTCCGTGCTGTTAGTTAGTGCGAAGACAGGAATAATTATTTGACGCGAAACATACACCTGTGCTGTATACTTTGAGCCAAAGAAAAGAATTACATTTTAATTATCTTTTTCTTCCTTGTATTGTTACACCATGCATACCCTGAATATATAATACAATCTCTTTCGCGCAACAGTCATATAATATGTTTTGCACCTGCTAAAAAACAAAAGCATGAGCAACATCTCACAGTTTAATAAAAATTCTCGTGGCGGCACTACCATTATATATTATGAAAAAAAATTTGGACAGAAAGATGAAGTCGTACTTTGTAAACGTTACTTATTGTAGGTTGGATGGTTGTAATTTAAGTTTTCCTAGGGATGTGGTTTTTTCCTATGCCTAATATCGGTGTTTCCAAATCTTGAGATGTTTGTATAATTTGTAGTTTGTATTTTGTATCTTTCTTTAATCCCATTTCGGAAATTTTTTTGCCTTAGTGTCATTGCAGCCCAGTTACAACTGGAGCAGACACATCGTAGCCATAATGCAGGGCCGGTCGGAGGGTTTTTGGTGTGTTTTTTTTGGGAGGGGGGGGGGAGGGGGAGCGAATGGTAGGGATACCTTTTATCTAATTTTGGCGGGGCAGTTGCATAGCAACTGTAGCCAAGGCTTTATTACCGGCCGGTGCAGCTTTTCAAAACTGTACAGACAAACGATTTTGCACGGGTCTTTTCCAGTTAGTTTTATTGATGAAGTTTTGATAATATGAAAAATCACACTGTAAGGAAGTAAGGCCTCCAGTGTAATCATGAAAGGCTTTTTAACCGCTGAGACTGGCATTCTACAAAATATCAGATTATTTTGCATGGATGACGCAAAGGTGTAAGTGGGCATTAAAATTCGCGATACTTTTAATACTTTCGTGGATTTTGAGTCACAGTACAGCTGAGTTGCAGCAGAAAAAGATTGTTCCAACATTTTGAGCCGGAAAAAAAAGATGCATTTTCTTCGATTAGAATTAAAAAGTATGGCAGGAAATTTCGTTCTGCTCCTCAATTTACACATTGATGATGGAAGCTCAACTTTAAAAATCACATCTGTGTATACCCGGAGTCCTCGGGCCAACTAGTATTGATTAATATTATTAAGAATTAATATTTAATAAAACTTTAACAGATCAGATTCTGAAAAATCATGCTATAGTATCAAGGAAATAAGTAAAGTAAGGCACACTGTTTCGACTGACAATGTCAACCTAGAGTGGTAATCTCGCCCGTCCTGTCAAAATTAGACTTCTTGCTGGACTACTGCAGGGAAAAAAATAAGAAACTGCATATAGTACATAACTAGATGACCCACCGGGCATTGCCCGGAAAAAACAATCATGTGTCCCCTCTCTGTCTCTCTCTCTCATATAATAAAAGTAATAAACTACAGTCTTGCTTCAGATCTCATGGGCACCAGAACACTACACACCAAACTGAACGCTTGATGCGGTTACTTTTTATGACATGTACGGTACTATATATTACGAAACAAACATGCAAAAATACAGATGTTACATAGCAATAAACATTGTTATTTTTTTAAAATACATGCTTGAAGTAAACAACTTTTAATTATAGCCATCATCTTCCTTATCTCAATTGCCACCTTCCTGCCAAATTTAAGGCCTGAAGAGTGTATAGTTTGGTCAATTAGTCATGCCAAAGGTTGCAAGTTACTGAAATATATAATAGATAATGCAGCACGATTAATCCTTAAGAAAAGGAAAAGGGATCACGCACCACCTCTATTGCAGAGCTTGCACTGGCTACCGGTAGAAAAACGAATAATGTATAAGCTGGCTACCCTGTGTCACTAATGTATGTACAAAAACGCACTAACTGATTTTTTGACTCCATATGTACCATCACGACACCTCAGATCATCTACAGATACTGAAAAGTTTAAAATTCCTAAGACGTCCCTTACGACTATGGGTGAAACGTTGTTTTTTATCTTTTATTTTCAATGGCTTCAGATTGAGAGACTGAACATTTTATGACTTTTAAACACCAGCTGGAGCGTCATCTTGTTACACTCTGAATGTCCATCTAGTTTTTTTAGTATACCTGTGTATTGTGTGTGTGTGATTTATATGATAATTATAAATGTTCAGCGAGTAGACCCTGGTTCTTAACGGGATGAAGCGCTATATAAATGCTATGTACTATTATTATTAGTAGTAGTAAGGTACCCCCCCTTCTCCCCTACCCCCCCCCTTCCCAAAAAATCAACAACAACAACTTCAACGACGCAACCTGGCCGTTGTTGTGCCAACTCGCAGTTATACCCAAACTCAAAAAAAGCTTGAGGGCGGATTTGTTCACGAGGACATAATATAACGAATACGCCTCGATAAGCTGGACTCATGGTCAGTGAACCTTGTCTCCATCTGAAGTGTTGTTATTCAAGAATACTTAATATGAGAACCCTATTACCCAGTGGGTACCATAATAACCATTTAGGTTGCGAATTTTAACCAATCAGATCTCATGTATGTCAGTGTGAGGCATTTCGGTTTCAGGTCACGGCGTCCCCAAGCGGGACTTTTAGTTTACGCATGACTGACTTGCTGGGCGGACCCGGTAGCAGTGAAGACAGCCGTAATTTGCTTCGTCACGGTCCGCGGTCAAGACCCGTCTCAGCACCATTTTACTGTATTTAAATAACTCCCCATTGTTTGATATTTTTTTAGCCCAATATCATATACCATACATTAGCAGAATGAAAGAACTCGCCTTTACGTGTATGTAAATTCGAACATTGTAGCTGCCATAGGAACAAAACTAGAGAGGCCAAAAGTCAGACAATTTTCAGATTTTCAGCTTGTGGTTAGTCTCTTGTTTGAGGATGAATTAATTAAATCTCTGACGTTAGTATGCTCTGAAACTTTGTTAAAGAAGTCTAGAAAGGTACATAAAACAGCTTACCAAGTCTGAGTTTCTCTTCAGTTTTTTGTGCCAAGTTATTACAAACTTCATGATATGATCTGCTCCAAATTTATCTCTGTATACCAAACCGCCTATCAGACTTCCAGCAGAAGATGATTGGTAATGTCATTTGCATGTTTCACACATAAATCTAGCATTTTAGAACACAACTTCAGTTTTGTGGTTACATTTGCCTTGCCCCAACATCGACAGATTCACTTAATGGCCCGAATTAGACAGGATAAGCCAAGCTGTACCACGGCGCGCTTAAGGAAGTGACAAATATTAAATTAGAAGAACGGTTTACATTGGTGGCAAGTTGTCAGAAACCCATGGCAAGGACACAACTGAGTTGGATCACATCGCCTTATGACTTTACACACCCCTGTCAAGATGGTTTGAACGGAAATGATCTTTATCTGTGTGTATACGAAAGTCTGCTCTCCGTTAAACACTGTAATAAGTCTTGTAGTGTGTTCTGCTACTTCTTTATCGAGCAGATCTAGGACATAATTGCTAATTATCAACAATGAGTGCTACTGAAACTCAGTCAATACTTTCTTTAGAAGAAGATAATAATACAGGCTCAGGAGACTACCATCTATATACTCGCACAGCAAACATGACAAGAGATACCAAGAAAGAACATGGACTCAGATAGCATCAAAACTGGTACTGACAATAAATATTATTTCTCTGCAGTTTAATGAAGAGCAATAAATCTTGTCCTCCAAGAGGGAAAGCAGTTCCAAATGATCATATGGTCATTCTTGCATTGGACAGTATAGGCCTGTAACAGGTATACCGTCATAAAAAAATATATATATGACAAAAGGTACGGTACAGTTTGGCTCATCCTATGTAACTAGGGCCTAAAAGAGTCTTGTGCCCCGCTAACGTATGTTCCTTCATTAAAAACGGCAATAAGTTAATTGTCAAACTTCTATTTGATGAGTAAAGATTCACAGGCAGAAGCGAAGATACCGCGCGGCCAGTAAAATCAGTGCCTGGCGTCTGACTGATAATTGAAGAGAGAATGCAAGATCTACCATGAAATCTAGATACACCCCAAAAAAATAATTCCGGGTCAAAATCTTAAATCCGTCGTCTGAAAGCCGAGATATCAATTTTTAAATTAATTTTTCACACTGAAAAAGAGCACGAACTAAAAAATGGACAGACTGTCTTTAACAGATCACAGCTAGGAAAGTATTGATCACAGAGAAACGGGGTTTTCAGTAATATGAAGAGCGTGTAGTGAAGATAGGAATGCACAATATAAATGAAACATATTTTGTGCGAACAGTGGGATTTATAGCGTTGAAATCCAGTGCAAGTGAGCAAACGAAATTCTACCTCCACTGCCAAGTGCGACCGCTACTGACGGTGGTATCCCCCGTATTTTATTGCCTATATTTAAACGGCCATTACGCGCTTGGACTGAATGGACATCTCTCGCTAATAACATCGTGCACAATTGGTCCATGGTGGATTCGGGAACGCTCAGGTGTCGGCGCTGTCTCAGGAGCCCGCCCAGTCACGATTTACGAGTTCAAGTGCAATTAGAGGGTCCAGAAAACTAAAAGTCCGGTTTTGAGTCCAAATAGGACGCCGTGAGGTAAACTCAGTTCAAAAGCCAAGATTCCTCCGGAGCAAAAACTAAAGAGGTTAGCCTTGGAAGAGAGAGTGACAGAAAGAGAGAGAGAAAGAGAAAGAGACAGTGACAGTGGGAGGGAAAGAGACAGTCACAGAGAGGTAGATGATGGGAGAGAGAGTGGGGAGAGGGAGAGGGGGGGGAGAGAGAGAGAGAGAGAAGGAGACAGGGGAGAAGGAGAGACAGAGAAAGGGAGAGGCAGAGGGAAAGAGGGATAACGCGAAAGGGAGAGAGAGGGGGAGAGGAGGAGAGAGGGAGAGAGAAAGAAGGAGAAGGAGAGAGAGAGTGAAAAAAGAAGTGGGAGAGAAAGAGGGGATGAATGAGGGGGAGAAAAAAGGGGAGTGGTGGAGTGAGGACAGGAATTACTCATGTCAATTATTCTCTTCATATTTTTCCTTCAGGTAGTAACACATTATTATGTGTTCTTTGTACGGGTGTGAAGCGTATGCCCTGCAATCCTTACGTACCTGTTTGCTGAGCCATGTTAACGCATGGGCACACTGGGCAGTTGTCCAGGGACCACAAGGGTTTAGGGGGCCTCATGCATGCACATTTCTGAGTATTTGTGTAGGAGACGGGCCCCTGGGACCAACAATGATATTGAGGCGGCTCTGCCTGTTTGCCTTGGAGACACACGTTCCGTGTATGTATGTACACGCTGAATTGTATATTGATACAGAAAATGTTGGAATCCCGGCCGGTGCAAGGATGTTGGTATTTAGGAATTTTTCTCATATTTTCCTGTCCCTGACCCTATGGTCAAGCACCTAGTCTCCTCGGATAAGGGCGAAAAACTGAGAGGGCCCGCGTGCACGTTGTGCACGTTAATGATACCTTGGCAATTTCAAATCGAGAAGAGCATACCGAACAGGCAGCTTCCCGGGTAAAATTAAATAAAATTTATCCCCCTTCCCGAAAAAAACAAAACGCCGACCGGAGCTGTACTGTGTCGACGACGTGTCCGCTTCACTTTTAACTGGGCTGCAAAGACACTAAGGCAAATTTCCAAATGGGATGAAAGAAAGATACAAAATACAGATACAAAAAAAGTAATTATACAAGTTCGTTCTCGTAGAAAGTAAATAAAACTGAAAATGGGACACTGAGAGATGGATGTCAGGGTGCAAATGAACTGACAACCCAAACAAACAAGCAAGCAAAAAATTGAACAAACCAGAAGGAAGGGCTGAGAGGTTTGGTTTAAAAAAAATGTTATTTGAAAAAATTATTTGTAGAGAGTGGGAGAAGAAAGGAGATGAGAAAATATACTAAATAGATAACTTTCTTTTTTTAAAAAGGGGGAAAGAGCATTAGAGTGTAACTCATGCCAAGGACTCTCAAAGTAAATTACATGATGATGGGTGAAATACTGTCCGGAAAAAAAAACAACAAAGAAAGAAAGGAAAAGAGAAAAAGGGGAGCCTTGTGATAGAAAATATTCTTAACATCATCTCCAAACTCCCGCAGTTCTCTGTCGTCGTTCAAATTATCACGCCCAGACAATGTCTTTCTGTAGGGGCGTCATTCAGGTTATCCCGTTCCGCTTCCTTGCTTTTGAGATTTCTAATCTGACCGTCCACAATTGTATTGTTAATACCAGATCCGGGTGTATAGTTGTCGTGGGGAAGGTCACAGTACAGGTGACCATTTCCCAACGCAACCAGAGCGCGACGGAGCATCCTTGTTGATATAGCACTTCGGTACAACAATTATGACTGGCCAAATATGCCACCGCCCGCGAAGCTGATTGGCCAGTTCCTCCTGCCGGATACGCATGAATACGATACTCTGTGCTATTATTGCATTGGACATTTCCGTAAGTATACCAAAACGCCTATAGGGGGTCAGATAATCTTAGACTGGGTGCATTGATGTGTAAACAGATCTTTACGGCTATTGGCCTATTTGTGGGTTCACGTGACTTTATTTATGCCAAATTCCTTATCGTCAAATACAAACTAAAGTAAAGATACCCTCCCTCCACCCCCATCCTCTGTTCCCAAAACAATATTATGGTCTGGTGAAAAGATGATCCGTCTGTTCTATTTATTTTCCCTGCCTGTTTTTTGGCCTTCTCAAATAGATTTTGCCTTTGAATGTATTATGGCATACAGGAGCCGGATTTTAACTGAGCAAATCTCATTGGTAGAAAATCCCTTCAGATTTTGTATATATATCACACCAGAATGTGCAAAATTTTAGATTCTGCCGAAATCTGATTTTCTGATTTCTCCAGACAAGAACTGACTCGCTTGTGTTTTTGCTTTTATTTCATCGCTCTGCACACGTCAAAGATGGGGACAAACCTGCTTTTGATCTTGGCCGTTTGTGGCGTGCTTTGCCTCTCAGCTATGGCACAGCAAGGTGAGTTTACTCGTCTCTCACGTCAAGTTGTCGTATTATAAACAGTGGTCGATCTAGTATGAAACTAGTGAATCTTAAGCTTTAGGGCCCCCTAATCCCGGGGGGGGGGGGGGGCGTGAGGAAAAGTTGTCTTTTTTTTTTAATTAATGAATTTGGATGTTGTCCTTTTGTTACTTGTTGCGAAGGGGTTCCCTAAGAGCACAAGCCTCAAGATCCCAAAAATGTAGGTCCGCCAATGATTATAAACAAATAGAATTAATAATTCTGCAAACAAATTTTATCTGTCTGTACATGTTGGTAATAGTCACAATTGGTCAGAGGTCACATCTTACCCGAAGGGATTCTATTCGTGACAAACATTTTGTGTACAAATACACGAGATTCCAAGAAATCACAATCAGACAACAGCGTCATTTTCGACCGAAATTATTCTTGGCAAATAGAAGTTTTCCCAGTTCGGGGCCAGCGACTTACTGATTGGTCTGAAAAACTTGGTCACTTCATTTCAATGTCTTGAATTTTAAACTTGTTTAAGAGAAATAGTGCAAACACAACTACCCTAAATGGAGGGAAATAATTCAAAATATCTATAGCTCGATTAACTATATAATAGGATTATCTTCCTTTTAAATTGCTGGGCCTTGTAATGCTGTGCTCTGACTTCTAATTTTGCATCACTCCACTAGCACGGTGAAAGGAAGATAGGTATCTTGTTGACATAAAAATTAAAGGGACACATAATATCCTCGTCAAATATATTCTTTTTTAAAGAATAATGTGGACATTTTTAAAACTATATGCCTTTGAAATTTCAGATAGGGTAATTAGAACCTAAAATTATTATTATTATATTTCAAGATGATATTTATCTATCTTTCGCGATTGAAATTCAGTACTTAGTTTATTTTTTAAAGTCCTAATGAAGAACCATTCCTCGTCTTTCTCTAATGTTTAAATCAAAAGGAATTTTCTTTCTTTCTTCATAATAAATGAAATCAAACTGCACTCCACTTATTTGGTTTTGTGGCTGGCTTTAAACCAATGGGACCAACTGGTGTCCAACTGCGCTCCGCGCCGACAAGACGCAGTGCTGGGATAATCTACTCTTGTCAAGTACACAGAACAACAAATGGCATGATACACCCATCACCACATTGCATGTTTTACTGAGAACAATGATGATTACAATTATTGTGCTCTGCAGCTCCGAAGGCCGGCCCTGGTTGATATGTTTCGAAATATCAAGCAGAAATTCTACTCAGTCATGCATACTTATGAGGCATGTGATGTTATTTAAAAATGCTCTTTCGAATGCTTCTATCCCACACAGACATGCCTACACATACGATTACAATTATAATATCACTTTATAGGAAAGGCACATATGCACCTGTTTATTATTATGCACGTGTATATATATTTTTTTTTTAAAACAGCCAAAAAACACAGAAAAACTGGGGTCGCAGCGAAGCTTGAAGCAAATTCAAAACATACAACCTTTTCCGATTGCCATATTTTGACAATGTCTTCCACGCATCTCAGAAGCATTACTGTGATCGATTAGGCATTGTTATTGTGCCATACACCATTTTACACAAATTATCTCATTTGGAGGGTTATCTTACTAAGCCCGGTCAGAGAGAGCCAGATGCTGCCAGCAAAATGTACACCAAAGAAATAATGGCAGAAGCTGGCTGTGTCTGACTGGGCCTAGTATGATAGGGTCTTCCCTGATTTACATGAAAATAATTATATAGGACATTATGGTGTGCACTTCTTGTCTGCCAGCATCTGACTGTGTCTGACCGGGATTAGTATGATGCCTCCTTTACACCATTATCTCATATATTTTTTTTTAATTCTCAGCTCCACCTGTGAGAGACCTGCAAGATTCAGCCGGTCCTGACGAAGTTGAATTCGAAAACGCCGACGAAAAAGACCGAGAATTTGATGATAGCATTTTGAGCACTGTGGGCAGGTCATCACGTAGAGATGTACCAACTCGAGGAGAGGTAAGATTTGCGTTGAATTCATCAATGTTTTGCTAAATCTATCATGAAACCGCTAAAATGCATTTGCACCACTACAGATGACACTGGGGGAAGAGACAGGCAAATACTCTACGATTTCATTTTTCGAGAAATTTTATTTTTTCTATTAAATTCCGTGTATTTTAAATCGTTACCGTTCCCTAAACTGTAGTAACTGGTTTTAGCTACTTTTCAGGAGAAGCAAAAAACCGGTTTATTTTAGCACAACGGGCCTAGTGACGATGGCTTTTTTGAAAGTTTGCTTCTTTTTTTTTTTTTGGCTTAAGAGTCTAAAACCAAGGTCATTCGATGCAGCTTTGAATGTTGTTGCACATAATATAAAAATCAATTTTTCGGATTTTGAGTTACGACAGTCTTAGAGAACGGTGAGGAAAATGTTTATAACTAAAAACTAATGTATTATTTCCCCTCTAGTCCATTACTCTTGTACCAGAGATTTGTAGGGCTTGAAATGTTTCAATGAAATGTAATACATTGTATTATCCTCTGTGCTGCTTCATACCGTATAAGACAAAATATTTCTTATGTTCTGGGTCGTCAACGCTTTTTTATGCGCTAAACTGCCTTGTTTCACAATCACAAAGTTAAAATGTGACAAAAATGAAGAAACCTAATGATTAAAAGTCCTGTTTAAACAGGAAAAAAAAAACAGAAAAGAAAAGTAGGAAACAGACAACAAGAACTGGGCAAGTCCGCTTGATCAAGCGTGCTTGTCAAGCAAACTTGAGCGTATGGGGAGAAACCGAACACTTGTCAGGCAGGTTTGACAGACCAGTTGTAGGAGGAAGATTGATCAAGCGGACTTGTCATGCCGGCTCGTCCATTCCGATTGATCCAGTCCGCTTGTGAGGGTAGAGGCCCCTTTCCGTCATCAAACTACAGAGGTCTGAGAACCTGTTTGCGTACACTTTGTGCCAAACCTTACGACAACCCCACAGCTTTTCTGTGGATTTTAAACTTGTATCTATCTATCTATCTATCTATCTATCTATCTATCTATCTATCTATCTATCTATCTATCTATCTATCTATCTATCTATTTATCTATCTATCTATCTATCTATCTATCTATCTATCTAACTATCTATCTATCTATCTATCTATCTATCTATCTATCTACCTAACTATCTATCTATCTATCTATCTATCTATCTATTTATCTATCTATCTATCTATCTATCTATCTATCTATCTATCTATCTATCTATCTATCTAGCTATTTATCTATCTATCTATCTATCTAGCTATTTATCTATCTACATGCACACTGTGATATACTGTTTTAGGTGGAAACAAAGTACAAAGAACAACGAGAAAGAATCATAGCTGAAGCTGAGAAGGTTAGCAGGACAGAAGGTGAATTGGCCAAGACCGAACTAGTGGACGTGAATCTGTACGTGAGGTTCTATACACGATCTGAATGGAACGTGGTTTACAGGTAGGACAAATAAGATTACATTACCATGTGATCTCAAGAATACACGTCAAAGACGGAATATTTTTATAAGTACTGCTCCCCCCCCCCCTTTTTTTTTTTTGTTTTCTGCCCTCCGGTTTTGTATTTTAAAGACTTTTGTGCCCCCAGAGCAAGAGAGCTCCACCAGAATTACTCTTTACAAAAGCCTTAATTAATAATTCTTTCAGATTTGCTTTTTGGTTCATTTTTTTTTTTTTTTTTGTGTGTGGAAAGGGTAGACAGCAGAGTTAGGATTCAATAAGATGTAAGGTTGAGGGTAAGGACGGAGTTAGAGATAGTTACGTATACATACGTGTCCCAAGCGCAAAATGCCTGGTAGGCGTACGTACTTATAAATAATCACATCAGCCACATTGACATTGACCATTCTTCACCTTAGAATGACAAGGTTATAACTCCCTTCCATCAATTTTTGATACATTGATAATTGAAGTTTCACGGGCTCTGTAGCTTTCAGAGATACAATTTTGCTTTGTTTGTTTGTTCTTTTTAGTAATACTTACAAATTACACACCGAATCTGCATGGTGCTTTGACATGCAATGGAGAAGCCCTGTAAAAGTAGTGTGTAACTCAGTTCAGCCAAAAATTGAAGATAGAACCTTGTCAATTTAAGGGGGCGAATTCCTTTTTGAAAAATTTTCCACATACTCCCTTGGGCGAATTTCACTATTTTTGTTTAATTTCTGTCTGTTTCGCAGATGCTGTCCACGCAGACAGAACTATGGATGTCGCTCCGTCTCCAAACCTCTTGGCTGTTTCAGACACTACGTCAATGGTCAAATACAATGGTGTTGTCCTTTCTGGCCCAACACCCAGGTCGCCAACTGCAACTGTCAGTAAGTATCATCATCATCATCATCATCATCATCATCATCATCATCATCATCATCATCATATCATCTTATCAGCATCACCAACTACCACCACCTCCATCATTTTCATGATCAGCAACATCATTACTAAAATGATCGTCATCACATCATCTCATCAGCATCGTCAGCCACAACCACCTCCATCATTATCATCCTTATCATCATCATTAAAATCATCATCGCCATCATCATCATCCACATCACCATCATCACTAGTACTACCACCACCATAATCACCATCAATAACATCTTTATTAACACCAGCATTTAATGTCCACGAAAACTAAAACATTATTTGCTTAAAAACACGGTTTACGTGTCAAATTCACTTATTAAAATCAGTTCGTAGATTAAGTGGTCTACTGCCTTGGTTATCATTTAACACGACCAAGGGAGGTACCATACTAAGCCCGGTCAGACAGTCAGATGCTGGCAGACAAGAAGTGCGCGCCATAATATCCTATACTTCCTCAGTAAATCCGGGAAGACACTATCGTACTAAGCCCGGCCAGATACAGTCGCTTTACGCCATTATTTCTTTGGTGTACATTTTGCTGGCAGCATCTGACTGTGTCTGACCGGGTACAGCAAAATATCTCTTTAATAGTTTCTTTTGGTCTTCATAAAATGGAAATTGAAGAAAGATTAATGCGGAGCACAACGCGGAATATTTTATGCATCTCCTGCAACGTACTGTTTTTGGTTCACGCAGTCTTTATTCCAAAGACGACAGGCAGAATGATAGGCATTTAGGCAAAGATACTAGAAGAGAGACAGCAAAGAATACATCTGATGTGATACTGCATGTCGTAAGAGGCGACTAAAGGTGCAAAGGTCCTGGTCTCCCGAGGAGAGCCAGTTGGCGGTGGGCCAACTACCCACCCTGTAAAAATAAACCAGTTACAGAAACACAAGCAAATACTTTAAGTCAGTCTTTTATCTTGGGAGAAGGGGGAGCATCTGCACCTGTAGATTCAATGAAGGACAATGGACAAAGCCGAAAGGACTCCACTGGCCCGACTGCTCCTTCACCAAACAAGTCACTCCGGATTGCGTCGTGGAATGTCCGCTCCATGTATGAAGCAGGAAAGAGTGCCCAGGTTACAATGGAGATGAGGCGATACAGACTGCACATACTTGGAGTTAGCGAGACCCGCTGGATACAGTCCGGACTGAAACAACTTAATTCTGGGGAAAAGATTTTGTATTCTGGAAAAAGCATACAGAAGGAGTAGCGATCATCTTGAGCAAGCACGCCCAGAGGTCACTGAGGGGATGGGAACCCTACGGAAGGAGAATTATATTGGCATCATTTACTACAAAGAACAAGAACATCAACATGAACATTGTGCAGATATACGCCCCAACAAATGAAGCAACCGATGAGGACAAAGACGACTTCTACAACCAGCTTCAGGAAATAGTTGACACATTGCCAAGAAAAGATGTGAACATTATAATGGGAGACGCCAATGCCAAGATAGGACAAGACAATACAGGAGATGAGGACATTATGGGGTGCAACGGTTTGGGACAAATGAATTAGAATGGAGAGCGGTTTGCAAGTTTCTGCGCATTTAACAGCTATGTGATTGGAGGTTCAGTATTCCCACACAAGAGGATCCATAAGGCCACTTGGATTTCACCGGATGGAGTAACTGAAAACCAGATTGACCACTTTTGCATCACCCGACGATTCAGACGCTCACTGGAGGATGTCATAGTACAGAGAGGAGCTGATGTTGGATCTGACCATCACATGCTGCTGGCAAGACTCAAACTCCGCCTCAAGAAACAAGGTACCAGAGCAGGAACAAAGAGGAGAAAGTTTCAAGTGAGCCTTCTGGATGGAGACAAGAAGGAAGAGTTCCAGCTGACACTGAGGAATAGATTCAAACCCCATGTTGACCTCGAAGAGACAGTAGATTTGGAGACTCACTGGGCTAAGGTAAAGGGAGTATTTACATCGACATGTCAGGA
The DNA here is from genome assembly GCA_963931925.1 of Onchidella celtica. Taxonomy (NCBI): domain Eukaryota; kingdom Metazoa; phylum Mollusca; class Gastropoda; order Systellommatophora; family Onchidiidae; genus Onchidella; species Onchidella celtica. The sequence goes on along the minus strand of OZ007580.1, from coordinate 17,099,645 downwards.
TGTTCTTGGGGAAAAGAAAGTGGAACACAAGGAATGGATCAGTCAAAAATCACTGGACTTGATAAGGATAAGAAGAGACCTAAAAGAACAGGTAAATGCAAGTCGTACAAGAAGCTCAAGAGTTGGTAACCAGGAAGAGTACCGAGCATCAGCTAAAGAGGTCAAAAAATCAATTAAAAAAAGACAAAGAGGAGTTCATAGGAATGTTAGCAGAGAAAGCAGAGAAGGCAGCAACAGGAGGACACATGAGGATCCTTTACCAGACTACAAAGACTCTTGCTGGAAAATATGGAAAACCTGAAGTTCCTGTCAAGGATTACAACAGGAAGTGATTTTTGGAAAGGAAGCTCAGGCAAAAAGATGGATAGTACATTTTAACAGCCTCTTGAACAGACCTCCACCAAGCAACCCACCCGACATTCTACCCGCAAGAAATGATTTACCGATCAGTTGCGACCCTCCGACTAAAGCAGAGATTAATGATGCCATAAAGCAGTTAAATCGAGGCAAGGCAGCTGGACCAGACCAGATCCCATCAGAGGCGCTGAAGGCAGACGCTGCTGGGGATGCAGAGGGTCTGCACTCACTATTCTCGAGGATTTGGATCGGAGGCAAGTTTCCAAAGGACTGGAAGGAAGGACACCTCGTGAAGCTTCCAAAAAAAGGGGACCTCAGCAATTGTAGTAACTACAGAGGAATCACACTTCTCTCCATTCCAGGAAAGGTTTTCAATCGCATTATTCTCAAGCGAATACAGAATGCAACAGACCCAAAACTTCGTGAGGAGCAAGCTGGTTTCAGGAGTAATCGATCAACCACCGACCAGATCGCCACGCTGAGAATCATAGTAGAGCAGTCGCTAGAGTGGAAGTCCCAACTGATAGTGAACTTCTTTGACTACGAGAAGGCCTTTGATAGCATCTATAGAGAAACACCGTGGAGAATATTGAGACATTATGGAATCCCAGAGAAGATGGTGAATCTTATTAAGAGCATGTACGAGGGGACAAGTTGCAGAGTCGTACACGATGGTGAGCTTACTGACAGCTTTGATATCAAGACTGGTGTTAGGCAGGGTTGTTTGCTATCCCCATTTCTGTTTATTCTGGTGATTGATTGGCTTATGAAAGAAACCACCAGTGGAGGAAGAAATGGCATACAATGGACCCCATGGACACAGCTGGACGATCTAGATTTTGCAGATGACTTGGCATTATTGTCGCACACGCACGACCAGATGCAAGCAAAGACTACAGCTCTAAACAAAATTTCAGAATCTATTGGACTGAGGATACATCCTGCGAAGTCGAAGGTCCTAAAAATTGTTGCACCCCCAAGCGCACAAGTCAGAGTAGGAGATCAACCACTGGAAGATGTAGAGTCCTTCTGCTATCTTGGTAGTATCATTGACAATAAGGGAGGAACAGAGGCAGAAGTCAAAGCACGAATTGGAAAGGCACAGGCAGCTTTCACGTCCTTAAGCAAGATTTGGAGAACCAAGGATATATCTCTAAAAACAAAGCTGAGGATATTCAACTCGAACGTGAAGTCAGTCCTGTTGTATGGATGTGAGACTTGGAATGCGTCCGGGGCCTGCATAAAGAGAATCCAAGTTTTCATCAACAGATGTTTGAGGAAGCTACTTAAGATCAGATGGACAGACAAGGTCAGCAATGAAATTGTATGGAAAAGAACAAGACAGAGCCCAGTCAGGGAGGAAATTGGTAGGAGGCGATGGAGATGGATCAGCCACACTCTCAGGAGGCCAGGAAACAGCATCACGAAGAAGGTATTGGATTGGAATCCCCAGGGCAAGAGATCAAGAGGAAGGCCGCACGGAACGTGGAGAAGAGCCAGAGAAAATGATGTGCAACGAAGCGGAAAGACTTGGAATAATGTAAAGAGGCTGGCCCATGATAGTGAGGGATGGAAAGTGTTTGTTGGTGGCCTATACCCTGATCCAGGGTGAGAAAGGCAATGATGATGATGATGACTAGATTCAATAAGATGAGACAGCTGGAGCGTTTAGCGTGCACTGATTTCGTTCGAACACCGAGCCGCGAATGTCCGGAAGTCATGAACAATGCCGTTTTTTTACCAAGGCAATATAGTGAAAATACTGAATTTTGTTCACTGTTCAGCTTTCGCTTTAAGCCTTGATTGTAAATTTGAAATTGTAACTTCCATCGTTGTAGGAAAACTCTGGGCTCTTCTTGTTGTTGTAGCACTGTAACAAATCCGCATCATTAATTTATCATTATATCAAGCATTCTCTATATGCAACGCGCAAACTGCACGATTTTGTTAGAGGGGTGAAGAAGTGAGTGTCTCGTCTTATTGAATCTAATGTCTCTGGTTTAGGTCAATATAATGAATAATTTCTCTTTTCTTTCAGCAAATGCGCCATTCTGACATCAACGTGTGCAACCACAGGAACCTGTAACAGACGCTACACACTGAGCACAATCTACGCCGTCTGCTTTGGCGGCAGACCTGGTTGGACCATCAACCGCATCCGAAAACACCTCCCCACCAGCTGCTACTGCAGAGCTAAGCCTGGGTGCTAGATATCACTGCATGTCGTGATGTAACTCGTTTCATGTCTGACCTAGGGGGCTACAAGCCGTTACGCACAGAAGATGCTACGTCATTCAGGATCGATTACTATAAACATGATAAAGGTGTATTTGTGTATGTGTGTGTGTGTGTTCGTGTATCTGAGCACTGTGCTATTTCTCCGTGTGTTTACCATAAATAACGTAGATTTTGTTAGTTCATGTCTTGTCGTCTATGGGCGTTTCCCTGGTAACCAGATTCTGTATTCTGTTGCACGAAAATTCTCACAGTTTGTTCTACGAAGCATTTTTTAAAATTTGTTTACAGTCCGGTTTATAAAAAAAAAAAGCCAAAACGATCACAGTCACTGAAAATGATCTTTATGTGAGAATAATTATGGTTCCTAGCCCAGCCGTCTCCAAAAGAGAAAAAAAAAGTATAATTTTTCTACATTGTTTGCAAAAACAACTATAGTGTATTGTTTTCTTTCTTTCTCTTTGTGTCGAGAGAATAAAGTGAGATTTAAAATGTCAACAATGGTCTTTACTTGGTACTTTTGTTTCTTTGTTTGTTTGTTGTTGCTGTCGCTGTTGTTGTTTGGTCAGATTGTTGAAATAGTGCAAAATAAGTAAATATAGAGTGTCTAAAAATTATTTTCACCGCTTTGTTATTACATTTCGCAAATTCCATATTTTGCTTTCATCCTGCCATTAACATTACTTCTAAGGTTATACAAGAGAGAGAGAGAGAGAAGTACATAAACGCATAGACTTAGTGAAAGACTACAGAGAGAGAACAAATAATGCATTAAATGCCAAAATAAACATTCGTCAGAGCCGTTCTAGCGCATGGGCACACTGGGCAGTTCGATCTGGAGCCCCCATGCACGCTGATTTACATTGGTTCTGGAAACGGGGAAGACATGATGTTTGCTTTGTTTTTTCTACACTGTTCAGGAATTTGAGTTGTGTACAGCGTTCACTGATCTTACAGTTTTTACATGGTCGCGACTGTCGTGTGAGAAAGTTTGGAGAGTTTCTGTGGGATACAGGAGGGGGTAGGAAGATGGCTACACTAATGAGTCGTGTGGGGGAATTTCCGGGTAGTTGTGTAGGGAACGGACCGTAGCCTACTACTTTACCCATCGATCCAATATAATGATGTTAAGATGACAGTATGACGGTCGACCAGCTGAGTAATGATACTAACTTCATCAAAAATACTGGATACAATAAGATCAAACGGTTAGGGCGTTTAGCATGCATAGATTTCACACCGCCACCCAGTAGCGAATGCGCGGAAGTCACACCCCCCCTCCCCTCCCTCCCCCCCCCCCCCCCTCCATACATTCCAAAATTATACTCAAACCCAGCAGATACATTTCACAAGAAGACAAACTATACACAAAATATGATGTTAAGTTGTTCAAAGCCTTATTAATGACAGTAGTCGATTTGATAATCCATTACAGAACAGATGGTATTCTTTATCAAATGCATAAATAGATAAAGTCCTTTTCTGTTCCTAAAACTCATCCACCCGTACTGTTAGAAGAAATCCGTGTCTGCCCTACATTTGCCCTCGAGTCAAATCGCGCTCCATTCATGTTTTCGTCCCCCTATCGCCCACTTCATCGTTTCTGCCCCTTGTCGCCCTTGTCTTTGTTTCCGCCCCCCCCCCCGGATACTAAACTCTGCCCCCGGGGGGTAGGGGGGATGATATCTCCCACATTGAACAACAACTAGCATAAATAGTAGAGTGTTGCGAGTCCAACCGATTGCGGGTCTGAAATTTTGCCACACCCACGGTCCTCCCCGGATCTGTCTTCTTCGGGCCTTTTCCAATGCCTGCGCATCCATGAAAGAACTACTTTCTGACTTTGACTCCACCGTATCTTATCCTTTCTGAATTTATGAAGTAGGCTGAAATCTACAAGGTGACTTAAAGTATTTTTTACACATTAAAAATTTACAAAATTTCTTCTAGATCTGTAGAAAACACATTTTGAGAGCTTTATAGACAAAATATTTTGTAGGGAACTTCTACATTTTATCCTTGAAATTGTAATTGATGATGCTGTGCGAATCAAGCTACAGCAAGGTACCCCAAAAACCCTTGAGAGGCGCAAAGTGGTCAACATCATAAAATCAGTAGAACATTATTACTTAAAACATGAACAGTGGGCCTTTGCTTGGAATCAACATTTTTGCTATTCTTGTCATCAGGAATCTTGAACGTGTATAAGTTCCAGAATTTAGGGAAAGGGGGAGGGGACTGGACTGAAGAGGTTTGTCTGATGTCGTTCTCGTGCCCATTGTTTCACCCGTGTCCAAGACCGTGATGTGGGTACAACAAGGGAGACAAGATGGTATGTTTGTCACAGGAGTAAATAGTTTGGATTGTTTCCCTTGACTACACAGAACTCGGGGTTAAAATTATAATGGCCTTGTTATAAGTACGTACGGACCCCAAACGTTTTGCGCTAGGGACGTTTATGTTTACGTACCTATCCCAAACCCCGTCCTTATCCTCAACCCTAAATCTTATCGAATCCCTAATCCTGCCCCCTACCCTTTCAACAACAACAACAAAAAAAAAGAAAATCTGAAAGAATAGTACTTAGAATCATTTCGGGAGGAGCTTTCTAGCTCTGGAGTCACAAAAAAGAGTTAAAATATGTACCCCTAGAGTAAAAAAAAAACAAACTATGTTGGGGGGGGGGGGGTGTGTGCACGTTCTTGTAACAACTTTCTTATTTAAATGTTTAAACTAAGATCCCTGTTTTCGTAAATTATGGGGAGCTTTTTAAAACTGTCCTTGTATGCGTGTTTGTGTGTGTGTTTGTGTGTGGATAACAAAGGGATTGGGGGGGGGAGGGGGAGGGGGGGAGAGGGACAGGAGGGTAGTCCTGTCGTGATAATTTCTACTGGTTGCTTCTTGTTTTTATACACCAAAGTAAATTTGTTATACAGGTCCTTCTGGTCTCATAATAAATAGCAGTTGTGAAATAAATCCTTTTACAAATAAAGGAAAAAAAAAAAGAGTAAACCTGTACTCCTACCCTACTCAGTCTCTGTCTGTCTCTGTCTGTCTGTCTGTAACCTACAAAATTTCCCATAACAATCTACCGTCTTTCTACTCTCTCTACAGATGTCATTTACACTGGGCGGGGAAACTAAAGAAGGGGGGGGGGTGGGTGATATCGTTTCTAGTATCTTTAATTGTATCACTGTAGAGCAAGTTTTGCCTTTTTTCTTTTTTTTTGAGAGGGGTGGGGGGCTCAACGTTAAAGTCTAAGTGACAATATTAATTTCAAAAATTATCAAATTAAATATTTTTTTTTAATATCACCTAGCCTAACCTAGTGTTCTTGTTGTGGTTCAGTTGTTTATATTTAAGTTCCAGACTGACTTTTAAAAATGTTCTCATGACGCAAAAATCCAGTGATCTTTTTTGTGCTTCCTTTGATAAGCCCATTGCATGGGAGTCTGTATTTGACACGAGTTCGGTTTGATGCAGTTTCCCCGCCCAGTGGCCTGGCGTAAATGACATCTGTAGAGAGAGTAGAAAGACGGCAGATTGTTATGGGAAATTTTGTAGGTTACAGACAGACTGACAGAGACAGACAGAGACTGAGTAGAGTAGGAGCACAGGTTTAACTTTGTCCCGGTGTAAATGGCATCTGTGGAGAGGCCAGAAAGACTGTAGACTACTATGGGAGACTTTGTAGGTCAGAGAGAGAGAGAGACAGAGACAGTCAGAGACTGAGTAGGGTAGGAGCACAGGTTTAACTTTGGCAATCAGAGCCATCTTAAGGCATGGACATGCTGGGCAGATGCCCAGGGGCCCCAAGGGTGTAGGGGGCCTCATGCATGCAAATTTCTGAGTAGATGCTTAAGGCGCGAGCCGCAGCCTCTTGCTTTGCCCAGAGGCCCATAATGGTGTCAAGATGGCCCTGCTGGCAATGTCGAGCACCACGTCCAGCCCATGTATATGTTTTATTTTATTGATACGTCATAAATAGCTTTAAAGGTAGTGGGCAAATCAGCTTGGATTCGATGGAAATAACTGACGAGCGAAGAAACACATAGTTACGTTGGTTAACCCAGACAAAATATTTGCTGTTTTTTTTTTTTTTTTGCTCCTTTTTCTTCTTCTTCGTCTTTGTCCTCGCGACGTCGCTGGTAGTTCAATTGTTTTCCCTCCACATTTTCTTTTGTCTTTTCGTCTTTTCTTTCTTTCTTTCTTCTTAATTTTCTACCCCTCCTTTTCATTTTGCTGCTTCCATTAGGTCTCTTCTTCCACTCATTAGTATTCGACGGTATATATTCGCCTTTACTGCAACTGCCTCAACAAATATACCACTTTATAGAATTAGGACATCGATTGGTGTATCTAATCTTTTAAAAATGGCATTCACAAGAAAAAAAATAGTAGTAAAATAATATTATTATTAATAAGGCTCTGTGGGAAAAAGGTCGGTTTCATAGGAAGCGGTGGTGTAGAAAATAAAGGGCAATAAATGTTGGCTATGCTGCTCTGCGCTAATCATGACAGCGGAGAAAGAGTTGCCCACCCTTGCTGGGATCTGTCGGCCGAGGAAACCTCTGAGGTTCAGTCACGCGCGGCTTCGTGCAGAATTTTAGCTGAGGACGCAGCGCAGAGCAGGACAAAATTCCACAGGTTCATTCTAAGTAGTGCCCAAAGCTATAGATCTGCAGGCTGTTGTGATTTAGGAAACTGTGTAGTTGACACTCGGCTTCATTCCTGGAAATTGGTTATTTATAGGACATTCCGAGCATTCCGAAAGGTAAGAAAGTGTTTTACTGTTTCACCTCGTATGTGACCATTTGATATTATCTTCAATGAAATGCATTTACATCCGCGGAACAAAGGAGAAATGAAAGATGGGTACTTTGATTCATAATCATATTTGCTTAATAAAAGCATTTAAACGAAGCGCATTTTCATTTACAGCTTGATCGCAGCATTTTTTTAAGTTAAAAGGACTTGATGTGGAACACCAGAAAGCCCGGAAATGCTATGATTTTTCATTCACATAATTTTTTTCGCGTGTGTTTGGCCTTGCGACGTTCTTGGTTTTACTCGCTAAATGTAATGCTCGTGTAAGAACGTTCACAACTTCCTTATTGGTAGATTATCATATGTGTCCAAATCTCAAGCTTACCCAGTTGGACACATTTGTCGCCATTTCTGACAACATCCCGTTCAAATCATGTTCATCTCAGCGCCTTGTTTGTTGAAATGCAGTATGTTGGGGATGGGTTGGGAGTGGACCTTTATTGCTGCTGTTGTTGCTGTTTTTGCACAACATCTTTCACAAAACGACATGGTATTTCCGAATGACTGCGCTATAGACAATGCTTCCCATTGTTTGGGCATTCCTCCCTGACACCTTTTCAACCACGACACGGCCGGATCTGACCTTCACCAAGACCTATATAAATAAATTATGTACATGAAAATAAGCACTGTCTGTCCTGCTCCGTGCATTTGCTCATATCCGCCCCGGACTGTTTTCAAACAGTACATGAAGCAAAGACTCAGTATTATTAAATTGTCATGTCCCTGATGCAAAATTACGCTTTATCGTAATTTCGGCGAAGTGCTCGGGATGAGAAAAATAAGCAGCAGTAGCGTACTTGAACGCTCGGTTTTATTTAGATCTTACGCACAAATTACACATTTGCGTCACATTTCCGCTTTGTAGAATTTCTCTACTCTCGTCCCCCCGAAAAACACGTTCTTTTGAGCTTTTTGATATCACGTCTCCAAAATGAAAGTGATGTTAAATTCTGCTTAGGTTTTCTTAGGCCAAAAAATGGAATAAATGGAAAGTATGCCATAAAATTTGCCTCCAGCTCTTTTCAGGAATACTGAAAACATCTGTAGCCGCTCTTTAATTCCTGACAGATCGGTAACGAAATTATGATTGTGAGGAGGCTTGGTGCTGAGCTGCGAAGCAGAACAATACGGAGCTGAAGTCGCAGAGAGGGTCGTAGGCTAAACACAATGGCAAACATGTAATTATAAAGACATTTCAAAATACACCACTCGTGAAATGTAAATATTCTGCTGTTGACGGCGCTGGCAATCAAGACCACTGGTAAGGTATAGCCCAGGCATCGGCAGCCCGTCATAATATAGAAAGGTCCAGGCCTGACCGGATACCGGTATTAAAGTCCTCTGTAAACGGCATGAAGTTTATTTGGGTGCTAATATTTAAAGAAGCATTATTTTGTTGTTGTTGCTGTTAATTAGGAGTAGGGGTTGCATGTGACTGTGTGCTATATTTATTATTTTCTTAAAAAGCTCAGTAACTTGTCTGTAAAGTAAATGTCAATCAACCTCAAGGGCCGGCCAAAATTAAATGGCTCGGCGGATTGGATGCGACCCACTGGCTGTTTCGTTGGTTTTGATTGGTTAATTCTGTCGGAAAACCTGACAGTGTCAATAATAACAAAACGTCAAAACAGAGGCCTCTCAACAGCCGGGGGGTGGGGTGGGTGGTCAGGACTGCTGTTGTTTTGATCGTGGCTGACTGGTGTTGATATTCCTTTGTCACATTTTGAATTTCTTTACAATGGACCAGAATTCAGGGGGGATAGAATAATAATGGATCTACGTGTCCCCTTCTAATTCTAAACCCCTCACTCGTGACTTTAGCGCACAGTAACGGCACACAACAGTATAGGTGACAGTTTTTTGACACACGCGTTTGACAGAGTGCATCTCTTGAATAATTATATAAATTTCATTTTGACGAGTAATAATGACATAACGTAGAACTCAGTGGAAAGGATCTCAAAGACTATGGTTACGTCAGGGTAATCTGGTTTTAGTCATCGTAACCGTGAACGAAGAGTAGGGGTGGCGGGTTTTATTCTTTTTAAGGGATAGAGGGGAGGAAAGAGGGAAAGAGAGTACCTAACAGGTATATTTTATGGGAAGAAGAAGTGGAGGGGGGGCGAGAAAGTCTAACTCGACGTGTCTCCAACATCAAACTAGAAAAATACTATCCTGGAGCCAGAGGTTGAACTACAGTGTAGTATGCACCCAAAACTCCATGACTACGTGACCAAAAATTATGAGACTTGGACTACTAGCTACGTTTTTGACGATAAAGTACAAGGACACATCCGTTTGGGACAAGACTTAGTCTTTAATATCATTTATTTTCGTTTCTTTTTTCCTTTTTGCGCCGCAAACAACTTGTTCCAATAGCGCAAAATCACAATACACAGAACATCTGCCGACCGTGGTGTCGAGTCTGTTGAGTCCATGAATTGCTGCCATCAGTAGCCAAACTGAACTTTGACAGTTTGACTGTTGGACGCGAGGAAACAGTGGCTGAGGGAGGGACTTGTAGCAAGCCTTTTTAATTAAGCAAGGTTTTTTCACACGTTACGGATTCATATAAATGAATAACTGATTAATATGGCATTCTCGATATAATATAAATGGAGATTCTTGCCTAGTGTCGGGCTTGGTAAATTCGCTTTGGTTTGGCATTATTTGAAAGAGAACAGAACGTTTTGCGTTTATCATATTGTCCACCGGGATTGTGATTCTTGCTCAAGAGCTGCGCAGGCCTTGTGAAATTCTACAATACCGTACGGGACGGTTTAGTTTTTACTCCTTTTGTTCAGTTGTTGTTGTTGTTGTTGCTTTTGTGATTGTTGTTGTTGTGCCGCTGTTGTTACATTGTTTCTACTGTTGTTGTTTGTTTCTTCCTCTCCTTCTTCTTTCTTTTCTTTCTTTCTTTTTATAGTTATTATTAATATAACGATTATTCCTTTGTGCTGTTGGAGGTGACGGTGAGTATATGGGTGTCAAATCAGAACAGAACTAACATCAGTCATATGTCAGGTATATCTACTGACTGACTGACTGATAGCGTCGCCCTTTAAACCTTGTAGGTTTGGCGCGCTATGGAGGTAGGCTACATTTGTAAAACATAAGAGACACAGAGATGAGGGGGGGGGGGGGAGAGAGAGAAAAAGACAGAAAGTGAGCAAGAGAGATGACGGGGAGAGAAAAGAAGAAGGAAAGAAAGAGAGAGAGAGAGGGCTGTCACTCTTTCACTCTAAGGCGCGTTAGATCCACAGTATGGAAACAGGCGCTACATATGCTCCATTATTGCTGTTATTATTGTTATTATTGTTATTATTATTATTATTATTATTCACAACATTAACAGGCTTGGGGCAAAGTGGTAAAGATTATCTCCAGAATGAAATTATACAGTTTTCATACAAACTTTTACCAGGCGCCACAGCTCGTGGTGTGTCAGGCGTGCTGTGTGTTATTGACAGCGCGCGCCGGGCACAGTAGGAAATTGACACCATTAGCCTGTGTCGTGTCTGGCATTTTCTAAACGGCATTTGACATTTTGTCAATGCAACTTGGACGGACGGGGCGTTGTGGGGAGCTGTTCAACAGTTGAAGAAGGGAAAGAGAGGGTGTAGGGTAGGAGGAAGGCATCGGTGGTGTCGGTGGTGGTGGTGGTTGAGGGCGTAATATTACGAGGGGAGGGGGGGGTTGTTCAAGAAGGCTATTGGGAGAAGGATGCGTGGGGTGGGAAGGAGATGGGGGAGGGGGGGGTGGGGGTTTATGGGAAGACTCCACTGGTAGTGGGGTTGGGTGGGGGAGTGCATGGAATACTGAGGCTCTGGAAAAGTTTTAATGAGAAGTTTGATGTTTAGTACGATAGAGCTCTAGCTATATGGCCTGGAAGTAGGCCTATAGTTATTTAGCACTGAAAAAAGGGGTGAGTAGGTGGGCCAACGTAAAGAACAGAGACCTTGGAGTAGGGTGACGGAGTGAGGTGAAATCTGAATGTCTTAAAGCCTTTTGTGACTCCAAATCTTGTGAGCTGCTCCCGAAATACAGTTACTCCTAACAACATTAATTAATTAATTATTCTTTCAGCATTTTCTTTCTGTCTTCCTCCTGTTTTTTTGGTTGACAGCGCAAAACGCATGGGGACCGTTCGTGCTTATAACAAGAGCCTAAATTCAATGCATAACTAAATTGTACGTCTTAATTGTATTTTTTTTTTATGGGTGGAAAAAAAACTTGGAATTTTCTCTCATCTTGGGATTTTGGGAACCTTCACCGGCGACGCTAATAATCATAATGCAGAATTACACACCTTTGGATGTTTGTTGTCTTGAACATTTTGATGCACTATCACCTTTCACTTTTTCTACATGGAACTTGAAGCTACGTACATTTTTACTAAACGTAGAGAAGCAATGTCTAGATTATGATAACAATTAAAGGAATTACTTAAATAAGATCACTTACATACACATTTCACATACAAATTTTCATGTAATTGCGGGTAGTTGGTGGGCTTTTCTGGTGGGATCTCCTTCTGTCCTATCATTGTGCTGTATCGTAGGGTATTTTCCATGCTGTTGCGTGTACTCTTTTTTTTTTTGCCTTTTCGAGAAAACGAGGAATGAAAGTTTGAAGATTTGGGTAAGACCAAGGTTTTGCTCAATACTCTTCAAAATCGAAACTTGCATAAAAATGCCCAAGAAAAATACACCCATTATGACACCTGTACATATTGAAATTAGCAGTGACAGAACCACTTTCGTGACAAAACCTCAAAATCGGCAGAATGACATATGCAACAACGTGGCAAATACTCCTTGATATTCTGGTCTGTCATCTTGCTTCTCCCTGGCACTATATGACCGTTGTCGTGTTGGCGTGCTTTATCCAAATTCAGACTCAAATTCCATGTAATTCTATCTGAAGGTTTTTGAGATATCGCATTTCATAAAAGGACACGAGTTTCCAGCGGACAATGAGTCAGGAAACGAAGGGGCTTTGAGACCACCCACGGCGGGGATTACGATTTTGTAGACCACTGGGCAGCAGATACTGTGATGTGAGGCCTACAGTAGCCTAATAATTCATGAAAGCACGAATTTGGGATTCTTGAAATCAATTATTCAACTTGTCTGACATAATGTCATATAAATTATTATATAATTATAGTGATTTAAAAACCTACCAGCATTTTCGTAAAAATAATACTTGTTTTAAGGCGAACAACCTGCAATAAAAACTAAAAATAAGGTTTGGATATTTATAATTTCACTTAATCTCGGAAGGCCTTCAGCAGGCGGAAGCCCTTGGGCTTCAGCCCATTACGTCCAGGCCTTAATCCGGCACTGAGACCACCAGGAAGACACAGAAAACGGGTCAGATTATAATTTATTCTTTGTTGTTTTCACTGTCGCCAAATCCAGCTGTACCAAAGTCTGTCCTTTCGTTTCAAGCAGCACGGTGCAATTGTGATGCCGGTTGATGTATATTTCTATGACATTACATCCTTTATGGGGACAAGGTGGTCTGGAGGCAAGGTGCTCGCCTCTCATATCAAGGGTCCCGAGTTCAAAACCCGGGCTGTGCAGACATGTTGGAAATTGGGATTTTTCTCATATTTTCGTGTCCCTGGTCCTTTTGGGGGGTAGGATCGGGTAGGATCGAGTACCTAGTCTTCTCGGATAAGGACGAAAAAATTCGGAGGGCCCGTGTGCACGTTGCGCACGTTAAAGATACCTTGGCAGTTGGAAATCGTAAAGAGCAGGCCGAACAGGCCGCTGCCCGGGCAAAATTGAAATGAAAATTAATAGATTAAAATCTATCCCTATCACCCCCCATATCACCAACGAAAATTTATAATTCATTATTAAATAAATATTACATAATATATATTCAAATAATATTATAATACTTTAGAATACAAGTTGTGAGTTGTGAACTGCGCCTAACAGGCTGCGTTGCAATTATTTTGCTCTGAGATAGAGAGAGTGACAGAGATGCAAATCGAGAGAACAAGACTTTCTGTAAAGCGCCTAGAGCAAACTCGTTTGGATTGGGCGCTATATAAATGATCTTCATTATTATTATTATTATTATTATCTGTATCATTGCAATATTTGTTTCCACTAAACACCTTTGTGCCTGCCAGATATAGCTGTAAGCGCCACAAATGAACTGGAGATGGTTAAAAGTCTCACAACAGATTTGAACTTGGCAGTTGGTTGCTAAATTGAACAAGAAAAAAAAATGTGTCTAAGCAGCAGGGGATTTACACAGAAAATAATTGAATTGAACTCATTGAGGAGAAGGGGGGTGTTCTTTCTCGTTCTTCCGGCCGAAACTTGTCAGTAAACACTTGGACAAGCAAATCTAGCTGGATTCCCAGCCAGCAACCCTACGTCAAATCCGACATAGACTTGTATAGTTGGTACTATTACTATAGAGGCTGATCCCTACATCAAACCTACGTTGACAAGGTGTCGTCACCAGGGGATTTACGTCTGAACGCTGTCGTCCCTACGTGCAAAATTGACGTTCATCGTACACACTGGATTTCGGTAAGGTTCCTCGTTGGGTTGAAATTCGAAATGTGTAAAACTTGAACTGACCGAGTACTCGGAGAACCCGTAAAGGTAGAGAGTGACAGTAGTCATCAGGCTGTTCGTGGGCTACACATAGCCAAATTTGAAATTTCTTTGCTCAGAAAATTTTGCGAATTGAGTTTGGATGAGATTCAGGTTTGGCTGGTTGGTCAACGTCATAAGAATAATATCGTTGGGTATTTTCAAAATGAAGATTACAGGGGAAGAACACCCGTTGCCACAAAATGCGAGTTTTATAATTACCTACCTCAGCTCTTAGCTAATATCTTCAGATTTGTTCCTCTCATACCGATTTAGCGAAAAACCGTTGTCCAGCAATAGGAGCAAATTTAGACATGGCATCCTATTTACAACCTATGGACTTTCAAGCTTTAAAATGCGAATTTCTCCAAACTTTCATGTTGTGACAACTGACGTTTTTCCCCTGTGGTCTCCATATTGTTGTAGACGCATTTTTGTCTTTTCGAGAAAATGAGAATTCGAATTTTGACGAGTTGTATAAAATCGGAAGACAACATCACGTCACAAACACATGCTTCGAAAAGTTTTTTAACAGACTGGAATGACACTATTATAATGAAATTCGGAGTGAGAGAACCATTTGCATGACAAAACCTCAAAATCCGCAAATGTCGCATACAACAATTATGGCAAATACCCCTTGATGTTTTCACTAACGACATAGCCACTATGAACTTTTTTTTTTCGGAAAATGTGACAACATAATTATTTTCAGAAAATAAAAGCAAAAACAACAGACTATTATAAGTGTTCTGTGCTGCATGACCCAAGTAGCTACTGATTTTTCTGTTTTCTGGAGTGGTTTAGGAGAGGGGATGGCTTCATAAATAAACGTCCACTTCCGATTCTCCCACACGCTTTCAAGTACACGCTAAGGAGATTGGCGGTTCATCATAATGCGTGCAAGGCGCTGAGAGGGTGAGTGCAGAAAATGAAGACGAACGAGAGGGCTCACTTACATAACCGGATGCTGATGTCAAGATGTCAAGAACAAGAGTGGACGGTAAAGACAGTGCACTGGCTTATCGACAAAGGGAAACGAAGTTACCAGCGAAACTTTATATTAAACCCGATTTGTACATTCATGAAAAAAACAAAAAGCAAGCACTGATGTTTTATTTGCCTTGTAACTTCATTAATGTCTGGACTTTTTTCGCGAAATTTCATATTATAAATGGACTACCCAGGTCACGGTATCTTTATTTTGCATTTTATTGCCGCAACAGGCTCATAAAAGAGCACGGCATTTTAGAGTCTAGGGCCGAAAAGGCAAGAGACGCATGTGAATATGCTAACCGGGTTTATAATATAAAGTGCAATTGCAATGAAAAGTTAGTTGATTAATCATGGTTGTGGGTCACCCAAAACTTGCACTGTTGCTAGGAGCTGCAAGGCTTGAGGCAGACAAACGACTTGCTGTTGTGTGTCTTAGCCCTGTAGACCCCGCCGCCCTCATCTCTGCCTACGGGAAAATTCTGATTTTGTGAGAATTTTGTAAGAATTCTGATTTTATGTCCTTAGGGGCACAACTAAGGGGTTTCGTGATCATTTGGTTGATCTAGTGTAGATTGTGGTAGAGATTACCAATAGGTAACTTTTCTCGCCTTGAGTTCTTGCGGAAACTGCAGCCGAGGGATACATTTCTGTGTGTCACTGGTGATACATGAAGCCTAGAGAGAGTTAGTTTCATGTTCCCGCTGTAATGAGCCCGAGTCTAATCCCTCGCTAAAGTCACTGAAATTGTGCAGGAATCATAAAAACTGGGGAGGGAGGGAGTGTCGTTTGGGAGAGGGACCGGCTAAAGGACAAAATAGAGCGAAGGAAAAGAAAAACACTCCGTGAGTGACAACAAGGATGTATAAAGCTGGTAACAGACCCAGGACACTTCATGTCCATCATCTACTCGACCATTTCTTGAACTTTCTTGACCTTTCCGAGAAGTTCTCTTTCTGTAGATATACATGGGACTTTAGATGGCTGTTATCAACTCCCCCCCCCCCCCCCCCGCTGTTTCCCCGGGACACACACACACTTTTTATTTTCAGCCTTATCTCCCTTTCTGCTCTGCGCCCCCCCCCCGTCCCCGCCCCCAACGGACCATTTTTCTCAGAGTACCTCACACACCACAGCACCATCAGTATTATTCTTTCATCGAAACACAGTAATATTGATAGTCCTTGATTTGCCAAATTCATATCAGAGCTTAAATCAGTCATGCATCGGAAAATTGAAATATGCACTGACTGACTGATACTGTAGCCCTTAAGCCTGGTATGTTTTATACAGCATGAAAGTGTATTAATTCGTTAGTAAATTAATATGAGAGAGAGAGGGAGCTGGAGAGAGAGAATTGTTACTATTATATTTAAAGGCGCACTGGTCCCGTTTGTGGAGACAGGCGCTATGGCATTGTTATTTCTATTAACATCACCACTCACTGGTATCGGGGCAGCTTTGACTGGTTGGTATGTAGTAGCCGTTAATGAGGCCAGGTTCCGGTTGTTATCATCCTTATCTCCGCCACCAGGAGAGCTCCTTCAGATATGGTGGACTGTAGGGAGAGGCCTCGGGGGTTTCCGGTGTGCTGGAAAATCCATAGATCTGGTCCGTGTTGCCTTCCTCAGAAACTGAAGGCTCGGCGAGGGGAATATCGAAAGATAGAAGTTTTTGGTTGTTTTTTCAGAAAATTGTTTAAATATAAGGTGTGGCAGAGAAGGATGTATATTTGCAGGAGATACGGCGTAGTGGGTGGGAAGAGAGAGGGAATATGCATTTCAGTACGCTTGCTCTAGATCAGGGGTCACCAAACTACGGCCCGTGACGTCAGTTCATCCGGCCCGCCATGGTACTTGATTTTGTTGGATAAAACCAGGGATATCTAGAGCTACGGGATGGATAGATTGGTTGTAATTATCCGGCCCTCTGTGAAAAAAGTTTGGTGACCCCTGGTCTAGATAGATAGATAGATAGTGATATATTATGTCTAGTAAACATGCACCGCGCTGAGATACGGATTTAAACTAGCTTTGGGATAGAGTGGGAGAAAAAAAGAAAATATAACCGGGTTTTTTATTTGCCATTAATTTAATTCAAGAGCTCAAGTGTGTTTGTGCTAATGTGTCTTGTCATGATGTATTTGTCCGGTTTTTTGTGTGTGTTTGCGTGTATTTTTTTCGTTTATATGAGTGTCTGTCAATATGTCTGTTTGATTGTTTATGCTGGAAACACGTATTTAACATCATGAATGAAATGTATTTTCATGTCCTCGACTATTGAACATCTATCTATCTATCTATCTATCTATCTATCTATCTATCTATCTATCTATCTATCTATCTATCTATCTATCTATCTATCTACCTATCTATCTATCTATCTGTCTATCTATCTATCTATCTATCTATCTATCTATCTATCTATCTATCTGTCTATCTGTCTGTCTGTCTGTCTGTCTGTCTGTCTGTCTGTCTGTCTATATGTCTATCTATCTATCTATCTATCTATCTATCTATCTATCTATCTATCTATCTATCTATTTATCTATCTATCTATCTATCTATTTATCTGTCTGTCTGTTTGTCTGTCTGTCTTTCTATCTATCTATCCTGCCTTCAGTCCTTCCTCCCCCTTTCTCGTTCTCCTTCCCTCCCTCACTTCGTCTCCCGCTCCCACTGTCTCTCTCTCTCTCTCTCTCTCTCTCTCTTTCTTTCACCTACGAAAAGTTTTCAACCCTTAGTCTGCACTCACACATACACTCACACCCACCCACATACACGTGCTTTGGCGACATTAACCGGATCTCTTCTGAATTATACGTTAAGTAGATACTATTTTTATTCAATTCCAACCAACATCTTTACAGTTAAATAAACAGAATTAAGTGTACATGTTTATGAACACACGTGTCACATGCAAACATTTTAGATCATTTCAACAACTTCAAAAATGCTAGGTTTTTCCGCTAGCATTGTCTGGACTTTCATTTTTGGCACAAGGCCATATAAAGTCTTGGGTACACACACCGACATTAGGAGGCCGTTCGCCCTGCGCAGGGTAGGAGAATATTAAATTACACGTTTGATGTGTGATATTTCACCAAAACATTTGGGTCCCTACACATTTTATTTTATAGTCAGAGCCCTTTTCCTGTTTCTCTGTTCCAGTTGATCAGAAATGAACATTGAAATATATCTAACAAATTTTGCTTCTTTTTTAAAAATTTTATTTTGCCTTGTTTAACTTCAGCGAGCAAATAGTTATTTGGTAGGCCTACTTAGAGTATCTGGTGTGTACGGCAGATGGATAAACTAGAGACAGAGAGAGAGAGAGAGAGAGAGAAAGAGAGGGGGAGAAAGAGAAAGAGAGAGAGGGGGGAGGCGGAGGAAGGCTGGAAGTTAACGGAAACCATAATAATAATATGGACATCACAACACAACAGACAAGTTTAAAGTGTATCTAAAATGGGGTGAAAAGAGGAACTAAAACAGTTGTTGTTGTTGTTGTTTTTTAACTATTTGAAGTCATCTGACAAGGAATCCAATTGTAACTATGTTGCACTCGGACGGGTTAACTAAAACAATAGGGATAAACAGGAACAAAGAAAAAAACACTGCTTGATAACATTTCAGTGCTGGATATTAGTCATTGATCTTTAGAGAACTAATTACACTTGAACAATCTGAAACTAACTTGACAAAAGAAATGTACCTTAAGGCGTTTTGAGAGATCAGCCTGTTAGTATTATCAAGAGAAAATCATGGCAAACACAGCATCTCCAAGCTTAATCATAAACAAAGTGTTAATGGTGATATGCTGCCAACATGAATCATAATTATTGTGGATAACATTGAAAGAAATTGACTGATTTTTTCGTGTGTGTATGTGTGTGTGTGTGGGGGGGGGGGGGGCTTATACTAAAACACATTTGAGAGAGCCATTCTCAAAAGGTCGACCAAATACAGAGTAGCAATTTAATAAGTGAAAAAAAAGATGAAGAAAAAAATTAAGTTATATACATAATAGTCTCAGAGTTTGTGCCTTCCCGCCTCTTCCTTTCAAACGATAGAAAGACAGACAGATGGAATCAGAGTGAACGTGAGAGAGGGGGTGGGAGAGAGAGAGGTACAGAAGGGTGAGAGGGGGGGGGGAAGAGAGAGAGACTCAAGAAAGAGAGAGGGGGGGAGAGAAAGAGAGAGGGGGTGGGAGAAAGGGACAGGGGCACAGGAAGAGAGAGAGGCTCGAGAAAGATGGAAGGAGGTGTGAGAGAGAGAGGGAGAGAGAGAGAGAAGGAGATTCGAGAAAGAGAGGGGGAGGCCTGGGAGAGGGAGGCTCAAGAAAGGGAGGGGGGCCTGAGAGCGACAGAAAAGGAGGCTCAAGAAAGAGAGAGGGGAGGAGGAGAAACAGAAAGAGAGAGGAGGGAGGGAGAGAGACTGGCTGAAACTGACGTCCGGTATTTCAGTTTATTGCGTCACATGACAGAAAGTGAAACTGAAGAGACGCTTTCCTAAAACGTTTACTTAGTGCCCAAGTGTTGACAGACTGCCAACTTTACTGTTTGACAAAAGTTGAGCCTGTTCAAGCATGTTGTGGACGAGGCAGTTCACGCCCCTCAAGTTGCCGATCATCTTTTCTTGTGTTTTTCAAGAAAGAAAAAAAAAAACATTCAGAGATATCCTCTGTTTCTAAGATAGACAGACAGACAGACAGACAGAGTGGGATGATAGATAGATAGATAGATAGATAGATAGATAGATAGATAGATAGATAGATAGATAGATAGATAGATAGATAGATAGATAGATAGATAGATAGATAGATAGATAGATAGATAGATAGATAGATAGGTACTGGCTGAATCTGAAAGCTCAAAAATTCAGTCCATTCCGTCATATGAAAGAAACTGAAACTGAAGACATCTTTTTCCTGGAATTGTTTACTTCAATTCACATTCCATTGCGCAAGTGATCAGAAACACGTCCTTTCTTACGCTATCTCCCCTCGGTCCCCCCATAGCCGTGTCCTGGCCATGCTTTTCAAACCCAGAAATGCATTACCATCTCGGCACACCAGCTCTAACTTGATCTGCATTCAAAATATTTTCAGCAATATACAGCGTACCTCTTTGACACTTTTCAATGTGTACCGTCACGAGCTGAAATGTGCCCTGTCCTCTTTTCAGTGTGCTCAGTGAAGCGATATTCATCCAGTTGAAAACGTACGGTTGCGCATTGAGAATCCATTGATCTTCCGAGTCATGAGTAAAAGAGGAATCAATATTTATTTTATTGATTATTGGAAGGACGTCAGTATTGCGTTGATCCGTTCCGGTATTGTGATGCAGCCTGGAGTGTGGAGTTTGTGAAGTAAGGGGAGATTTAAAAATGTGCAAGGAATATAAATTGGATAGCGTTTAGATAGCACAGTCTCCTCGTGGAGTTGGGAAACCTGTGGATATTTTCATTGTTACAAACCGGCATTATCCGTGGATAATCCTTTTCCTGTCCTCCTTCTCCATTTTTCCTTCTTTCGCTTTCCGTATCTCTTTCTCTCTCTCTCTCTCTCTCTCTCTCTCTCTCTCTCTCTCTTTCCCTAGATGGATAGACAGATAGATAGGTAGACAGATAGATAGACAGATAAATAAATAGACAGTTGGACAGATAGATAGATAGACACACAGATAGATAGATAGATAGATAGATAGATAGATAGATAGATAGATAGATAGATAGATAGATAGATAGATAGATAGATAGATAGATAGATAGGTAGGTAGGTAGGTAGGTAGGTAGGTAGGTAGGTAGGTAGGTAGGTAGGTAGGTAGGTACGTAGGTAGGTAGGTAGGTAGATAGATAGATAGATAGATAGATAGATAGATAGATAGAGAGAGAGAGAGAGAGAGAGATAGAGAGATAGATAGATAGATAGATAGATAGATAGATAGATAGATAAATAGATAGATAGATAGATAGATAGATAGATAGATAGATAGATAGATAGATAGATAGATAGATAAATAGATAGATAGATAGATAGATAGATAGATAGATAGATATAGTGTCAATACTCACGTTTCTGATCACGACGCTAACTGGTTAATTTAGATGATATACAACAACGGCAAGTGACCTTTTATTTCCTTCATCATAATTTAACAAAGCATTATCATCATTTCATTATTCTTATTCTTGTTATTAGTGTTATTATTATTGTCATTATCATCATCATTACATATAGAGAGAGACAGAGGGGGGAGAGAAGGAGAGAGAGGGGGAGAGAGACAGAGGGGTGAGAGAGAAGGAGAGACAGAGGGAGGGGGAGAGAGAGGGAGAGAGACAGAGGGGAGAGAGAGAAGGAGAGAGAGAGGGAGGGGGAGAGAGAGGGAGAGAGACAGAGGGGAGAGAGAGAAGGAGAGAGAGAGGGAAGGCTAGGAGGGGGCGGGGGGCAGCCTAGTCATTCGCCACATTTCAGTATGCGCACCATTTCGTGATCGGTTTCGTATCACAAATGTCACAATACTGACATTTATCATTCTATATCAAATACACAAGATCGAGCACCTAGTCTTCTCGAATAAGGACGAAAAAATTCGGAGGGCCCGTGTGCACGTTGCGCACGTTTAAGATACCTTGGAATTTGGAAATCGAAAAAAGCAGGCCGAACAGGCCGCTGCCCAGGCAAAATTAAATAAAATTCATCCCCACCACTCCCTCCCCCTCCCTCCCTCACCCCCCCCCCCCCCTTCCCAAAAAAAAAACCGCCGACCGGCGCTGCACTGTGGCGACGACGTGCCTGCTCCAGTTATAACTGGGCTACAATGGCACTGTCACGAGTGGAGTGAGTGCAATTAAGGGGATTGCTACAGAGCGGGTGTAGAGTAAGAAGGGCTCACAGTAGACAGCAAGTTAAGCGTGCTGTTGTGAGTAGTGGGGGGGTCTGAAGGAGGCGAAAGCGCTGTATAACTATCACTGCAAGTTAGAAGGCCCTACGGAACGGACCTGTGAATAAGAGCCCATCGGGCAGACATAAGGGGAGCAGTCGAGAAGACTAGTGAGAGAGTCTTTCCAGTGATGACTGGTACGTAGAACGTTGATTGATTATTATGATTGATGTATTATACAGTAGTGATCAAAATTAACGCAACACTTTTATTTTAGCACCCGGTGGGATATGTCTTAACAAAACTTAAGAAACCGATATACCAATCGAAAGAGAATTAAATTCTGCGTACAGTGGTACCTCATTCTTTAGTCAGTGTCAAGTATTAAGTGAGATACGATCTGTCAAACCCAAATCTTCAAATTTGCAGACTTGGCAAACAGTACATTGAGGCTCTAAATAAATGTCTTTGGTTACCACACTATTGGTTTACACACCACTGCACCATTCTAAACCACTGTTGAACGCATTGTTTTCTTCCTGTTAATGCCTGCTGGTCTTAGCCATTTTCTGTTTAAAACCCAGATCGAGATCTAATTCAAAATAAAGATGCCTAAACTAAGCACTGAAGAAAGGTGCAGAATAATTGGTCATCTTGAAGCTGGATGTAGTGTGACGCAGGTTGCACTCATGTTTCATGTGTCAAGATCATCTGTGTACAGGCTTCAGGAGAAGTATGAGGTCACCGGGAGTGTGAAAGACTTGGAAAGAGAAGGGCGCCCGCGAGTGACGAACGGACAGGGGGATGGGAACATCGTTCTCATGCACGAAGCCGAGCCCTTTAGGACAGCTGTAGAGACTGCAGCACAGATGAATTGCAGCCGACACACGGTGAGACGGCGTCTTCTAGAGGCAGGTCTACGTGCCAGACGTTCAGCCGTGGGACCCATGCTTTCACAACAACACCGACTAGACAGACTGCAGTGGGCGCGACAGCACGTGCGGTGGACACATGACCAGTGGTCACATGTTCTTTTCTCCGACGAAGCAGCGTTCCAAGTGGACAGAAAAGACGGTAGGCTGATGTGCTACAGAAGGACAAATGAACGATTTTCACAACAGAACATTCAGGAAGTTCTAAACCGAGGTTACGGTACTGTGAGTGTTTGGGGTGGGATTGTTGGTGGCAGAAAAACACCTCTAATCCGCATCAACGGAAGGTTAAACGGACAGCAGTACATCGATCAAATCCTACGGCCCCACGCTGTCCCATTCGTAAATGACCCCGTTAACAACGTTGGCATCTTTGTTCAAGACAATGCTCCTCCTCACCGCGCACAAGTTACAAAAGACTTCCTTAGAGACAATGGAATAGAAACCTTGACGTGGCCTTCACTGTCACCAGACATGAATCCGGTGGAGCACATGTGGTCACTGATTAAACGAAACCTCAAGCGACATGACCTGACAAGAGATAAAGATGCACTGTTTACTCTGGTAAACGAACTCTGGGAGGAAGTACCAGATGACATCGTCTTAAATCTTACACAGTCCATGGGACGGAGAGTCAGAAGTTTGGTTCAGGTGGAAGGAGGACACATCAAGTAATAGATCTAACTGTATTTTTCCAATTGAAACTGTTATTGTAAAGGAAAAAAACAAGCTGTAATAAATGTATGTGGTTAATTACATTGTTAACTGTTAACTTTTGTTATGACTTTTTATCATATGCATGTGACAGAAGAGCGTGTTTAACATAACATTACCGTAACAAAAACACAAACAATTTAAAAACGAAACAAAACAAAACAGCGATCGACAATAGCAGGTGAACCTACATTACATGCATTTTTTTTTCATTTTTCAAAAACCGGCGTTAGATCTAATTTTGCAAAGTTCGAAAAATGAAACATTCGTCTTTTAGACCAGATATATCAATGAATACACACCAGAGACGCATGCGCCTGGTATCAGCGTATGCAGAATTTAATTTTCTTTAAGATGATATATGATTCGATTGCTTGTGTAAAAAACTGTTTTCTTCAGTTTAAGAAATAAAAGTGTTGCGTTAATTTTGATCACTACTGTATTATATTCGTCTATCACCATGATGTGAATAAGTATATGTGAGGAATGTGGAAGTCCTTGATATTGGATATAGCAATGTGCGCCATGAGCGATAGATGAAAGTGAGTCATGGATTTGTAGCGCGAGTGAGTAGTGTGTACTCCGATGGAGGTGTGTTACCGTAAGATGTGTGGTGAGTGAAATGTGAACTATTGTGTGTACGCTTCATGGGTTGTAAGGAGAGGTGGAGTGAATAGAAATGGTATGGCATTATACCAATGTAATGTTATTCTTGTAGGTGCCGAGGTCGGGCCAAAGAGCGCCGCCTACGGTGATAGGCCAGCATAGGGCCGGAGGCCACACATAGGCCAGAAGTGAGGCTGTCAGTGCAGGACAGTAGAGGCACATAAAGTCGTGGCAGTCAGGCCGCGGACAGGGACGTAGATATGAGCGTGAATGTGATAATGCACTATTGCCATGTTGAGGGGAGAATGTACTATTGAAATGATAATGTCTAGTGAAATGATAATGTGTTATTGCCCTGCTGAGGTGCTAGGGGAGTGCTAAGGTGTATGACAATAGGAAGGTGATATTGAGAGACTGCGGTGCCAGTGAATTACTAATGTGCTATTAAGACCCTGAGGGGAGAGGCTGAGGCCGAAGTGCCTTTAGGAGTAACTACCGGATTGTGGATCCGAGGGAGAGTGTGTGTGAGAATAAGGCCGTTGTACGGCAGTTCATTTCAATAATATAATGTATGTAATTGCGCTATTATATGTATAATTATGTTTAATAAATGTGTGAGTCTGATGGGTTGTTTTGTTAAGTGTTAAACTTGTTTGTTCGTGATTGTCGTCCTGTCATAAACTATTACATCTCCCAGTCTGGGATTTGTGACACTGGGGGCTCGTCCTGTTTACCTGTGGTCATTTTGGACATTGTGTAGTCGTTATATCTAGTTGTTTTTCTGTTGTGCTAGGAATTCGTGCTGTTGTCTTTGTTCGTGGGATGAATGGAAATTTCATGATGGTATGATTTATGTATATTTATGAATATGTATTGATGCATGTATTTTGATGAATATGTATTAATGTGTACTTAAATTTCTGCAGAGTCTGCGTGCCAGCCTGAGGAGTCAAGCGGCCAGAGCTCCGATTAAGGGGAGGAGTTAAACTCAAAAATTGAAAGTTAAGTGAAAATTTTGTACCCTGGATTGAGGGCTGTCTTTTCATCTGTCTGTTTCCCTGTTTTTGCTGTTTTTGTCGTAATCGATTATACGGGCGGTGGCGCGGGTTTGCTGTGGTGAACTTGGTTTGTCCTCTTCGGGAGGTGGGCTAAAATTGGAACTACGTTCATCACAGTGAACAGTTCTGTAGGGACCTGTATTTTTGTTTAGATTGTAGCGTTCTATCTTCCTCGTTGTTTTAGGAAGACGTTTCTCTTGTCCTTCTCCTCCCTATCTGTAGATACGTTCTTTTTTTTTCAGACTCTGTTCTTGTTTGTACCGTGTAGTGTAATCGGCGTAGTTAGGTTGCATTTTTTTCCATTATATTTTCTTTTTTAGGTCCTTGTCCTAGTCTGGTTCGTTGTTCCTCGACGTCCTTGTGGTCCTTCTACTGAATTTCTTCATTCTTGTCGTTTCTATTTTCTTTTATAATTAATAGTGCTATACATTTTATAGATATAGAATTAGTTGTGCTGTAAAGGTAAATTTCTGAATTGTATTTGAGACAACTAGGTATTGTTATATCTGGTGTGATCTCAGGTCTCTGGTCGTATCGTTAGTGATCATACCGACAGGTTGGTCGTCTTATAATAGATACCATAACCATAAATCTGTGAAATGGCGGAACTCCAACAACTAATGAAGTTGGGTAAGGAACTTGGCCTGGAGGGAGAAGAGCTACGCGGCTGGATTAAAGAACAGCAGGCAGAAATGCGCGATGAGCGTGCTAAGGATAGAGAGCGAGAAAAAGAGGCTCAGGAAAAGGAGTTAGAAGATAAGCAGCAGGAGAGAGAGGCGCGAATAAGAATAGCGGAGTTGGAAATCAAAAAGAATACGCCAACAGAAACAGTTGAGCGGCAGGTACACAATAAAGGTGGCGTTAGGATTAAGCTCCCTACGTTCGACGACCGGAAGGACGACATAGACGCCTTCCTTTACAGGTTCGAACTGAACGCACAATTGCAATGGGGGGAAAATAAGGAATTATGGGCCACGTACCTGGCGTCGCTATTGCAGGGGCGAGCGTTAACCTACTTTAAAGAGCTACAGCGCGAAGACGTGCAAGATTACGATAAGCTGAAGGCTTTGCTGCTTCGCCGATTTGCGCGTACCGAGGAATATTTCCGGGAGCAGTTTAGGCGAGCACGTGCAGATACCAGGGAGGACTTTGCTGCCTTCGTCGCGAGACTAACGGAGTATTTCGCGAACTGGGTAGACTTGGCGCATGTGGGCGCGGATTTTGCTAAACTGAAAGACTTAATGATCCGTGACCAGCTGTACGCGTCGTGCCACAAAGATCTGGTGGCTTTCCTGAAAGAGAACGAACCCGCGACGGTGCAGGAGGCGTCTAAGTTGGCGGAAGCATACCGTACGGCACATCCGTCCAAACCAGTCGCCAGGGCGTACGTCCAAGATGCTGGGTACGTCGCCGTTGTCGAGGGGTCGCCGGCAGGACTTAGGGACAGGTCGCGTCAGCGTGGTGCCTATAGCGGGCAAGCCCAGGGGCAGCGTAGGGGCTATCACCAATCACCGGCATATGGATCCGGTAAGTTTGACCGAGCAGGAGGGCTAGGTCGCGGTAATGGCCGGGGGCGACTTCTGACCTTTGCCGATGACCGACGGCATAGGGACTTTAGTTCCGGTCGCGATGGGTCACGGGGACCCAGGCCTAGTGCAGCACAGGGAGCGGAGTGTTGGACTTGCGGACGCGTGGGTCACTTTTCACGCGAGTGTAGGGCCGCGAAGTGTTGGAACTGCGGTAGAGCAGATCACATCAGCGTGAATTGCCCTGCAGGTAGGATAGCGGCGAACGTGGACAGTGGCTCCAGTCCATGTTCCCCAAATAAATTTCATCATGCGGCTGCGTGTGTTACATCGGACAACGGAGGCGGACAGTATTCTAAGTGTCCCAGTTGTGAGAAGTTATTATCTTCCGGTGTTTTACCTTGTGGGAGAAAGATCCCCGTTATAAATTCATGTCATACAGGAGGTGGTCTTAGGGTTTATCCGGGGTTTGTTGGGGACGAACCGGTCTCGGTTTTACGAGATACAGGATCTACCGTTGTGGGAGTGCATAGGGATTGCATTCGGGATTCACAGCTTACAGGTGAGACTGTCCCGTGCATCCAATTTTCGGGGGCCATTGAGAAATTACCCATGGCAAGAATAATGATAGATACACCTTTCCTTAGCGGGGAAGTCGAAGCAGTCGTTGGTTGTTTTCCAGGCGCCCAGCTCATCATTGGGAATGTATCACGGGTAGTTTCCCCTTCCGATGAGAACGTGCAAGCATGGTCGCAATCAAAAGGTATTGACTTTTGCGCCGCGGTCGAAACACGTCGACGGGTAGCTGATAAAGATAAGATTAGACCTTTGGCGACGCCAGCGGTCAACCTAGATATCACGCCAGAGCGCTTGGCGAGATTACAAAGGGAGGACCCATCATTAAACCCATGTTTTGGGGAAGCGCGAACCGAGAAAACGAGGAGATATAAGAACGGGTCATCCTCCTTTGTTGTTCAGGCGGGCATTCTGTTCCGTAAGTATGTAACGGTGTCCTCCATTTTAAAGCAGGTCGTTGTGCCAGCGTTGCTGATCGCAACAGTATTGCACTCGGCACATGATGTCCCATTAGCGGGTCATATGGGGATAGCTAGAACCAAAGAAAGGGTTCTAAAAAATTTTTACTGGCCATCGATCCACAGAGATGTGCAAGTGTATTGTAAGACGTGCAGTGCGTGCCAAAAGACGACGCATAAGGGTCGTACACCCCAGGCTCCTCTTCAGAAGATCCCCACGGTCTCGGAACCGTTTAAAAAGGTCTCGATAGACCTTGTTGGCCCCATTCACCCAGCGACCGATAGGGGGAATCGATTTTTCTTAACGGTCATATGTAATGCTACGAGATGGCCAGAGGCGGTTCCTCTGCGGACCATAACGTCTGAGGCAGTCGCGGAAGCGTTGTTTGCAATTTTCGCTAGGGTAGGAATACCAGAGCAAATTCTGTCTGATAGGGGCGCGCAATTTACGTCGGAGATGATGAAGGAATTGTTCCGCTTATTCAGTATACAACCCATCACTACCACCCCTTATCATCCGCAGGCTAATGGCATGTGCGAGAGATTGAACTCGACGTTGAAGTCGATGCTGCGTAAGGTAGCTGCTGATCGCCCTAAAGATTGGGATAGATATATCCCTGCAGTGTTATTCGCGTACAGAGAGGTACGGCAAGAGTCAACGGGATTCTCGCCGTTCGAAATGATGTACGGTCGTAGTCCTAGGGGCCCAACTGATGTTCTTCGGGACATGATGACGTCGCCATCATCGGGAGACGATGAGCAGATTTCGGTGTTTCAGTACCTTGTTGATTTAAGAGAAAGACTATCTTCAGCGCGCACTATAGCAGAAGAAGCTTCTGGTATCGCTTCGAAAAGAGCAAAAGACTATAAAGATAGAGGTTTCAAACTGAGAATTTTTAAGCCAGGAGACAAGGTTCTGTTGTTGTTACCTACGGACCATAATAAGTTATTGATGACATGGAAAGGTCCCTATGTTATTGAGCGAATTGTTTCGAAGGTAGATTACGCTATCCACATTGATGGATCAGTAAAGGTTTTCCACGTTGATATGCTGCAGAGGTTTCATGAGAGACCAGAGTATCTGTATTCTCATACTGGTATTAAAGGACATACCTAATGTCGTGTCATTCTTTGACGATATAGCATGTCATACGTCGACATGGTCTGATCATATTCAGACACTAACAGTAATTTTTCAACGATTACGTCATTTTGGGTTAACTGCTAAACCCGCAAAGATGGATTTGGCATGTCCAGAGATAATATTCTTAGGACATATTGTGGGTAGAGGTGTTCAGAGACCTGAAGTAACAAAAATTGACAAGCTGGCAGGGTTGCAAATCCCAAAAACAAAGAAACAAGTCAGAAGCTTAGTGGGAATTTTAAATTATTACAGAAAGTTCATTCCAAATTTTTCCTCCTTGTCATCTTCTCTTACTGACCTTACTAAGAAGGGACAACCCGATAAGGTCCAGTGGACGTCTGAATGTCAGACAGCATTTGATAATTTGGTGACAGCATTATCATCGTCACCCATTCTGATATTACCCGATTTTCGATCTAATTTTATCCTCAGAACGGATGCGTCGGACTCTGGTGTCGGCGCTTGTCTTCTACAGGAGAAGGACGAATGTCTCCATCCTGTATGTTATGTCAGTAGGAAGTTATTGCAGAGAGAAATAAAGTATTCTGTGATAGAGCGTGAGTGTCTTGCCATTGTGTGGTCCGTCCAGAAATTGGGACGTTATCTCATGGGACGAGAATTTTGTATCCAGACAGACCACAAGCCACTGACATTTTTGTCGAAGAATCGTTCGTCCAGCCCACGCTTGTCTAGATGGGCATTGGCTTTGCAGCCGTATACCTTCGTTATTCAACCAATTCCAGGAACCAGCAATCATATCGCCGACTACCTTAGCCGAGCCTAGGGCAAGATTTCAGGAGCTTATACATCGGAGGACAGGAACATTGACAGGATCTGTGTGAATGAGTCGACTTTAAAATATTGACATTATAAATATGATATGAAGAATGGTTGATAGGTTGATTGGTTTTTGATTCTGTATTAAGTATTGTGGTTAGTTAGCTATTCATGATGTGACACATATATGCATATTGCAGGCCATATTGATCCCCATATTTTCCCCTGATTTCGGTATTTTATATACTAGGGGAACTGCTAGGTCAGTTTTTTTTTAGTGTAGGTATTGCTCACGCTCACTCGTTGACAGTCATCTTGATGCGATTTGAAATTAATTGCATTAATTTTTTTGGGGTGGGGGATGATGTCACGAGTGGAGTGAGTGCAATTAAGGGGATTGCTACAGAGCGGGTGTAGAGTAAGAAGGGCTCACAGTAGACAGCAAGTTAAGCGTGCTGTTGTGAGTAGTGGGGGGGGGTCTGAAGGAGGCGAAAGCGCTGTATAACTATCACTGCAAGTTAGAAGGCCCTACGGAACGGACCTGTGAATAAGAGCCCATCGGGCAGACATAAGGGGAGCAGTCGAGAAGACTAGTGAGAGAGTCTTTCCAGTGATGACTGGTACGTAGAACGTTGATTGATTATTATGATTGATGTATTATATTATATTCGTCTATTACCATGATGTGAATAAGTATATGTGAGGAATGTGGAAGTCCTTGATATTGGATATAGCAATGTGCGCCATGAGCGATAGATGAAAGTGAGTTCATGGATTTGTAGCGCGAGTGAGTAGTGTGTACTCCGATGGAGGTGTGTTACCGTAAGATGTGTGGTGAGTGAAATGTGAACTATTGTGTGTACGCTTCATGGGTTGTAAGGAGAGGTGGAGTGAATAGAAATGGTATGGCATTATACCAATGTAATGTTATTCTTGTAGGTGCCGAGGTCGGGCCAAAGAGCGCCGCCTACGGTGATAGGCCAGCATAGGGCCGGAGGCCACACATAGGCCAGAAGTGAGGCTGTCAGTGCAGGACAGTAGAGGCACATAAAGTCGTGGCAGTCAGGCCGCGGACAGGGACGTAGATATGAGCGTGAATGTGATAATGCACTATTGCCATGTTGAGGGGAGAATGTACTATTGAAATGATAATGTCTAGTGAAATGATAATGTGTTATTGCCCTGCTGAGGTGCTAGGGGAGTGCTAAGGTGTATGACAATAGGAAGGTGATATTGAGAGACTGCGGTGCCAGTGAATTACTAATGTGCTATTAAGACCCTGAGGGGAGAGGCTGAGGCCGAAGTGCCTTTAGGAGTAACTACCGGATTGTGGATCCGAGGGAGAGTGTGTGTGAGAATAAGGCCGTTGTACGGCAGTTCATTTCAATAATATAATGTATGTAATTGCGCTATTATATGTATAATTATGTTTAATAAATGTGTGAGTCTGATGGGTTGTTTTGTTAAGTGTTAAACTTGTTTGTTCGTGATTGTCGTCCTGTCATAAACTATTACATCTCCCAGTCTTGGATTTGTGACAGGCACAAAGGCTAATTTCCCAAATGGGATTAAAGAAGTCTACAAATAAAAATACAAATTCATGGAAACCCAGCACTAGGCTACATGACACTATATTGAATCTTTTTTCTTTTTTTTTTTTCTTCGAAAGAGTGGGATCAGAGAATTTATAGAAAACTGTTGAATAGATACATTTGAAATAGTTTTCCGGACCATGATAAATCTTGCAATTTTTATGTTCTAACCCTAAAGAGAGATGCGAAGGACGAAATTTCCGACCATAGTTTTCGATTGTACCCAGCGAAATATGATTGTGTCTGTCTTTTTGGTACGGTTCAAAAAAAAAAAAAAGTCTGTAAATAAATAATATTCAATACTGAATTTTGTCCCAAGTCCATATGTCCACGTAATATGTTATCAAAAATTTACCCAGTACACAACGTTTCACAATTATTATTTGGTCACGTAGTCATGAAGTCTTAGGTTCTTACATATTTACCCTCTGGCTCCATTATAGTATGAAGTTTACATGGGCTCATCTTTTACACAGTTGCTTGGGGAACTGATTTTATATTTGTCAGACTAAAGCAGGGGTAACAAACGTTCTTTAATGCAAGAGCCACGTACGATGAACTTTAGATTTTCCTGAACCACGAGATATGAACAACATTTACACACACGTTTTTATTGCGAAATACACATTTTGTTACAAAAAGTTTATATAAATATCAGGCTATAACTATTAGGAAATACGTGTATGGAACAATGTTACTTAAGTGTGCAATTTTTTAAACTGCTGTGAAAATTATAGAGCTCAGCCAACATTTTTCCAGGAGCCGCACATTGGACTCCAAAGAGCAGCATGGGGCTCGCGAGCCGCAGTTTGGCCACCCCTGGACCCCTGATTTTTAGTTGGCTTCCCAGCGCTTAAAAAAAAAAGTAAAGAATAGACCGAAGTATTAAAGAAGAAAGAAAGAAACATTTCTGCACTAAATTGTGTGATTCACTATCCGGAGGTAGAAGACGTTGTTTAAGAAGGATAGCTGCCTTTGGCATTTGCAAATCAAACACATAGTGAAACATTATCCAACTAGTCGACCAATCGAAATCGGCTAGCGCCGGCCTAGGCTTATTGAAGCGGAGAAAAGCTTATTGACAAAGGAGACAGAGGAGAAAGAAGTGAGATGAAAACAGTGATCTCAGACAAATCTCATGAATGGCTATTTTTCCTCACAGAACAAATCGTTAGCGTTCCCTGAAACTGCAGTAATTGGTTTTGACTACTTTTCAGGAGAAACCAAAAAAAAACTGTTTTATTTTAACACAAGGGGTCTAGTGACGATGACTTTTTGAAGGTTTGTTCTCCGATTGTTTTTCGGTTTAGGAGTCAAGAACCAAGATCATTCCATGCTGCTTTGAATGTAGTTGAAGATATAATGTAAAACCTAATTTTTCAAATTTTTGAGCTAGTACAGTCTTGGAAACGGTGACGAAATATTGCATACAAAAAACGCAACATAGCTCTTAAAGATGTAATTGAAAACCTCGTCATGAATGGATGGCGAAAAAAAATGGAATGAAATGGAAAAGGCTGAGTAAAGAATGAGACCATGTGAAACTACATGTGGGCACTGTTCCTATTTAATGAATGTATTCTTCAAATTAGAAGAAAATGACTGGATATCCGATGAGAGGATATATAATCCCAGATGGAGGATAGAGTTGAATGTATTAATGTTTTTTAATTCGATGTCGGTTTCAGCTCTTAGTATGGGCTGGATGCCCAGTTTATCGTTGTCCCTATCGCACGTGTTATATCCGCACAGATGATAACTTTTTCTTTTGCCAAACGCTGTTGTGTTTGAACTCCTTGAGGGAATTTAAAGGGAAAGTACGATGTTTCAAATACTTTTTTAATTAAAAATTCGTGTTCAAGACAAGAAGTGTATTCAAGTAAAATACAGTTTCCCTTGTCTTGTAAAATTGGATCCTTCACACTGGCGGGGTTTCGTATTAGGGCCAGCAACATTTCTCTTCCTTTTTAAATCTTAGAACTGACAATACCAAGCAAATGGTTGTGTCCATGACCTCCTCTCTGCCATCATCGCCAATAGTTCTAAAAGGTTGTAAAATCCAGAGTTGTCAGTGTTGAATGGGATGACATAGTGTTGACATAATACAGTGTTATTGAATCTCATGCGTCATTTGAAATGCAAAGGTTTCCTCGTCCGAGGGGAATGTTGCAAGGAATAATCGAACATTATTTTTAACAGAGGGTGGAGACTGGCCGCGGGGGGGGTGGGGGGTGGAGAGAGGGTGGAGAATGGTGGGGAGATTCTAAATGATGACTCTGAATCCACATTTAAGTTAAGTGCGTGGGTGTGGCAGAAAAAAAGTCGTATATGCCAATTGTCAAGACCAGATTTGATTCATAAGAGTAGATTTTTGCGAGAGCAGTAAGTAATTTTTAGAAACGTAATTATTGTACGAGCCAGCATAACTTGGCCTTGAGCTGGTCTCGTAAACAATGTGTTTTGAACAGTTTTTTCCCTGATAGATAGACAGAAGGTGGGGAAGGATAGAGGGACAGCGTAGGTGTGCATGACTGAGCACTTGTTGTATCTCGTGTTTTGAACTAGGGGTAGTAAAGAGGGAAGGGGTGAGTAGGAATTAAATGTTATTGAGACGTCTGTTGACGTACAGAAAAACCGTGATCCAGAGTAAAAGCTCGGGGTTTTGAACATGTTAAGAATTTATTGCTATAAAATTTATATTATATTGTATTGAAGTAATTCGACCTTTGATGTCGACCCAAGGTCGTTGCGTAGGGCTGTTACTTAAAATAACTCAGTTCGGCAGCTGAGCTAGAAGTGGTTGCACCAATCACAATCCAGGAATTAGACGGTAAGCTGCAGATGCAGTCCAGTATTTAAGGCCATACAGAACTTAGTTCTGGGCCACATGTAGAAAATCCATTTACGAGGTGGACGGCGATAGTCCTCAGCCAGATGAGGGACATGGAGACGCAGTTGAGCAGTCCATTGTGAGGGGCCTGATTTAAAGCTCCAGAGCCTAAGCTACTTGGTTTGATATAAACCCACAGCGTTTACATCCAGCGCTCTCACACCCAGTGAGGGCCGCATGGTGAGAATCTATACTAATTTGTAATGATGAAAGTGAACCGTTCTACTTACTTTTGAAGACAGTTTCAGAGCTACCGCCAGACAACGCATGGTTGTACAAGCATTCTCCATGGCGTGTCTAGAGGAAATGTCCACATCATAACATGTCTCATTGAATTAATAGAATTTAAACTGTTAAATCTGTCGCCACGTGCGCGGATTCTATTTGCCATATAACTCATATGACCTGCAAGTAGTTAGATTGAATTCGTTAGTCTTTATAAAAGCTGTAGTTCCATTAGTTAGATTCAGTTGCCTTTGAATTGATATATATATTTATAATTATATTTGTTACATTAATTCCTGTAATTAAACTGCTCTACAGTTCTGCTAAAATTGAAAGCAATTGATTTATTTAGTTTCTAGAGTGCAAGTATTTATTTTTGTGTGTTCGTCGATTGTGGGAGCGGACCTCGAAAGAGTGTCAGTCGAAATATCCCCATGTAACCCACATCGCGACACTGGAGGGGACACTACACACCATTGTTTAATTTATAGTTTATTTAGATTAGAGTATATCGTTTTTCTCTTTGATTAACTTTTGTTTTTTTTCAGTTTCAGTGCTCACGTGGTCTTCACGTTGAGCTACTTTAATTACTTCATTGTATTTAGTTTTGTATACTGCTTTCTTTCATTATTTGTTCCACATATTTCCGGCTCTCCCATTGACCCGAGGATCGAGGCCAAGGAGACTTCAACATAACTAAACGAAGAAAGACAAACGTACTGACTGTGGTGTACGCAAGGGCTAAAGGAATCTCCACCAGTTCCTTGAGTTAAGTGATTCCATCCTTAATATCGTCTGCGTTAAGGAGTTGAGTGTTCCTCCTTCTGTTTTACAGGCTCATTTTACTTTTTCTCTGTGTTTAGGAACCCACGGGCGGTGGCGAGGGCGTTCTTACGTGTGCGTGTCCTCTGTGCCAAAGTGGTGGCTTGGTCGCCGATTTTGCCGTTTCGACGACAACGTCTGCGGTCTCGCAACAACCAGTGGTGATTAAAACAGTGAGGATTCGCATTCGTGAGAATAGACTTTGATAGGGATCTGTACATTTTGTTTAGATTGTAGCGTTTCTATCTTCCTCGTTGTTTTAGGAAGACGTCTCTCTTGTCCTCTTCTTAATCCTATCTGTAAATATGTTCAGACTGTAGAGTTTGTTATTGTCCGTCTTTTCTTGTTAGTCTAGCGTCGAGTTTCGTGTTGTTTTTTTTTATTACACCTTACGTACATTGTAATTATACATTCCTTTTCTTAAATATATTGCCTGTGTGAATCATGCGTCAATGTTGACGCATTGATTATATTCTCTGGTTGTTGTGACGAGTAAGGCTCATAGGCCGGAAGTTAAATATATTGTTGGGAATAGAGATTCCCCATTCAAGCGCAGTTGTGCACCTGCCTTGAATCTTCAGTAACTAAGTACTGAAATAGTAGTTCTTAAAAAGAACTTCAGGTAATAGAATTTACCTCGGAATTTAAAATATACGATAGCTATATAAAGATAGCTGTAATTTTAATCAACGAAATAAAATTGTCGTTGATTTATACGTCATAAACATTAGTTACGCAGTGATAACAGTAAGGACACTGCAAGTTGTATAACGAAGGAACAGTGTTGGTAATTCGTCGTTCTTAGTAGCGGCCACCCGACGAGGTCAATTGGCCTCAGGGATAATTGATAACTTCAGGTTAATAATTAAGATTGTTATTTTAATCGGATAATCGTAAAGAATACAGTGCTAACATAGTTCACTGTACGCAGGTTATCGCGTGAAGGATCCGGATACCTGACCTTTATCAATACTAGATCTCATATAGAGACCTATTCGGAGTCTTAACCATAATGACTGATTACTCTGCCTATATTAACGCGGCGAAGCTGTTGGGCGTCCCCGATGATCAGCTACCCGCTTGGTGCGAAAGGAAACAAAAGGAAGACCAAGAGCTGGCTCGAGAGGAGCGCGCCGCAGAACGAGCCGAGAAGGCCGAGGAACGCGAACGAGAAAGAGAAAAAGAACGTCACGAAAGAGAAAAAGAAGAACGAGAAAGAGAAAAAGAAGAACGAGAAAGAGAAAAAGAAGAACGAGAAAGAGCTGAGAACGCGGCTCAAAGAGAGCATGAAATTTTTCTAAAGAAACTAGAATTGCAGGCCATCCAGCCCACCGCGGCTCCGCTAGCATCCGCGAATAATGTTAAAACTAAGCCGAAGCTACCGACCTACAATGATAAGATCGACCACATCGATTCTTACATCCATCGCTTTGAGCTCCACGCTGTAGCCGCCGGTTGGGACCGCACGGAATGGACTTCGTGCCTTGCAAATTTATTGACTGGTCGTGCGCTTGAGGTATTTCATGGCCTCAATATTGAAGATTCTAAAAACTATGATGTCCTTAAAAAGGCTCTTCTCAAAAGATTTCAACATACAGAGGACGGGTTTCACCAACGATTCCGGACGTGTAAACCGGACCCATCCGAAAACTTCTCTACGTACGTTGATCGATTAAAGCACTACCTCGACCGCTGGATTCAGTTAGCCGGCATCGCTGACGGTAGCTTTCAAGGGCTGTACGAGCTAATATTAAAGGACCAAATTTATAACGCGTGTCACCCTGATCTGGTGTCCCACCTTAAAGAGTGGGCACCGAAAACATTAATAGAAACCACGTCGTTGGCGGAGCAGTACGCTTCTGCCCATCCCAATCGTTCGCTGGCGAAACCAAAAACAAGCGAACCCTTTTATGCCGGAGTCAGTGGTGCTCCACCTGCGGGAAGTAGAAATTCCCGTCCTACTAATCGCCAGACACCGTCTCCGAGGGCATACTCCCAACCGCCACCGAATCGATCGCGCGGTTTTCCGCGACGTGCTGGACCACCCACTGGACCACAAGCGCAAAATTTTTCTGGTCCACCGCGTCGGGATAATTGCAAGGGCTTCCAGTATCAAGGCCCACCATGCCCACCTCCTTGGGCATATTTTACTACTCCATATAACGCGCCTCCAATGCCACCCCAACGTAACGTGAATATTATCAGGTGCTATCGGTGCAATAGACCTGGGCATATATCAAAGGATTGTAAAGTAAAATTCGAGGCTGCGAATGCTTGCACTGTCGTAGTTCCGGCTGCACAGAATGTCAGCCCCGTCGAACTCACGTCGCCCATGACGGGCGCCGTCCCGGTGATGTCGGCCCTTCATCAGCACGGGTCATTGACATTATATAAAGGTCATGTAAATGCCATACCCGCGTCCGTGTTACGGGATACAGGATGCACCACCATAGGTGTCCGGGAGTCTTTGGTTCGACCGACCCAACTTATTGAACAACAGGCAACATGTATTACTTTTGGGGGCTCCGTCGAGCGTTTCCGACTCGCGGAGGTCTACGTCGCCACGCCATTTATTACCGGTGTCGTAACGGCGTGTGTTTTACCGAATCCGGTTGCCGATTTAATAATTGGTAACTTACCACAGGTGAACGATACACCTGACGGCGACTTGAACATCTGGACAGAAGAAGTTGCGTGTGTAATCACCCGACAACAGTCAAAGCGTCCACCGGATAGTAATTTAGCGACCCCCGTTTTTGATTTCAATGTCACGCCTTCCATTTTTTACAGAGAACAACAAAACGACTCTTCACTTCAACCGCTGTTCGCGAGGGTTCAACCTCAGAATGGAAATGCCTCTCCATTCCTTATTAAGAATAAATTACTTTATAGAAATTTCAGAAATAAACGCGACGCCGTCGAACAGCTGGTAGTTCCTAAGTCGTTCCGTCGTGATATTTTGCGTCTCGCGCACGACACTTCCTTTTCAGGCCACCAAGGTTCAGCCAGAACCAAGTCACGAATATTGGCACATTTTTTTTGGCCTGGAGTATACGCGGACGTCAACCGTTTTGTGGCGCGCTGCGATGTGTGTCAAAAACGTACACCCAAAGGTAAGGCATCGCGCGCGCCCCTACAGGAAATGCCTCCAGTCTCAATCCCATTTCAGCGGGTCGCGATTGACTTGGTGGGCCCTCTTACTAAATCAGATAGGGGCCACCGTTTTATTCTTTCGGTCATCGACTACGCGACGCGCTGGCCTGAGGCTATTCCCTTGAAAGACATTACGGCTGACCATATCGCTGAAGCGCTTATGACTATTTTCTCGCGAGTCGGATTTCCCGGCGAGATTCTTTCCGACAGAGGTCCACAATTCACCTCTGAACTATACAAAAAGGTGCTGGAGTTAGCGGGCATTAGGCAGAAATTAACGTCCCCCTATCATCCGCAATCAAACGGTTGTTGCGAGCGGTGGAACGCGAGCATGAAGGCAATGTTAGCCCGCGTATCTGCCGATAGACCAGGAGACTGGGACCGTCAGCTCCCCGCTATTCTTTTCGCCTATAGGGAACTCCCGCACGCGTCCACGGGTTTCTCCCCATTTGAACTATTATACGGACGTAAACCACGTGGCCCGATGGCCATTCTTAGTCAATTGTTCACCGGTTCGGAAACCGATGATTATGATACGCGCTCCGCGTATCAATATGTTGTCGATCTCCGACAACGAATTATTAATGCATGCAAAACCGCTCTGCAATTTGCATGCGCTAGAGCGAGTTCTTCAAAATTTTATCGCGATCAGGGCGCTCAAATGCGCGCCTTAACCGTCGGAGATCTGACACTTGTACTTTTGCCTCAAACGCAAAATAAACTCCTTCTAACGTGGAAGGGACCATATAGAGTCCAAAAGAGACTCTCCAGAGTCAATTACTTGATAGACATCCGCGGGCAGCAAAAAGTATTCCATATTAATATGCTCAAAAAGTACCTGCCTAGCGATGATCGTCGTCGAGGCGACTCCGTTCATGTCATCGCAAGGGCCAACGCGGCTTTAGTTACTGTCGACGACGAGGACCCGTTAAGTATCGACAGATCCTTGCCCATATTACAAGCCTCCGAGAGCATCAGTGATATTAATATCAGTGATGAGCTTACGCCGTCTCAAAAACAGGACCTTACGGACCTGCTCCAAGAATTTGCGACAGTGTTCACTGACCTGCCCGGTTGTACGTTTTTAGTCCAACATGTAATCCGTCTCCAGACAGACGTGCCTGTTTTTGTAAAACCGTACCCGTACCCGCTGCACGCTCACGAAACAATAATCACCGAGGTACGTGCAATGTTACAATTAGGCGTAATAGAGCGGTCTACAAGCCCTTATTGCTCGCCCATTGTGTTAGTCAAGAAGAAAGACGATACCGTGCGCTTCTGCATTGACTATAGAAAGCTCAATGCTATTACCATCTATGATGCGGAACCCATTCCCAATCAGGAGGACCTTTTCGCGCGGTTATCTAACGCCACTATCTTCTCTAAAATAGACTTATCCAAAGGATATTGGCAGATTCCTCTCGAAGAGGATAGTAAACAGTATACAGCCTTTCAAACCCCTTTGGGTTTAATGCAATGGAAATATATGCCTTTTGGACTGGTTACTGCACCAGCAACTTTCGCGCGCATGATGAACATCTTATTAAATGAACTGCGCTGCGTGTTATCCTACTTCGATGATATATGTATTTTTCAGACCGATTGGGCTGGCCACTTGATGGCCCTTCGTGAAGTCTTTGCCACTCTTCGCCGAGCTGGCCTTACCGCGAGGCCCAGTAAGGTCTTCTTGGGCTATTCCCACATAAACTTCTTGGGTCATACCATAACCCGCGGGGTTCAGACTCCAGACAATCGCAAAATATCCACTATTTTGAAACTTCAACCCCCTAAAACTAAAAAACAAGTCCGTAGCTTGTTGGGACTTTTGAATTACTACAGGAAGTTCATACCAAATTTTTCTTCCCTTTCAGCCCCGTTATCTGATCTAACGAGGAAGAATTTTCCAAATAAAGTCGTCTGGACGCCTCAGTGCGCTGATGCCCTTCAGACTATTCAGAATTTATTTTCTACTTTCCCCCTGCTTGTTTTACCAGATATTCGCCAGACCTTCGTCGTCCGTACAGATGCGTCGGATAAAGGTATCGGCGCCGTGTTGCTCCAAGAGCATGAAGGTTCCTTACGTCCGTGCTTTTACGCAAGCCGGAAGCTACTTGATAGAGAGACTCGATATGCGATTATCGAACGTGAGTGTCTCGCGATTGTTTACGCGGTCGATGCATTTTCTCGATACTTATTAATGTCCGAATTTATAATTGAAACGGATCATCGTCCATTACTATTCCTCAAGTCGAACAGAGCGAGAAATGCGCGACTTACCCGATGGAGCCTTGCGCTCCAGGAATACAAATTTACCATTAGAGCTATACCTGGGAATGATAATCTACAAGCCGATGTGTTGTCCCGGTTAATTTAGTATCATTATATAGTCTGTAAACATTGAGGTTGAGCATTTTTCACCTTATTCGGAGACCGTGGATGGTTTCACATTATTTGTCCTACAAGTTATGGGCATACTTTCTCAAAATTTATGTGATTCCTTTATCCACTAGCGTCCATTCTGACCAAGACCTGAGTTCCAGACAACCTTGACGCCTTTGTCTGCGGGTCAATGAGATGAGGAAATGGCAAACCAAGGGACCAGACCTACTGCTGCCAGGATACCATTACGTTAGATTAACCATTGTTTGTACATGTTATATATGTCATAATTACGCTCAGTGAAGCTATGAGCTAGATGCTCAATATTTTAAGTCTTTACAGTATGTCTTTGTGAAATAGGTTATCACTTTAATTGTAACGATATTGTTACATTACATATATTACACTATACACTATTACCACATATATTATAGAACGTCGCATATGTCCTTCAGAATGCACGTTCTCAGTTTTCATGACTTTCAGTTAACGCTATAGTTTTTCCATATGGCTTCCAAATGTATTGTGACTTAATGACTTTAGTACACATTGTGTCGTTCAAACCCTAAGTTTTCACTGGGGTGGGGGATGTGTCAAGACCAGATTTGATTCATAAGAGTAGATTTTTGCGAGAGCAGTAAGTAATTTTTAGAAACGTAATTATTGTACGAGCCAGCATAACTTGGCCTTGAGCTGGTCTCGTAAACAATGTGTTTTGAACAGTTTTTTCCCTGATAGATAGACAGAAGGTGGGGAAGGATAGAGGGACAGCGTAGGTGTGCATGACTGAGCACTTGTTGTATCTCGTGTTTTGAACTAGGGGTAGTAAAGAGGGAAGGGGTGAGTAGGAATTAAATGTTATTGAGACGTCTGTTGACGTACAGAAAAACCGTGATCCAGAGTAAAAGCTCGGGGTTTTGAACATGTTAAGAATTTATTGCTATAAAATTTATATTATATTGTATTGAAGTAATTCGACCTTTGATGTCGACCCAAGGTCGTTGCGTAGGGCTGTTACTTAAAATAACTCAGTTCGGCAGCTGAGCTAGAAGTGGTTGCACCAATCACAATCCAGGAATTAGACGGTAAGCTGCAGATGCAGTCCAGTATTTAAGGCCATACAGAACTTAGTTCTGGGCCACATGTAGAAAATCCATTTACGAGGTGGACGGCGATAGTCCTCAGCCAGATGAGGGACATGGAGACGCAGTTGAGCAGTCCATTGTGAGGGGCCTGATTTAAAGCTCCAGAGCCTAAGCTACTTGGTTTGATATAAACCCACAGCGTTTACATCCAGCGCTCTCACACCCAGTGAGGGCCGCATGGTGAGAATCTATACTAATTTGTAATGATGAAAGTGAACCGTTCTACTTACTTTTGAAGACAGTTTCAGAGCTACCGCCAGACAACGCATGGTTGTACAAGCATTCTCCATGGCGTGTCTAGAGGAAATGTCCACATCATAACATGTCTCATTGAATTAATAGAATTTAAACTGTTAAATCTGTCGCCACGTGCGCGGATTCTATTTGCCATATAACTCATATGACCTGCAAGTAGTTAGATTGAATTCGTTAGTCTTTATAAAAGCTGTAGTTCCATTAGTTAGATTCAGTTGCCTTTGAATTGATATATATATTTATAATTATATTTGTTACATTAATTCCTGTAATTAAACTGCTCTACAGTTCTGCTAAAATTGAAAGCAATTGATTTATTTAGTTTCTAGAGTGCAAGTATTTATTTTTGTGTGTTCGTCGATTGTGGGAGCGGACCTCGAAAGAGTGTCAGTCGAAATATCCCCATGTAACCCACATCGCGACACCAATCTAAGTCAAATACGCTTTTATTACGATCCTTCTATAGACTAGAATGTGTTCTATCTTTTTTTCTGGGTTATGATTTTGTACCAAAAACAGTTTCTTGTGGTCATCATTTTGTTTTTGGCATGCGTGGCTTTTTGCTCTAACATGGCAATAGGTATTTGTACCAATAAATGAGAAACTTGACATTGCAGCACTCTTCAGTCGCCTCAGTGACGAATCGACCCCTTATAATGACAAAGTTCCAATTCCCGCCCATCATCAACTTTTGAGAAACTCTCTCTCTCTCTCTCTCTCTCTCTCTCTCTCTCTCTCTCTCTCTCTCTCTCTCTCTCTCTCTCTCTCTCTCTCTCTCTTTCTCCCCGTCTCTGTCTTTTCCTCTCTGTCTCTCGTTCTCTTTCTCCCTTTCTCTCTCTCTCTCTCTCTCTCTCTCTCTCTCTCTCTCTCTCTCTCTCTCTCTCTCTCTGTCTCTCTCTCTCTCAAGCATAATCAGTTGCAAACACTGTTATGCTAGGCGAACATATATACAGACAAGTAACATAAAGAGCACATCTCTATAGGTAGAAATTAAACAACAGAGCAGCTAAAATAAAATGAAATTGAGAAAATAATTAATTCATTGGGGAAGAGACTTCAGAAGCGAAGGAGTTTATGGGGAAAAAAGCAGTGTCTAATATCAATATTTTTATCAGCGAGTCTTTTGTTCTTTTTCACGGGTGGGAGAATTGAAAAGGGGGGCGGGGGGGGGGGCGAGGAAAAGATAGGACTGTCACTGTGTTTGCCACAATGAATCAATTGGTGACAATAATGGTATACGAAATATGATACGAACATTTCTCGAACACGTTAAGGATCACAAAAGGGTAAACAATTTTAAATGAAAGAGAAACCGGACGAATGTTACTCGGCAAACCGAAAAAATTCCACTTTACTAACTGAGGAAGCAAATCTTACGGTGTGACTCTCCTTCCCTGGGAAAGCCACCTGATTATTTCACCGCAAATTGATTAAGTTATTTTCCTGTCATCTCCACGGACGGCAAAGTTGTGTTCGGCAGGGAAAAAAAAAAACAACTCTGGGCTCAGTTTTCCCGTGACTACTAAAGAGTGAAACAGACAAGGCAGCTATAGGTAGAAGGCGCATATCCGCCATCTTGGCTGTCCGGACCCATGCCTCACCATGGCGATGGTGTCATTGATTTTGATTCGTTAGCTGATTTTGCACCGCGAGCACTTAAGGCGTCGCGAACCAATCGGAGGCGAGCTAAAAATAGGTCGCTGCAGCAAACAATGGACACGTGTGTACATGCACATGGAGACGTTCGGTCAATTCTTTCACTTCCTTTCCCTTGTTTACACGGATGGTAGGGA
The DNA here is from genome assembly GCA_963931925.1 of Onchidella celtica. Taxonomy (NCBI): domain Eukaryota; kingdom Metazoa; phylum Mollusca; class Gastropoda; order Systellommatophora; family Onchidiidae; genus Onchidella; species Onchidella celtica. The sequence goes on along the minus strand of OZ007580.1, from coordinate 17,055,679 downwards.
ATCTGACCAGCTTGGATCCATCCTTTCCACCCCTGTCATGACAATCAACTACAATGCAACCAGCAGGCATTTTAACTGCTTAGACATATTTCGAAGTTACACTCATCAGTTGATCCACCCGCCATCTTGTTTGTCGGAAGAACAAAACAAAAACACTCTGTGACGTTATGCGCGTTCTACCTATAGGCGCCAGACCGGTGGGTCGCCGCCCACAAATTTTGTTTTACACAAACACAATAGACACTGCCTATACCGGAACCCATTGGGGTGCAGTACACAACCCATTCGTCTCTTCCTCCAATCGAGAGCAGGGAATGTTTTGTGTATAAATACGAACCACAGCACGAGAGAACAGTAGCCTCCAGCCTCCAGCTATCCCCATCCTGTGTATTCTATCTGCTACAGTAACAGATCGTATTGACTACAAACAAGTATTCTTCCTCTGACCCTCACAACAAAGTAGGGACAGACAGACAGTTTAGTGGAGAATCCGATGCTTAAAAAGCTACTGATATTTTATGGAGAGATTCACGACAAGCAAAGTGGATTTTTTTTAAAAATCCAAATTGTAGTTCAATTTCTTTTTCTTTTGTTTTTTGTTGTTGTTTTTTACGAAGGTTCTTTGCACACCGAAAGCTGTTGTTGTTGTTGTAGTTGTTGTTGTTGTTGTTGTAGTTGTTGTTGAGGATGTTGATGTTGTTTTAAATTCTATGTCTGTTGTACTAATTGGTTTTTTTTCCTGTCTAAGGTCCTTGCAGACCGAAAGATGTTGTTGTTTTAAATTCTGTTTCAGCTGTTTGCTTGCAGACCGAGAGCTTGTGTTATTGTGTTGTTGTCAGTTTCATTTTTAATTCATTGTAACGTTTCCGTATTGTTTCTTAGACAGGGATTTTGTAACACCACAACCTGTTTTTCCCATTTTTTTAAACCGTTGTTCCAAGCCCTGCTGCGACCTCACAGATTTACTGTGTTCTTATCTTAATGTTTCGTCATTTGTCTCTTGTAGAAACTTTCCTGGAGTTCTTACGTCCTGCGACGTGCTGCGCAGCTTATCATTCACAAGTTTTTGTGATGCTCATTATTTAGAGATACTATCCGACCCGGGTAAGATATATTTCATAAATTTTCCTTGTAGCATGCCCAGCTGTATATCTAGATCTAGGTGGCATTCATAATGGCGCTTACATTCGATGCAAAGAGCAAAATTATTATGTCATACCACAATTCCTTGCAGAATGCACAGATGTGATAAAGTTGACTTTCGGCCGGCAATGTGTAACGCAATTTCCCGTCACACTTTTCGATTCTACTCGAAGAAAAATACATTTCTTATCTTGAAATTCCAAAATGGTGAATAAATTATATTAAAGACTGAATTTGTCCATAATGGGAATGTCCACGTAAAGTATCATCAAAAGTTGAAGCAGTACAGCAAGTTTCATAATTTTTCATCGCATAATCACGAAGTTGTAGATGCTTACATGTTCAGCCTTGACTTCCGTTACGGTATGATTTGCCCTCCGAAGCTGTACGGTACACATAGTCTTTTCTTGAAGCGTGAGACCTGGGCAGCACTTTCATCTCATGAACATTTTCGGGTTTGGACATCCTGGACCGTTGTTGCTGTGGTCATCTATATCCGATTTGCCGTAATATCTGGCTGTTTCTTTGTTTTTTAGTCTCGTGGCATGGACCTACATTCGGGCCACACCAGAAATGAGCCAAATAGCATGGGCCTACAATTTTGAAGGGGCCTAGTGTCCCTAGGAGCGGCAAAGGGCGGAGAAGAGGGAGCCTTTCGTAAATAATTTATTACATTTCAGAAAACTTGCCTATGCATTTTGAATAGAGTTGTTTGCCGTCATCTTTTTTTATTTTTTTACAAATCCATCTTTCTTGTTCTTTTATTACGTACTGTCGCTCGTAACTAGGCCAGCCTATATTATGTACCCCCTGTACACGTATAATATACCCATACATAAATCAGAAAAAACTAAAACAAAAACTTAATGAGTATGAAATGGGGCAAAATTTCATTTCCCATCTGTCCTGGGCCTATTAGCAGCTTTGCAGGGACCTGCCTACATTCTTTGTTCACTGGTTAGAGATCGGTATTTAGCCACTCTCAGCTGACCAAACGCGGTGTTGATGACGTTACCATGGTTTTCTTCCCGACAGATTAATGTTTGCCTTCTTCCCGAGTTATCTTTTTATTGATGTGAGTGACAGCCTCTTCTTCCGTGCGTCTTTGATTGTGTGTGTGAATATGTTGAGGGGTATTTTCCATATTGTTGTATGCGACATTTTGCCCATTTTGAGGCTATCATGAAAGTGGTTCTCTCATTCTTAATTTCATTATGTATAGGTGTCGTTCCAATCGGTTAAAAACTGTTCGAGATATGTGTTTGTGATGTCGTGTTGTATGCGGTTTAGCCTTTTTCCCGACCAAATTTCAATCCTCATTTTTCTCGAAAAGGCAACCATCCAGGCATACAACAATATGGCAAATACGCCTCAATGTGTGGGCTGGTGTGCACCTCCCCAGCCCCCTGAAATTCACCTCTGTTCTGAATAAAAGCCCAGACTTGTGTGATGCGTGCCGAGCATCCTCCCTTGTTCTTGTCAATATTCCCAAACCCAATGTTTATGCACAGATCGGCCTTGAGGAAGAAACGCGTCATGAACAATATCCTTTTGTCACTGGAAAACAAAAGACATTATTCGCTTTGGCGAGGCGACTGGGGCGGGGGGCAGAGGAGAGGGGGGCTGAGGGGATGGCATACTTCGTTTTTAACTTAATTTTGGCTGGAAGGATTTTCCTGTTTCCATCTCTTATACTTCTGAGTTTTGCTTCGCATTTCGACAGAATAGTCTCCCGAGCTGCCCAGTCAAAACGCCTCATTAATGTGGCCGTCAAACCAAAGAGTATGCTTATAGATTTATAGAGAGATCTCACTTCCTCCGAATCGCAAAACCAGTTTACCGCAGTAGACAAGAAATTGAAGAATTTAAAGAGACTTTCTTCACTAAAGATAGTGTGCCTATCTGTTTCCTGTAGTTTGTTCATATTTTTGCGCTGATTGAAACTATTTACAACCGTTTGTAAGCTCCTGTGCCCCGTGGAAATGCACAAACGAGTATTGTTTACCACAACGGCCTACTTTCCGCTCCATGCTAACAGTAGTTTCGCAGAGTCTCCCGTGTCTCGCAGTGCAAATGAACCAATAGTGAAACCTCTCAATACATACTTCCGCAAAAATCCATCAAGTAGTAAAAAAAAAAAAGAATGTTTCAATGTGTACGGAAATGGGGTTCCATATACACATTTAAATATTGCTTCTGTGTCCTACAAGAAGGGTTTTTGACGTTTCTGTTGCCGTTTCCGTTTCTGTACACATGAAAACACAACTTAAACCTGTCATTGTTTGGCTAGACTTGGGTTGCAAAAGACCCGTCTGTTCGCCCGTTTCTTTGTTTGACCATGTGTTTTTACAGAATTGTTTTTCTAACCTAGGGCTATTAATATTTGTCGACACTTTCAAGAAAGGTTCAGTTCGGTGCACTTTTCCTAGAAGCGTGTGTAAAACACTGATGCCCATGGGAGACTGGAAAATGCCGGTAAATCTGGTTTTATAGAACCTGTCTGGGAGAGGCGGGGAGGGGGGAGGGTAGGGAGCAAAGAGAGGGAGACGGAAGGGGGAGGGAGGGGGCAGATTTATCCAGAGCAAAGCCGAGGGTTGATTATGAAACATGGCCTCAGCTTTGTTTGCTAGTGCTAAATTTCCTGCAGTAACACACAACATGTGACGCAGGACACAATAATACACATTAGGTCGTCATGCTTTGGATGCTGCCTATTCTCTGCTTGTCAAGCTCGCACTCCGTGACAGAGCTATTACATGCTGTATAATTTACCATGTGGAAATAACAGAATTAGACGCTCTGAGGGCACATTCATCTCTCACTCATAGGCTTATATCTCTATACATAAATAAACATTATGAATATGATAGAGTAGACGTGTGGGCATAGATTAGCTTTCTTCTTTAGACGTAGAAACTTTCGTGGTTCTTCAAGCTATTCATAGAGGACTGATGGTGATAGTAGTAGAGGCGCAATGATGATTTGAGATGATGATGATGATGATGATGATGATGATGATGATGATGATGGTGATGATAACAACGACGAAGTATTGTTGAAGACGAAGATAAAAGTATGTTAATGGGATCATGAACAATTTTAAACATGTATGGAGAGAAAAACACAGAGAAACATGGAAAGGAAGAACGACAAAATAAAGAAGACGCCAAGGACCGTCGGGTCTGCGCCTATTTCAAGCCCTAGTATGACTTGAGTCAGGAAAAATCTTGCTAGGCAATTTGCAAAAGGCGAGAGGTTAATCTACTAATTGCACCAATCGATCTGGGTCTGTCCGTAACGTCACAGTACACGCCCTGGCAAATTGATAAACTGATCAACGGAGGACGCCAAGACGGGGAGCTGGATGAGACGTGAGGAATTTTATGACGCCGGGAGTGATAGATGGAGGGATAAGTGAAACTGGGAGGACAGGAGAGAGATGGGGGTGGGGGGCGATGATAATGACTGTGTACGGTAGGATGGAGAGATAGGAATGGTTGAGGAAGTAATCTTAGGTCAACACGTCGTGTGGGAAGAATGAGTTGATAAGATGGTAGGGAAGGCTGAAAGATGGTGGCAATGAAGAGCTATTGGAACTTCATGGGAGGGCAGGGAGGGGAGGTAAGGGGGGGGTGATAATGACTGCTCGGTAGGATGGAGAGATAGAGCTGGTTGGGGAAGTAATCTCAGAGAATTTGTACAATGTGATAAAATTTGTACAGAACTATTTATTTCCACTAGTGACATTTAAATTGATGAAGGTCTGAATACGAAACATGAATGAACTACCCAGATACACTGCGAAAGGCGCAAAGTGGCCGTTGTCATCCTGTCTTCCGTAAAACTCATAGTTTAGTGCAGAAAGAGAGACGTGATAAGACGGTGGCAAATACTGACAGATGGTGATGTAAAAGAGCTTTTGGCCAGATACAACAATACTGCATCTCTGTAACTTGGAACTGGTTAAAGATAGCGGAATAACGAAAAAATTGCATGAAGCGGTTTGTCATTATTACAGTATTGCCATTATGAACCACACTTTTCCTAGCAGCGTGTGTAAAACACGAATGCCCATGGGAGACTGGAAAATACCGGTAAATCTGGTTTTGCAGAACCTGTCTGGGAGAGGCGGGGAGGGGGGAGGGCAGGGAACAAAGGGAGGGAGACTGGAGGTACAACAATTTTGCTCTATACCCGCGAAATGTGCCCTTCATTAAGAGATTTTGAGTCTGAGTGAGTGAGTCTGGAGTAAGCACATCGACACGACAACGCTCACAATATCTTAGGAAAAAGCAAGGCAGAATACAGTGGAATGACAGCACAGTAGGAGGCCCTGCTAAAAGAGCCCACGAACCATCCGCGCCTTCACACGGGAACGTACGGATTTGAAACATTGACCAATTTTCATTTTGTTGTATTGTGATAATTTACAGTATGGATCGTCGCGAAATAAATTTGTTTTTTAAAAAAATGTAATGTTAATATTCAACCAAAAAGAGACTTTGGTGATCTCTTATGAGATTTTACTGCATAAGTTGAATTGTGCCCTGATAAAAGACAAACTAGGTCTGCGATATTGACAAAATATTTAGCTTAAGTGAATAAAATGTAATTGTTATTATTATAGCTTTTTGTTGTTGTTGATCGATAATGTTTTCTCACGAAATTGACGAAGAGAATAACGAAGGTTATATAAAGGAATGTTGAATTTAAAAGACATGGAGGAGAAGGAATTAAAGGAGAAACAAACCAAAAAAGTGTAAATGGCCTGAAAAAAAAAAAGAAGAAAAAAGAAATCAAGAGACCCCACAAATTCCAAGATGAAAACCCCTCCATGTGTGGGTCGTGACGATTGGGTGGTCAAGCGTTGATTGTTTATCTGCTATGCTTGAACAAGCCACTCGTCAAAACACTCCAGTGTTCTGTTTCGGGGCGGGGGGAAGAAGGGGGCGGTATCATGCCAAGCCCGGAACGGCACGGTCAGCTGCTGGTGGACAAGAAATGCACACCATAATTTCTTGTATGCTTTTAGTCAATCCGGGAAGACATTATCATACTCTAAGTCCATTCAGACACAGTCAGATGCTGACAGGAAAGAAGTGCACATCATAAATTATATTTCCTATAATTGTTTTCCTCGTAAATCCGGGAAGGCCCTAGCGTACTAAGCCCGGTCAGACAGAGACAGCTTCTGCCGTTATTTCTTGGGTGTACATTTCGTTGGCAGTAGGCTAACTGGCTGTGTCTGACCGGGGTTAATGCGATACCTCCCTCAGGCCGTGGGAAGAAAGCCCTCGCTCGTCTCTAAATGCAGTTTCGTTACGGGCTCTACAGGGTAAATCAAAATATGGTTTAGATGTGTTCCTTGGGTTCACATTGAACAAATAAAGAATGAAATTGTATCATTCTTGAATGTGCACATTCCTTGTATTTTTTTCCCCGGATATTTCGTTATTCTGATCTGTGCAGCACTACCATGTTTCGTTCCCTCAAGAATTTCTATTCTTCCTTTCATGACTTTTGCACAAAAAAATTGTCTTTTTCGTTGTGTGAACGAATCAAATATTCTGTTTCTGACACCATTTATTATCATTTTCCTATAAAATTAAAACACAGTTTACACAAAAATGTGCAACATTTGAAATGACAACATTGGTTATTTGTTGTTGAAATCCAATTAGAACTTGCGTGCAAAAAGCCAGATTTTCTCTTTGGGGTGCTTAACAGAATAGCAAACTGCAGGTTTGGTCCCACCGCCTAATTCAGTCAGGCTGTTGTTACTTGTACGTACCCACCCCAAGTGTTTTGCGCTAGAGGCGCGGAC
>OZ007580.1:16843712-17043712 GCA_963931925.1 Onchidella celtica | reverse complement strand
AAATGCCGATGAAATACAGAGGCAAAGTTATTTTCCCCTACACAGTGTCTGATTCGAAGTTACGGGGGGTGTTCGAATTTGACCCGAATCAAGTCGAATCTGCGAACATAGTCATATGACATTCTTCCTTTGTGATGATTGGTTATGACAACGGGGAGGGGTCAGAGGTCGAACGTCAAAGGGAGTGAGTGAGAAAAAAAAAAGGGAGAGAATGTGGTTGATGAACGAAAAAGAGGAGGAAATGAATGGTGGCGATAAATTGTTGTTGTCGTTGGTGATGTTATTGTTATTGTTCTCGATTTGCCGTTGTTGCTGTCCTGTATTTGCTATCGTTCACGTTGCTGCTATTACAAGTTACGTGTAGTTTTTCAATAAGTGTAGGTGCGTGTGTGTGTGTTTTCCTATTTCTCAGCCACTCAGGCAAGAATAAAACTGTTTCCTGCTGTCCCACGGGACGAAATGATTAGCTAAGCTGACTGTTACTTTTCCAATTTTTCAGTGGTTTTGTGCTTTTTCTCATAACATAATCATCCTTTTCCATCTCTCCGATGTGCCTTCACCTCTATCCCAGCATTTCCTTTGAGACTCGAGCCAATCATTATCTTTGTCTAAGCTCACGTTTCCTTGCCATTCCGTATATTGTGCACTTTACGATAGCCGTTGTTTACTTCTATTTAACAGAGTGTTGGCATGAGACCAGGAGAAATTACACGGACAGTTATGCCAACGGCAAAAAAAAACAGGAGTTACATAGATGGCTTTGCCAACGACAAAAATACAGAAGTTAGGTAGATGGTTTTGCCAACGACGGGGAAAAAAAAAACAGGAGTTACATGGACAGTTGTTCCATCGACAAAAAACAGGATTTAAATAGATGTAAAAAAGCAGGAATTACACGGACAGTTGCACCACCCACAAACAACAGCAACTGCAACAACACGCAGAAGCAGAAGTTAAACTGGCAGTCGTGCCAACGACAAAAGGTATGAGTTACACGGACAGTTGTATCAATGTCAAAAAACAAACAAAAACAAATTACAATGGCACTTGTGCCAACGACAAAAAAATATGGGTGACACACAGACAGTTGTATCAACGACAGATAAAATGTGACAAGGGCAGCTGTGCCAACGACAAACAAACAAGAGTTACATGGACAGTTGCACCAACGATTAAAGAAAAATACTGATTATCAATTACAAAAATTAAATTAGATTGTGCTCGATCTCTCTAGGTTTCCACTGATGTAAAAAATTCTGCTACAGAAATATTACGTATTCTATTTTGCAGTGGGACGGAAATCCTAGGTCATCCCTAAATGAAGTTTCGTTACGCATCCAATAGGGAAAGTCTAAATATTACGGTTTAGATGTGTTCTTTACCCTAGACGAGAAATGAAAATATCGTCATTCGTAAATATGCACACTCCTTACAAAATACAGTTTTTTCAAATTTTTTTTTATTGGTTTTGTTTTCGCGTTTGCATACGAAAAAAAAAAAAAAAAGTCCTTTTCGTTGTGTGAATCAAATATTCAGTCTTTCACACCATTTATTATGACGCTCTTATAAAATTAAAACACAATTTACACAAAAAATTTGCGTTTTTTAAAATGACAACATTGGTTGTTTGTGATTGAAATCTATGTTAGAATTCGCATGCAAAACAACAACAACAACAGATTTTTCACCTGTGGGGGGAAGGCGTAATGTTACAGCTTTGGTCCCACTGCCTGAATTTTTCATTTTCCTTTACCGTCGGCAGTAAAGAATACAGGACAGTATAACAATAGCAAAAAACGTAAAAACACAAGAAGGACAGGCTGTGAAAAGTACTACTACTGTTTCCAAGGCTACAACTGTCAGCATAGTCTTTGCTACTACTGTACTACTATCATCAGCATCCAAACAACACCGGGCACTGAATTTGTCATTATTACTGTTTGGTACTACAACCACCACTACAATCGGTGTTGGTGCTACAATTATGCTTTTACTTCAATAGTTTGTCCCCTTAGAATGATCTCCACATTTTAGCTGAACTGGGTTACACACTACATACTACTTCAACCAGCCTTCCCCATTTTGTGTCAAAATATCAAACGGATTCGGTGTGTCATTTGTATGTCTTACCAAAAAAAAAAAAAAGATTACCTCTCTGAAAGCTATGAACCCTTGACCCTTCTATCATCAATTTCTGAACAGTTGATGGAAAGGAGTTAGAACCTTGTCATTCTAAGGGGCCGAATTGTTACTACTACTACTACTACTACTACGACTACTATTACTACTACTACTACTACTACTACTATTACTACTACTACTACTACTACTACTACTACTACTACTACTACTATTACTACTACTACTACTACTACTACTACTATTACTACTACTACTACTACTACTACTACTACTACTATTACTACTACTACTACTACTACTACTACTACTACTACTACTACTACTACTTCTACTCTTAACGCAGTGATTTCTACTACTATAATCAATACTACGCCCGCACAAGAGCCGTAAGTCAGTGTTGTCTAGATTTGTACAGGATTTCAGTGGTGTTGGTAGGATAGGGGCGGATTCCCTACAACAAACAGACGCCGGCGCTATATCTTAACCAGAGGAACCATGTAGGAACCATGTCATTCCTATAAATGTGCAAACTTGACTTATTCCTATGCATCCGCAAGGTTTGCTGACTGGGTAGTTTCTTTCATTTCTCCCACTACCAGAACTAAAACTGCAACTGCTGCCACCACCGTCACCACCAAAATCACAGCTACCACCAGTATAACCCCATGTGATGTGAGAGAGGATTTAATGTTCTTGTTTTAACACCCCGCTTTTCTTATTTTCATCGTTCCCTAAGAAGGTTGTAACTCGAAAAATCCCTTTAAATATATTACATTTAAAGCCGCAACAAATGATTTTGGTTTTAGACTCCGAAGTCGAAAAAAATAATCATATGACAAACTTTCAAAAATCCACCGTCACTAGATCAGTTGTGCTAGAATAAAACAGTCTTTTGCTTCTCCTGAAATGTAGCCAAAAAAACCAGTTACTACAGTTTCAGAGAACGGTGACGATTTCCTCTCTACCTACAAAATCATTTCGTTCTTCAACTATCCAAGTTTACAGTATTCCTTCACATCCAGACCTGTTCCAGACAAGATCCAACCCTCCTCCAGAGCTCGCCATCGACCAGACATGTCCAAAATATTTATAAGATGTCTAATTCCTCTCGTGTTCCATCTCCGCGGTCTAAACGGTTCCCCCTCCGCCCCGATAATTCAATAGCGGTAGTCAATATCTCCTGCCAGTAGTTTGACGTAAAATGGCCTGATGGTCGCTCTGCAAGGGTCCCAGGAGGCTGGGCCAATTACCGCCCCTTGTTTTACAACAAAGTGTCAGGGGAGACTACTGCATAACTACCATGTCTTTCACAATTCTCTTTCCTTGGTACGACCTTGTTTTTTTTGTTTTTTTTCTGTCCAACTTGATCTGTTTCTCACGGAAAACGTTGGCGTGAGCTTCAGTGTGGCAAATAGAAAGAAAAATAAAATAAATGTATTTTTCAAAGCCATCTGCCATGTTAGAAAATTATACCACAACAACAAATTTTAAGAAAAATGTAAAATATAAATGAAATTTTAATACAATAAAATACGACGCAAGCTTTCCGTCACCGGGATTTTCGTCAGGTTAAAAAAATGAAGCTCGAAAGAAAATTGAAAAAAAACGTACATGTATCTTATGTGGAAACGTCTTGTTGCTGTGTTCACTAGCATTATAGTCGGGCTTCAAAAAAATATGTCTGGCCATAGTATAGTTAGGTGCTAATTCCTATTGCGACCCCCACAGTTACAGTACATTGTGTGTATGTATATGTGTGTGTTTTTGGGGGGAGATTTTAGGGGGGGGGGGGGTGTGATGTATAGTGCAGAGAATAGGCCTACAGATTTTGTTTAAGACACTCTGACGCACTTTAAATTGCTTTCCCACAAACGGATTTATTAGAAGTGCATTTTTTTTTCCGATGATCTAAGAAATAGTTACGGTACGCCATTATTGCTACGATAACCATTTTATGTCCGGTGTCAGAGGCTGTCTGTCGATTTAACAACTGAAACTCTGTTGTCAGTACTTTGTGATCTGTAAATAAGTGATTCACTTGTTGTGTTTGCATTATGAAAGGTTTTCAGTGTTCAGTCCCGGTTCAGCCCACACAAACGAGACGCTGGCTACCTTTAGGCGGCTGTCTAATGAGAGTCTTACAAATACACGCCCGAAATAGTAAGATTGGACATCGTCCCGAATGGGATTCGAACCCTGGATCTCTGTCCTCCGAGTAGAGCGCTCTAACCACTAACACTGCGCCGACACAATACTTAATTTATGTTACACGTTATGTCATTTGACCGTACATTGTTGGGCTCGTGACGAACACGCAGAATTATTACTAAACATGACACGGAACGGGTTGCTACACATTGTCCGTAAACTAAATTTCTAACCTATCTTTCAGTCCGTCAGCTTTTCTGCTAAAGTATACATGATGTTATTGCTTGCATTGTAATAAGTGCGTCCTTTTGAGAATGAAATCAGCACTGATTTTCTTGAAAATTGCCAACTGGATTTCGTGGAAATTTTGTTTGGGCTCATATTTCGAATGGGACTGAGTTTTTAATTTATTTTTTTTTTGGTACCATTTCTATAGTACTACACCAGTGTTCCTCAACGTGGGTGTTATTGCCCCCCCCCCCCCGGGCGATTTTGATTTTCAGGGGGCGAAAATAAAGAAAAGGACGAAAAGGGGGGGGGGCGATTTGGGGGCAAAATACTGGGGGTTGGGGGGGGGGGGCAATGACGTATTCAACAGCACAGCTAGGTAGGTTTAATAAATAGGAAGGGCCTATTTTTATTTTAGTGCATTAATAGAATGCGTTCTGTTAGATATTGAATAAACAACATACCTGTACCATTAATTAGGCTTTGAAACACTTACCGTGATAATTCTGTAAAGCGTATAGAGCATTTTAAATGGATATGCGCTATATAAATGCCATCCGTTACTATTATTATTATTATAATTTGTGTATAGTCTCCCTTCTTGTGAAATGTATCTGTTGGGTTTGAATAGGGATTTGAATAGAGGGGGGGGGGGGGGGGAAGGGGGCGATGAAAGAAAATGTGGAGCCTAAAGGGGCGATTGCCTGAAAGAGGTTGAGAGCCACTGTACTATACTATGCGAGCCACTAAAATGTGTCTTCATCTTGAACGCGAAAACGATGTCTGCCACAGACATTTAACACTATCTGTGTTCTGCATAGTTTGGCACTGTAGAATTGTTTGTTTTTTCTCATTGCTCAGTCTTCTTATCATTTTGTATAAGAATGTTGTTATAAGTACGTACGTCCCCCAAGTTTTTTTGCCCTAGGGCTACGTACTTTAAAGCCTTTTGTGACTCCAGACCGAGGGAGCTTCGCCAGAAATACTCCTAACAATAGCCTTAATTAATTTTTTTTTCAGATTTTCTTTTTGTTTTCCTCCTTTTGTTGCTGTCCTTGAAGGGGCAGGGGGCAGGGGCAAGGGCTAGGGATTCGATAAGATTTAGGGTTGTGGATAAGAACGGGGTAAGGGATAGGTACGTATACTTACGTGCCTCTAGCGCAAAACGCTTGGGGTGCGTAGGTACTTATAACAACAGCCTTTGTCTAAATTTATTGTCCAGTCTCCTGATCTTTCAAAGTGCAAAGAAGCGAACTCAGAGTCAGGCTGCACTCTAACGAATCAAAATTCAATTTCAATCGGTTTAGTGTAAAATATAAGCCCATGCTAAATATCATTCTAAAAAAAAAAGGCGCACTATGTAGTTGATCTCTTAGAATGACAGGGTTCTATCTCCACTTTTTGGATGAACTAAGTTAGCCAGGACACACTTAGTGACTTACTTTTACGGGCCTTCTCCATTTTGTGTGACAAAGTATCAACCGGATTTGGTGTGTAATTGGTTTTGCTAAAAGCAAGACAAAAGTCGTACTGTATCTCTAAAAGTTATGAGCCCATGAAACTTCAACCATCAATTTCTCAAAACTTGATAGGAGGGAGTTAGAACCTTGTCATTCTAAGAATGTCGAAGTACCTACGTCCCCCAAATGTTTTGTGATAGGGATAAGTATTCTAAAGCCTTGTGTGATTCGACAGCTAGAAAGCCTCTCCCGAAATGCTCCTCTGCAACAGCCTTAATTAATTATTTGTTAATTATTCTTTCACTTTTTCTTTTTGTATTCCTCCTGTTTTTTTTTATTTTTATTGAAAGGGTTGGGGTCAGGGTTAATTATTCAATAAGCTTCGGGGCTGAGGGTAAGGACGGAGTTAGGGCTGCGCACTCCCAACGTACTTATAAGAACAGCCTAAGAAAAAAAAGTTGTATCCCTAAAAGCTAAGAGCACATGAAACTGCAATCATCAATTTCTCAAAACTTCATGGAAGGGGGTTAGAACTTTGTCATTCTAAGGGGACGTAGTGTTATTTGCAGTTTAAGAGAAAATAAGTATTAGGCGAACCAAGGTTGTAGTGCCTAGTTAGTGCTCAGGAAAGCAAAGCGGGGGTGAAAGAAGGAAGAAAGAGAAATGATCAAGATGGGACTAGAACCCGTGACCTCTGCTACGCCTCTGCTACGGCACCCTTCGCCTTGCCAAGAAGAAAACAGATCGCTTAACCGTTCGGCCACTCCGTCTCTCAAAGAAAAGAGACGATCGTGGCCGAACTGTCTCACCGTGTCTCTTGCTGACTTGAGTCTTGATCATTTTTCTTTCTTCCCTCTTTCACTCCCGCTTTGCTTTCCTGAGCACTAACTAGGCACTACAACCTTGGTTCGCCTAATACTTATTTTCTCTTAAATTGTTATCTTAGTGCTCTGCCTCCCCCCCCCCCCCCCCCGAGCTTCTGCTTACCTATATTGAGTGTTATTTGCACGTGTGTCACAGATTTTAATGATATTCCATTACAGATCCATCATGTTCTGCTGCTGTATGAATCCGCCACCGTTTGTGGACCCAAAGCCTTTGGTGGTGGATCTGAATGAAGTGTTGACAGAGAAGTATGCTCGCCCTGTCCAGACCTGGCATAGAAAACTCACGTATCTCTTACACGTTGGTCAATTAGCCCAGTTTGGGATGAAACAGATAAAGCCTGGTGTAGGGGCTCGCCGCCCATAAACTTTGCTTTACACTAATACAATAGGCATTACCCGCTGTACTGCAGCCCACCTGGTCACGATGTAGGCAGTGCTTATTGTGCTAATGTGAAGCAACGTTTATGGGCGGGGATCCACTGGTCTGGCGCCCATACAGGCCTTTTGTATGTTTCACCCCTCACATTGAGCTTTGGAAAGCCACATCAGTGCAGAGATTAATTCTGAAACTCCCAAACTATATATCTCTTCCATCTGTCAATCGGCTCTTCTACTGCACATCCATCCATTATCCCTTAATTGTTTCCATTCATTTCTCCCCCACCCCCACCCCTCTCTCTCTCTTTCTCTCTCTCTCTCTCTCTCTCTCTCTCTCCCTCTCCCTCTCGTAGAACGAAAGAGATAATATAAGTTTGTTTGTTTGTTTAATGCCTATCACTAACTTACTTCATTTTGTTTTCTCATACAGTGCCATGTGTCTCTGTAAAATACAAGATTATGATACTTTTTACTGAGAAAGCAATGACACTTTTGAGAACTGGAAAGGACTTTACTCCTTTTGTATGTTAATCTTCTCCAATGCATATATTATGTGTCCGGTAAAAAAAAACTATAAAAAACCTGAAAGTTACAAAACTGATTTCAATGTCAAGTAAACGCAAACATAGACAAATATACGTTGGTCTGGAGGCATGTTGGAATTTTGTGGGGAAAATTCCTGTGCCATTTCCTATGGTAGGTAGAATCGAGGTGCACGTTGTGCGCGTTAAAGATACTTTGGTAGTTGGATATCAAAAAGAGCAGGCCCAACAAGGCCGCTGCTCGAGCGAAATTGAACAAGAAAATCCTCACCACGTAAACATGAAGAAGAAAAATAAAAACTAGAAACTTGAGGTGTAAACTCCAAGAGCAGCGAACATCTTACAATGCAGACCTAAAACCAAACATGGACAAATATTATTCATGGTAAGTAACTATTATTATTACAAAGTGTACAAAATTATAGAACATCGGGAATCAGTTGACGTGTTTTAAAGATGGAACACTGGTCCAGTGGCGGATCTACTATAAAACTAATGAAGCTTAAGCTTCAGGACCCCTAATGCCGGAAATGCCCTGGAGAATCTTTTTTTTAACTGGTGAATGTTGGATGTTGCCCTATTGTTGCTGGATGCGAACAATTCATAACACTTTAACAGTTCAAGCTTCAGGGTCCAAAAAATGTAGCTCCGCCATTGCACTGGCCATTGGAAGATTCATCTTTTCACGCCCATCTCGACTTCTGACCTCTTGTACATGTTTCACCACTACATTGTAGTTTTTGTTTTGTTTTTTTCCCCAATTCCAGGGCATGGAGAAGCTATCGATCAACTTTAGGATTTTGTCAGAAACTCTCACTGAAGAGGGAAAAGTTCATCCTGGAGGTGCCAGAAAATTTCTTCGTCTTTGAAGAAATAGAACAAAGCATCGAGGCAGCCAAGAGAACAAATTTCAAAACAAGTTGTGAAGAAAATGCTGCAGGCAGTGGCGGCGCCAACAGCAAAGACGTCGGTAGTAAAAACAACAACGACAAGCAGGGTGGAAAAGACACGGATGGTCTCATGAAAGGGAAAATTGCGCCACGAAGAGATTTAACCAAGTAAGATTCTATGTATTCCACGATGTGGATGTTTTGCATGGCAGCGTGTAGATCAGTGTTTATCAACCTTTTTTTGTCCCATGCCCCATTTCACTTTTCAAAAAAAAAAAAAAAGTGCGCCCCACTGTGATCGGATAAAGTTAGTAGTTAGTATACAGTATAATATATCGATGGTGTCAGGAGCAAACCAGCCAAGTTGAAATAAGCAAATTTTTCAGGAGAAACAAAAAAACTGCCGCCAAAACTAATGGGAAATGGACCTGGCCGGTTTGATCACTTGCTTATTTTGTGTATTTCTGCTGGCTAATGGCAACAGCTACTTTTACATACATGCATTATGATGCAGGATTCCAGGCTTCATGAATTGGTACTATATAAAGTAATATGAAATTTTTGGACTTGGCCGGTTTGCGCCCGACACCATCGATATGAAAAGAGTAAAAAAAAAAAGATATTTATTATATGTATATATTCAAAAGAAGTTTTAATTGAAACTTTATTTCAAGTTTTATTCAGCGTTTCTTAATTTGATGTTTTAATCCGAGCTTAACTAGGAAACCACCAAACAGCAGTTTATCTCATATTTTCTACGCCTTTGATTTATCTCTACAGTTAAGATTTCTATGAAAAATACCTCTGCCCCATTCTGAACTGCCACGCTCCACTAAAATATTGCCAGGCTATAAGCTACTTGCTACAGCCGGCAGCAGTATTTTGCAAAGTATTTTACTACAAATCAGTCTGTGTACTTCATTTCAAGTAACTTTTTGTATTTTTGGGGGGGGGGGGGTGGGTGCTGGAAGAGGTACGGTACCCGGCCTTACACGGGATAAACCGGTGCTTCTTTCCATCTTTCTACCTCTCTCTGATCTAGGAAGAATTACACACATGTAATACATGTACAGTCCCATAGAGCTCTATAGAACTTTGCGTACAGTCCTTCAAAGCTCATGCATGCCAGGGCATCAGGCACCAATCTGACTGCGTGTTAAATACAGTCCCCTATGTGCTGGGCTTAGCGAAAAGAGCATACAAGAAAGGTCTTTTTGTTGTTTTTTTTTAATGGTCTTTTTTAGACAAAGTCGCCACCTAAGGCTCCAAATCCCCCCCCCCCCTCCCCCCATCCAAATCCTTACTTAAACCAAACGGGATACATTTCATAAGTAGGCAGACAACGCACAAATTATGATGTGAAGTTATGTACAAAAGTAGGCGTACGCGTTGATGATTCATTATATATAGGATAGAAAGCATCCTGTCAGTGGCATTTTCCCCCAAAGTCGCCTTCCATTTTATGATGGCTTTGCCCCCCCCCCCCCTTCCGACCTCTTGGAGAGAAATTGGGGAATTGACAGAGCACGTTATCGGGTAAATACATGTGTAGTAGGTGCGGCTTTTGCACTATAATTGTATGACAACTTGTTTGAGCGTGTAGGGGCGCAACATGTTTGAGCTTGTGCTAGTTGAATGCATGCTTGAACCTGTGCACTGGCCTTAATGTATTGGCGTTGTAATTACGGCTCCATTCCAAGAAGTGCAACGCCCACACGAAATCCAAACAAGTTGTAAACAGTTCCCTTTCAAGTTTGAATAAATAAACAGCGATTTGATTTATGGCTCTAGACTTCGTATTTGGACACCAACCCACCCCCACCCATAAAAGCGGATACACACACACACACACCTCTATTAAATCGTCGTCATCGTTGTTGTGCTGTGGTGTTGTCCCAGCCAGCAACCCTACGGAAATCTGATGCGTAAGATTGACGTTTTGTTTGCATATATTGGAATGACGGCCTTCCTACTTAGATCCGCTGGTTACGGCATTGCGCGGATGTCGGTTTAATGTAGGGAATCCGCCCCTGCGGTAATCCTACCAATCTTACAGAAATCTACGTTGGACTGACGTAGGATTGCTGGCTGGGGTTGTTGTTGATTGTCATTATGAATTCTTGTTCCACTCATGTTCAAAAGGCCCATTGTATTTCCTCTACCCACCCATTCAGCCCAGAGGTTGTCTCCCTGGATACTGAATTCAGTAATGCCACGGCAGAGAGACAGTTGTACAAGTTTCGATTCGAGAAGACACGGAGAACAGTGATTGACGTCAGCTTTCAGAAAGGTTTCACACTGGGAGGTAAAGCCAAATTCAACCTGGGAATTCCCGTTGCTGGAGGGGAAGCGGAGGCAGAAATGCAGCTTCAGGTACCGGGGTGGATAAACATAGACATAATCTCTGAGCAACCTAGCTTTTTTTCCCCTGTTGTCATGGGGATTGATTAACATTGACATACTCTCTAACTGGCCTTTTACCACTGTTGTCATGGACATCGATAAACATAGACATAATCTTGAATAACCTTTTACCCCTGTTGTCGTGGGGATTGATAAACATTGAGTCATGATTGACATACTCTCTAAATAGCCTCTTACCCCTGTTGTCGTGGGGATTGATAAACATTGACATACTCTCTAAATAGCCTCTTACCACTGTTGTCATGGACATTGATAAACAGACATAATCTCTGAATGATCTTTAAGCCTCCCCCCCCCCCCCACCCACCCCCCTCCCCCACCTCCTGTTGTCATTGGGACTGATAAACATTTACATAATCTCTGAATAATCTTTTACCCTAGATGTCATGGACATTGGTAACATTGACATAATCTCTGAATTATCTTTTAAATACTCCTGTTGTCATGGGGATTGATAAACACGGACTTAATTTCTAAAATACCTTCTTATAGAGAGGTTTCACTGTCATTGGTCGATTTGCACTGCGAGACACAAGAGACTCTGCGAAACTACTGTTAACATGGAGCAGAATGTAGGTCGCTGTGGTAAAAAACACTCGTTTGCCCATTTCCGCGGGGAGTAAAAGCTTACAAATGGCTCTAAATAAATATCGGGTGATTAAAAAAAACTGCCCCAACATTGACACCAAATATCTCGCAATCCTTTTGATGTATCCGTGAGAAATTTTGGTAGAGTTACGCCCATTATATGAGCAATGCTATGTTAAAATTTCATTAAGATTTATTCATTACTTTTAAAGATATTTTAGATTAAGTGAGTGTCTGTCAAAAATTAATAAAACAAGCCAGCTGAGCAAGACCTACCTTAACGCTTTGCATAACTTCTTTTCAATTTTTATCATCATTAGTTGGAATACACTCGACTTAGGAGGTATCAGTGTATCACAAAAGGAAGCAAAAGGCTTGGCTGAGTGTCCTCTGCTAAACTTGGATGTACAAAATAAGGTTGATTGGAAAGGTGGACTGGATTTGATATAAAAAAATTGGAGAAAAAATACTCAACTGTTGTGCGCTTGATAGCTGAATTTGCGTTAAAAACTTCATCGTTCTTGCTCAGCTGGCTTGCTTTATTAATTTTTGACTAACTTAATCTAAAATATCTTTAAAAGTAATTATTAAATCTTGATGAAATTTTAACATAGAATTACACATATAATGGACATAACTCGACCAAAATTTCTCACGGATTCATTTAAAGAATTAAGAGATATTTGGTGTCAATGTTGGGGCAGTTTGTTTTTTTTATCATCCGATATATTCAATTCTTGTTACCACAGCGACCTAGTTTCGCGATGTGGCAAAAGTGATTTCTCCCTATACAATACATACTATATATACTGATACTCTCTGGATAAACATTGAATTAGGGAAAGGAAGTGACGAAGGAAAATGTAATGAAGGGAAAGAAAAGACAGACCTAGTACAAATTGGATGTCTTGCTGATTTAATCTATGACATGAAGATCTCTAATATGAAAGTTTTCCACTGGGACAGGTAACGAAGAGCCATGGTCAGACGTTTGAGGAGAGTATGTTGATGGAGGCAACAAGTGATATTGCTGTAGGTCCAAACAGCTGCTACACAGCCAACATTCAGCTGGAAGAAAGACCACTGCACGCATATTTCAAGGTCGTCACAAGAATGTCCATGCCACAAAGAAAAGCACCTGTTTACATCAAGAGAAAGTCGGACGGGGAGAAAGTGTTCGTGTATTACGTCAAGAACCTGGTCGATACTTTCGCCGACGGAGCTGTTCCGTGTGCACAGATTGTGAAAGGAGCTGATGAAAAACCTGTATACGATAAGGTCGATTTTGTGGTGGAAGGTGTGATTCAGGGGTTGCTTGCTTGTAATCACAAGATTGCACTGACCAGTGATGAGACTGAAGAAACAAAGAACAGAGCTAAGCTGAAGTATCTCCAGAAAGCAGCGCTGGGCTCTCTCAGTCACGAGCGTCAGGATGAAGATTAACAAGAGGAGAAGGATATGTGCAAAATGCATATGGTCAGGTATTTTCCAGATTGTTGTATGTGCATTTTTGCCATTTTGAGAAAATGAGGATTGAACATTTGAAGAGTTGTGTAAAATTGGGGTTTTGTTCAATATGCTCCACAATCAAAACGCGTAAAACTATATATATAGCCTATACCCATATGACACTTATAGGCCTATAATATATAATGAAATTAGGGGGGAGAGAACCACTATCATGACAAACCTTAAAATTGGCAAAATGTTGCATACAACAATATGGTAAATATCTTTTGATATATATTCATGTGCATTTTAACTGGCTCAAAGATGGATGGTTGTGTCAGTGTCTGAGGCCCCCAACACACCATAATAGCAAAAAAGAGACTGCTAGCTCCCATGGTGCCGCCTTGTTTTCTTATATTTTCCCTGCATTTCACATTGAAACGGCTACATGGCATGTATTATAATTGGCTATGAGTGCGGAGACTGTATAGAATTCAGTATTGGATTATGCAAAAAAAAAAAAAAAAAGTCTGTGAATACATGTTTTTTTAAAATCCAGTTTACACTTTAAAAATCATAATGATGAAAAAGAGAACAAAATTTGTGCCTGTGGCCTGAATCTGAACAGCACTAATAGTAGTGATAGTCTCACATTATTGACAATACAAAAATATACATTGACTTTATTTTTCTGCCATTTTAAAATTTGTAAAAGTGACTAAGCAAATAATTGAAATCCAGTTATTCAGACCCACTTTAGACCCCCCCTTCCCCGGGGCACTTTTTTTTAAGGGAGTGTTTATTGGGGCTACCTGGAAATCACTATTACCATAGTGAGAAACAGGTGGCCCAAATAATGTTTCAGGGGTGGGGTTTGGTTATGAAGGCTACATGTAGCCCCAATAAACACTCCCTTATAATATTGATTGACCTTATATAGTTTGATTATTATGGGGAGTGTTTACTGGGGCTACATATAATGTAACCTATATGAGGTCCCCCTTTTTTTAATGACAAAATAAATAATTCAATACATTGTAATTAGTGATCGGCAGAATTGAGTTACTGTTTAGATGGGTTAGCCTTTCATTTGCTGTGTTTCAGCACAGTTTACAGAGACATCAGTAATATTTACACTATGAAGAGCCAAGCAGTTCCTATTTTTCAGCCTGGGATTCCATTGAGAAGAATAGTTATGTAACATTTTTTTCCATATTTCATGTTACTTCTCAACATTTTGAAGAACATCACTAAGTTTCAACTGTAAGAAATTCTGAGTTACAGAAGTATGAGACTGGGTCCTAGCAGAGATTCTTTTTCTACATCTCTGTGCCTACAACATTTTTTCCCCATGCTTACTCGTACATTAAGTATGCTGTCGTCACAGTGAGTCACCACATTATTGACAGCTCAAATGCAGTGCTGTTTCTGTTTTTTTATGTGGTACCAAAATTCTTTAATTTTGGTTTAATTAATGAAATTTTAATATTAGTATCAGTGCACTGGTTTTCATTGAGTCTCATCAAGTAAGACATTGTATTTTTGTGCCAAATAATCATACCGTTAGTCTATTATGGCTGAAAGTGAAGAAATATGAGACAGAATGCTGCAAAAATCACAAGTTTGCCCACTGAAACGCCAATGTTTGGTGGTGCTGTCTTCCATTTAAAGCTATTTTCAAATGAGATGGGGAAGATGATTAATGACTTTTTAGTTTTTTCATTTAGAACAGAATATACACACCACAAACAAGTGCCATGGAAGTAGTAAGTCCACAGTTCAATCACATTTTGCCCACCATTATATCATTAGTCCTTGCTATGAGTGTGGTCAGTTTGATGATGTTCAAGACTATTTCCACAGGTATCCAATGTATTATTTTGTATCTATTTCATGTATATCTACTTTAATGTGTTCAGTGAACAATATTTTGTCATATTTCATGTTCATTTGAGCCAATGAACAATTGCCCATACTGGTATAATATCATACACGATGAACATCTTTTTTAAGCATGCCCCAAATTTGTGATTTTCTCATATATGCATGTTAAAAACAATTCAGTGCAAAGGTATGTGACAATTTTTTTTATTGCGCTTTGAAATCAAGTAACAACTTTTGACAGAAGTTTCATGGCCATGAGAATGGAATTTTCCTGTAATTTGTGAATTATACAATGATCCATATCCTGAATCACTGTATATTGATGTACCATGATGTCTGATATAAGATGTATCAGCATGAAATTGAAAAGCAGTTTTGTTTTTTTGTGACAAAGAGCAGAGGGACCTCATATGAATATCATGTAAGCCTGTGTGTACATACCTATGTAAATACGTGGTGTCTTGGCTTAGGGTCATTTCAGTTTTTTTGATGAGATCATTGATCATTTTGTATCTTGATTTTAATTTTTCATAAACATAATTCAGCACATATCAATGAATTTGGAATGCAACTTATAAAAGGGTTTGTTTTCTTTTATCAGTGACTCAGGATAAGAACACTGCATTCATTTGTGGGCTCATATCATGTTTAAGATTCACATAAAATTCTACATTAAGCATGAAATGAGGATTTTACACAAAGCACTTTGATGCAATTAAAGAGAGCAATCGCAGAGGAAGGGGAAAGAAATTGACTAGGCCTATAGCCTGTATTGAAAACCACCCATACATTAGGATGACAAACTGTTTCCTTTCATTATTATTGGCCTCTGTCTCAATGGGTTTAGTAAAATAAAAATTGTAGCAAATGAAGAAAAAGAACTATACATGGATGGATTACAATTTTATTCCTAGGGTTTGTTTCACGGATTGTAATCATAAAAAAAAATAGTGGGCCAAGAAATAATGTTGACAGTTCCAGCCGGTGACTCCGAATGTTAAGGAGATGTTTACCAGAAAAAATTAGCAAATTAGGTGAACCAGTACATGTATCATGCACTCTCATGCAGTATTGATGCCGATATTTGTCTGTCATTTAGGAGTTATTTTTTTCTTTGTCAAATAAGAAGTCTTTCTCAGTGGGTTTTGTGATGTGATCAATTTTATAACTAGACTTGCTGCAACATTCTTATTTCATGAATTTACATGGATAATTTCTGTATAGTGACATAGTGAGGGCCTTTAGCAGGCGAAGTACCACAAACATTTCATTTCTCTCCTGGCGTTCATGTGAGAATCAGTTTTCTTTGGAAAAGGACACAAAATTTTGAGCATTCTGTATGATTCATATACACTCAAACATCACTCCCGGCCAGACTTTGTAATTTGTTTGAAGTATTTCAATATTTCCTTGATAGAGAAAACAAATAAATGGTTACAAGTGGGTTTCTAATTTCTATCTATGTACGTTTTGTAACCAACAAATAGCTTTCTCCAGCTTTTCTTTTTTTTTTTTTTTCCTCTTGATAAGATTTGTGCAAAATTGAAGCCATCAGTGTATCATTTCCATATAATTCACATGTCAGAAAAGGATTTTAGGTCAGGTTAATATGTGCATATTCAAAACAAATGCAAAGCTTTGTTTTTAAGTCTGTAGTATCTAGTGTAAAATTTCCAAAATGAATGAAAATGGTAATTTTGCATATATTACAATATATATTTGTGGTTCACTGAGAAGCACAAAACCAGCACATTTCACAGACACCGACTGTGTATTTTAATTGCTGTGAAGTAAAGGGAAAGTGTCACATAATTGCACTAGCAAACTTTTTTTTTTCTTTTTTTTTGTATCCAACAGAAGACAAGCTCTTATGAAACATTCTTCTGAATCCTCTCACAATAACATCAATAATCCACGGCAACAACATGAATAGATAAAAAAAACAAAGTTTACTGATGATAAAGAAATCAGCTGTATATGATATAGAAAACCCCAATATGTCCACAATAATTTGAAGAACAAACTTATACGTACAAAAAACCAGCAGAATTAACTCTGTATTTTCAAGGCATGTCCAAAGATTCCAAGACACGCATTTCACTGATTCAGGACTTTAAATAGCCACATCATTCCAAATCACAGTACGGGGACTAGAAATCATTTCATACGAATTATAGACTACCTGATCTTGATAAGAACAATTACTTGACATTAAATTTAAGCAAATTGGAAATTCATTATTTCTAAGCATTCCATAGTGCGGTGTTTGCAAAACAGGCGACCAAAAGATGTATCAATAATACGTCGTTGTTGTTGTTGTTTATTTTCCTAAAATTTCTAGTTAGGTGCAATGGATAAAGAAAGAAAAAATGTAAAAATGAAGCTGAACTGCCCAGTTGGACAATGACATAGCCAAAGATCACTGCAGTTAGTATTCATCTAAACTGAATACATCAATACATGTAACAGCAAGTTCAGGACTTAACTCATTCCCCACAGAAACTTTGTGGGTGTGGACGAGAACTCTCAGCACTATCCAGTTTGAAATTTAGGGGTGGTTCAAAGATGTTTTTTCTGTCTCTCGGTAGTAATACAAGACATAACACCATTAAAATAAAGGAAAATTAATGAACTGGGATAGAATTCAGTATTTCGAAAAGTTAGATTACATATTAGTGTTGGTGTGTCCACTCAATGCGAAATGAAAACCCGCAAGCCGATTATTCAGCTTACCGTAGCGAATGAGTTAAGTTTCACAATAGCAGAATAAATACACTTCTCTTAAACTCGGTGGTAGAAATTTTAATACTTTTTAGTGCTGATCTTTTGTGAAGAACTGACATTTTTTTTTACACATAACTCAACTGTCAAAATACCTCTAAAACTTCATGACATCAGTTGGAACCATTGCAACTGTCATCAGTTTAGTCCAATTGTTTCAAAGTAAATGAAGATTACAATCACTGTTTTTCACAGTCCTGGATCTAGGCATTTAAATTTGCATAATCTTCCATATTCAATACAAGTTTGTAAATTTTGGAAAAGTTAGTATTATAATTGTGAAACTCATGAAATATTGGTTTTCAAAGTAATCTCAAATTTCATAATGTGTACAAACATGCCAAATGTCACAGTCATGAAATATAACTGACACACAAGCTGGTAATGAAAGACAGTGCAGGATGACTATATGACTGACTGTAATTGAGCAGTAACAATACTGATGAAAATAACAATTAAAAAATGAACTCTAATCTTGAATTTTCTTTTCACTTTTTGTGAAAGCACAATATGAACTTCAAAACTGTGTAACTGTTTCCATCCTCACTATGACCTCTTTAGAACTAGAAATGTCGTAACTATATGTATTTCTGCATAATTATTCTGTTGTGCAAATTTTCAATGCAACATACAATGTGCAGATCAAACTTAGAGACACTATTGAAAGTCAGTGTAAAGGACAAGTAAAAAGAGCAGGGAAGCCCTGTAATTTACTAATATCTAATTTCTCCTATCTGGGAGCATGGCCTCATTCAACATTGTACAATTTTGAATGTTGCTGAAGGGAGACAAACAGTATTGTTGATGATAATAGTATCGGACCTTCATTGGTCTACTAACATGATTAAACATTTTTCTTCCTGATGGTTAATTTAAGTTCCAGAAACTATCGAAAATATTTTAACTCACTGACTACCAGCAGGAAGTTGGCATCATCTCCTGTGGACTGGCCATTTCAAAGGTATTTAGAAAAAAAACACTGCACCTTTGTTAATTAAACTTACAAATATGGAGAATGGTTTTGTAACATAATAAACAATATCCCAATCTCTTAAGATCTGAGTCACATTTGGCGCTGAATTTGTCAAACAAGGCGCGAAACACCATGACAGTCACTATCGCCGTCCTCAGTGGCTGTAAAATTATCATAGCTCGCATCTTGTTTGTCTTATTTATGCTTTGCAACTTTCTACAGATGACTGAAAATGAAATCACTATTAAACTGGCAAACTTATACTGCATCTGCTCCAGTATTAATGCAAAAAATAAATTTAAGAAGTTGGAATCACAAAGATTGCAGTAAAAGTAGGTTACTGTAGCAAAGATTTTTACTGCAACTGCCGTGGTAAAAGTAGTCAGTGAGTTAAAACCTTAGACCACTGACAACAATTGAAAAAAAAAAACATTTTTTAATCATATGAAATACATTTTAAGACGAACTTGACTGAACATGCAAATATAGTATTAGACACTTTGTGAATTAGCAATTGCGTAGGCCAGGCCCAAGGGCATCACTATTGAAATCTTTGTGAAAGACCTTAACCACTTCCTAGTGTAACATAATTTACATTTTTCTGGTTTTGAGGCTAAGAAATTGCACAATGTCAATTTCACTCAGAATTAGCCTCAGAAAAAAACTACAAAAAAAAAAAAAATTTATTGCAGAAAATTTGCCTTCCACAATCTAAGAGGAGAAATGTTCACTGCTATATCAAAAAATCATACATTAATTGGTGGAATTAATCTGAGAGCATGATAAATTGAAAAATGAAAAAAAGGAAAGCAAAGAAATTACGCCAAGAAAGAACAGCTTGCATGGCGAATACTATACTTTCTGCTGTCCATGCAGATCACACATCAAAGTATTCACTCAGCGTTTTACCATTTGTAACTCTGGCTGACACTTTGTAATTGGGCCAGTCCATCCTCTGGGATGTCTGCAAAAGTTGTTTTGAAAAATCAATATTAAAGGTACACATGAAGACTAAAACTCATGAGCACAAGTTCCATATGTCATAATAAAACTTTTGACTGCACCGCTGTTTCTGAAATGAACATCAGTATTATAACTTTCTGACATTTTAGAAAGTTTGAGGCTTGCCCATATTTATAAAAGCACCTTTTCTCCTTATGATTTAAGTTTTAGTACAAAATATCCAACACAACAACTATTATGAACTTCATGAAGTCTCCCTCTCAATTACAAATAAATATTTTCCTATCCTCCGGTAAAAATTCATTGCTACTGAGAGACTTAAAAAGTTGCCCTGCATCATATGTTTAATTGTAGGATATTTTATTTGACGTAATCCTGCAGTATGGGGCTAAATATATTCCTCTTACCACATTTACAGCTCCACGGGGAAATTGGTGAGACCTGTTCTGTCTCAATAAGGTCCCATCATTTCCGACGATGTTAAACACACCAACTTGATAGCTGTGTCATTGAAAATAAAAATAATAATAATTCATGTAATGATGTAAATAAAATCTGAACTTTTTTTTTTTATCACAATGGCATCTTACTTAACTATGGCATTTTTTAAGCCATATCTGTCCACAGATGGGCCTAAATTATTGACTAATTGTCCCCATCAATTGCTTTTTTTTAACAGATTTGCTACAAATTCCACAACATTATCATCTTTTTGTATTCCCCACTGCCTCACTCCTTTTCCACGGGATGTCAGTGATTTTTCAAAATTCTACATCATAATTTCATATTGAACTCAGAGAGGTCCGTTTTATTCAACAGGACAGCTGCATTCATGCTATAGGCTGCACTCATGTGAGTGGAAGTTGAAAGTGTTCAGCAATACCACTGATGTTTCCATATCTAACTGCTGCCCACTGAAGTTGGATATATACTACATATATTTCAAGGCTGGCATGCAACTGTACTCTTCATTCAAAAGTATCAGAAGTGCTTCTGTTGTTCCACAAAATTATTTTCAGTCACCTAGAACACTATTAGTACTAGTACTGAACTGGCTATAGTATCTATATTTATATTTTGGTAACTCGAAACTTTGGTCACCTAAGGCTCAGGAACCGCATCACACTCAGGCCTCAAACTTTGCACAACAGCATATTATCGATGCGAAATTAACATGGGCTATATTAGAAATTATGAAATGTTCAGGCTTCTACGTTTCATTATAATAACATAATTCGTGAAATTTCATTTACCCAGCATCACTGCTACTTTGTTGGTGCAAGGATGCATTAATGCTCTGATTCAAGCAAAATTAAATTTAATTATATGTATGTTGACTGAATTTTTTTAAAATAAATGAATTAAAAGTGAGAAACAAACCTTGGATCTCCAGGAACGTCTTCAAAAAAAAAGCGAAAAGTTCCGATTTTTTGATCTCCCAAAGCCTGGCAATCATAGCTTAGAATTCCTCTTGCATCATTTACACCAAGGTTCACTGTTTAGAAAGGATGTAAGAGATGCCATAGAAGTAGTCTAGAAAAAACTGATACAATAAACAAAACAAAGAGAGCTTAGAAATATGTACTTTGACAGGTTAAATATTCATCAAAGCTTGATAGCTCAAGACACATGATATATGTAATTAAATGTAATTCTTCTGATCCACAATAGGATTTTAGGAGAATCACCTGTAAAATTAATCTAAACAATCACTCTGAGAATGTGAAGAATACTGAAAAAGAACTTGAGTTGTGTCTTCCATTGCATTAGTCAGGGTTCAGAACATTCAGTTTCTTGCATTCAGAATTCTAAGATTTGCAGTGCTTAAAATTTTTGATCAGTGCAACCACTGAACTAATTAGTGAGTGGAACATATAAGTTTGAATCACTTGCAAAAGTAAAAAAAAAAAAAAAAATCCAGTGAAAATTTAATAAATAAACTCAAATCAGTGCAAAATACAATTACAACATAAAATCCTTGATAACATGTTCACTGAGTGGGTGGCTTTATTTATTTTGAGACATGTACAAGCCTTTTGAAACTGAAAGTGTGTTTGATTTCACAGCCTGATTTATTTATGCACTCACCCGGAGCTGCCATTCTGCTTTGACCGGCGTAACTGTTGAAAAAGAAAACAGCATAGGAAACAATATGGGTTGCTTCACTGAAATCAAATGTATTATTTAAAATCAAAATAATTAGGATTCAATGGGTTTGGAAAGTCAATGTTCTGTGGGATGAAACATTCTTATTCCACCTAAACTATCCTCAAGATAACCTGTGGGACTCTGCCTAGGGCAAACATGTCATGACAACTCACATGATGGTTCCTGTTCCACATTACCTTTCACATCTTTCTCACTGAAAATGAAAGAAATCAGAGATATTTTAACTAATTGCAAAAGCCAGCCACAATCACTACTCCTGATTTGGAAAATTTGTATTGTGCAAAATACAGGAATCTCACTGTTTTTGTTTGTTGGTTGGTTTTTTTTTTTGTTGTTTCTTTTTTCAATCTTGAGGCACTTAAATGTTAACAGTTAGTAAACCTGTCAGTCTGAGATTTGCTGTTGCCCATGAATAAATCTGAATGTAGATAATGTCCTCAAGAAGCGTATTTGTCCTTTCTATTTTAGACATACGCTTTTATAGGCCCAGAGCAGTTCTACGTCACTTAATCCTTCTAGAATGTTCATATCACTGCGCAAGTCAGCAAAACTTGTCAACCAATCACACTGCATATAACAGTTGCATATGCCTCCCCGGTACAAATCTTCATAAGCAGCCAATCATTAAAATTTACACGTATTGATTCAGCATGTGATCTGCACGTAATGCCCAGCAAAATCTCTCTCTCTCTCCCTCTGCAGATTGCAAAGCATTCAAAATGTTCCTTCCCCGGCAAGTCACAAAACTTCAGCACCCACCCTCGACATATTAATAATGTATATATAATTATATTTAAACATGCAACCCAATCCTTATCCCCCACCCTAGAAATTTCTCCTTGTTTGGGCATGTATTTACTTGCATACTTCTCCAATTGATGCAATGATAGATGGTCCCCTGTTCAAACCCCCACCACCACAACTATAAATATCTCAGTGACAAAGAAATTGTTGAAGGCCTCCTAAAATACAAGTGTAGACATGTCAGCCTATCTAAGGGATTTTCCAAAGATTACTTTTTAAATAGGTTTCTAGCTACAAGATAACTTTCTTGAAAGGTGTCTTTTCACTAGAATAGCCCAAGCTTTGAGAATTCTGTTGCACCACTGTTAGGAAGATATTACATCTGAAGACAGTCTTGCATGGTTTAGGTAAAATGTTGAACAGTGTACCAAACTTAAAGCTTGAGATTGTTCTTTGCTCTGTCTGGTGAGTTGGAAAACTTATCTTTGTGTGCCCGCCTATTAATTTCGAATTAAGGGAGGAAAACCTTCAAATGCATATATATATATATATATTATATCATCATTTCTGAATTTTGTAAAAATTTATCTGAGATGTTGTGAATGTAACTTTTGAATGAAACATTTTGTGTTAATTTTGTACATCTAAAAACATGTGCGATCTTTGACAAGGCCTACCGCCACTCATACTACTTGGATCTGAGTGAAATGTTAAAGGTGCCTTCCTTGCCATCTCCAGAAGGATCTTTTTTACATTTGGAGACTTGAAATGGTGAGGAAGTATTTTTTTGAGTTTGTTTTGTGTCATTCATTTTGCCCATTGATCCTTTCTTTTCCATGAACGCATACACCTGGGATGTCTTCACTTACTGCCAGGTGTAAATTCAGAAGAAGCTCAATGCCCAAACATTTTTTTTTGAAGTGCTTTGGTAGGGACAGTGAAAAAACCCTCCATTTTTCTCTATTTCGTTTTAATACAAACATTCCTACCGCAAAATTTCATTCTTTTTCGTATATGATCTCTGAACAAACAAACAACAACCAACCCTCATTAGTGAGTCATTAGCATAGCCAATCAGAATCCAGTAAATAATGTGCTTGCAACTAAATTATAATGTAGTCATTTCCATGCGGTGCCTTTGTCATTTAGCGTTGGTAGAATGGGATAGTCACTAGCATATAATGTCCTCTTCAGAGCATCCCAGGCAAAAACTGAATGGTGGGCCTACCAGAATCGGCATCTCTTATCTTAACTTGAAAATGTACCACAGTCTGGGATACTTTTGCCTCCAGAACTTCTGATTACTTAAGTTTGGCATATTTTCTGTTACTCTTTCTTTTTGGTGCAAAATGAACATAATGGGTATGCTGTGCGTTTTGTTGATAGAATTTTGCAAAAGTTGTCAAAAAGTGTCATTGAATATTTTTTTTATGCTTTTGAACATTAGCCTACATATCATTTGGGTTGCATTATTTTTTCCAATATTTCATGATTTTATGCCTTAGATATTATTTTTATCGTAAAAGATCAGCAGTGAGATTATCTTCACAACGTAGCAATATATAATGTTTCCTATGATTGCTTCTGTACCAAAAGAACTGGGCTTTCAATCAATAATGTTTGCATTCTTTATTCTTCCACACAGTCTAAATTATTGATGTCAAATGTCTGGCCCCTGGTTCAATAAAATCTGGAATATGCATTAGCTAACCCCAATAAACAAAACATCTTTCAAACCCAAGCATTGCACACAGCATTGATTGCACCAAGAAAAATAGGTGGGGAAAAAAATCAAGTTGTTAGTCTTTGCTTCATGAGTTAATATATTGATGTGAGAGGAGGGAACGACTATACGCACTATCCTGCTACCACTAGGCTATGCTACGGCTAACCGAATGAAGTTTCTGGCGTTCGTTTTTTTTCTTTTTCTACTTCTAGGCTACTTGGATCACACTCGCAGCAGGAAAACTGGTTTGACGAATCCGTGTCATAGTTCGAGGTTCGCGTGAAATAACTACACAGAATATTGAGAAATAAATTCAGGACCTATATCTTTGTTCGTGGGATCCGTGATTTCGACTTAGGTGTGTTCGAGTTTCACGTGCTCCACTGATGTATATATAATATATCTATCTTTAAAATTTAAATATTTTTCTCTCCCTCTCTTCTTCTATCTTTTCTATTGTTTAAATTTTTCTGACAAAGTCAATCAAATTATAGTGACTGGTCTAGGTTGAGTTGTTGTTGGCTCAGTCTCATTTGCCTTTGCTAGGCAGGAATGTGTGACAATAAATTTGTCCCCATTATTTTTCTTTAACTTTTGTTTAAGCCTATGCTGACAATGTCATTCGTGTTTTGGAAAATTCGTTGTGCTTTTAAAAATCAAACATGAGAGCACCTTACATTCCTCTGCAGTACAATCCCTAAACGATACTAAACTGCTCAACAGTAGGGAGCTTGCTCTGAGTTAAAGCATTCATATGAATATAAGCCCTACTCCTCTACTCTCATCAGAATGAAGTGTTAACCTGATGTAAGTCTTTCGTTCCATGTGAACACAAACGGGTGCAATGAATTTTGTCTGTCTACAGCACGGAAACCTAAAACTAAATATGCCATAATCTGATCGTTTGCATGAATCCGCAGCCCTAGACAGTCTTCTTAATTACGATATAGAAATACATGTATACATGCAGAACTGATATTTATAATCAAAGTCAACATGCGTTTTAATAAAATTAATTTCGGCTGCTGAGCTGGTTTACACTCTAAGAAAAACAGTAACATTGGTCACACACTGTTACAATCAAGTGTGCATTTCTAAAGCTTTTTAAATTGGAAAAGCAGGTGAAAACAAAATTTATGCTATGTGCAGATTTTAATACCTCCATGACATGTATTTTGTCATCTATTATTTGAGTGCCTTAATAAATAATATAGCTTCTGTTTCTGTGGTTGAGTGAAGGAAAATAGTCCCATCATGATATAACAACAGCTATAGATGATAAACAAGCCATTTTCAGAATCAGTAACTTTTGATCTCTGATTATGGAATTTGGTCTTTGTCCTATCTCACACTATCTACAGTGCAATCCTAATATCTCGACATCAGTGGGACTGTCTGACTTGTGTCGAGTAAAGAGAAAGTTGAAATAGCAGATTAGTGGTGAAAGAGAAAGAAAAAAAGAGGGGGGGGGGGGGGGGGGGGGGGGTCAGACATGACCATAATTGGAAATGTCCAATAAATAACGCAATTATGTCCCCTTTTCTTTTAATTATCGCCATACTGTCACCCGTTCCTACAGTATCACTATTGTGCAAGAGCAGTTGCATGGCAAAGATTTGCCGCTTTCGGCGAAATGCCATTGCAATCATATGCGCAGTGCTTTACTTTTTTCTTTTTAACCTCCACCTGACTGTTTCTTCAGAAGATGTGATGATACCGATACGCACACAGTATGGCAGTTAACCAAGGGATTAGGTCAAGGCCTAGTATCAACGGCGCACGAATGTTTTGGGGGGGGAAAAAAAACTTAGTCTATAGTACTCTGTAGGCCTACTTTTACTGCCGTGCGCGTATGCATGGCACTCCACACTCGCGTTACTGAAGCCGAGGGTCATCCTCTGTGTCTCCACACCCCTCTCCTGCCCCTCCCCGCCAACACCGCAAAAAGAAATAAAAAGGTCTTGTATGCGGGAAGTTGCCTGGGCATTTTTGGCAGCACAGTAGTAGATCTAATGCACTTGTTTTGCCACGGTCGGAGAGAAATGTGTCGATATAAGAGGAAAGAATGGAATAACATGTCGAGTTACGGGGAAATATTTAGTAGCATTAAAGAAGGAACAGGTTGGGACTTAAAAATTGTGTCGAGTTACCCATGGCCCAGAATGTCGAGAAAAGCCATGTCGAGATAAGTGGATTGGACTGTATCTGATAATTTCTCAGCCCTAAAAATATGGTTTCATGTAATTTCCTTGCTTTTGCCATTTGTCAAAGATGAACAGAAGGAAGCACTGAACCCAAGCCTGTCTTTCAAAAAGGATGGCTCATATTGAAATAATTATATATTATTCAGACCACAGTGTTTGCAACGCAGTAGATTCCATTGATTATAAAATAAACTGATGGGGCCCAGCGAGAAACACAATATGTACGGAAATATGGAATGCGAAATTTTTAGTTTTCTTTGTCTTGCACTTTTTAAAACTTTACAGTTACCATATATTAATAGTTTATGCAGCAGTGTATTTGATTCTGATTATATTTTGTGCAGGCATAAGGGGAATAACCATGTTAATATGACTTTCATTTTATTTCCCTTTAATACCACCTGAAACTCATGGTGAAAAACCTGATTCTGAGATCTTTAAATAGCCTACTGTGAAGTGAACACCATCATGGGTGACACAGCTGTAATAAAGGTAATTAACAGTTGCAGAATGAGTGGTTGTTTTTTTTTGTGGTCGCATAACAAGATAAATTGTAAAAATAAAAGTGTTTCTTTTCTGATGGAAAACTATGACAAAACTGCCTTTGTGGATTTTTCAAACTGCATTCAAAACAAATTTAATACATGTAATAATGGTACTTGTGTTCTTTAGAACAGCTGTTAAAATTTGCTTTTCATAAACCAAATGGTAAATTCTGCCCTTAGTGTGGAAATATTCAGGGAGGAGACTGAGTTTTGGTTTTAATGAGCAACTTCTTGGTAACAGCGAAAATGTAGATCCAAATTATATGGTAAAAGTGTAGTTTAGTCCCCTCAAATTGTTAAAGGTATTTTGATTGCTTGGTATCGATTACTTTGATTACTACATGCCCCCCTACTCCTTTATTAAAATCATCTGATACTATAGTAATTATTGATACCAAGTAATGAAAATGCCCCACACAATTTGGGGTGCTATTATGCACTTTCGCCTAAATAATTATCAAACTAATAATTATTCCCTGCTCAGTTCACTGAGATCAAATCATTAAAGTTATATTTCCGGAACTAAGAGTAAAACAAGAGAAAGGGGAGGGGGGGAAACTTCATGAGAGATTTGGGTTGGGATGGGGCGGGGGGGTGGGGGGCATTAACTCTTTCTGTCCCAATCAATGCATGGTGCTTTGATCGCTGATATATGTCCGACCAACGCATCATGCACTGATTGTCATAGAATGTTTCGGGGTTTTTTTCCCACCATCTCTTCCCCGAGGCTAAACATAGCAGCAGACACACCAAATCACACTGAATTGTACATAACATAAAACTTCTGCTTTTTCCCATCAGTATGAACTATGGCAACATGAAATTTGTGTATGTTTTACTCTTGTTTTTGCTGTTTGAAAATATATAGACGTCTAATACCTTTTACACTTTGTGTTGTGTCCCTTGGGCATCTAGATCTAGTGCTAAATATCCTGGGACAGAAAGAGTTAACTTGGTTCAGTCAAATTAATTTAAAAGTTGCAATGGTTAGACATGGATAAGGAAGTGACAGCTGCAGTTAGATCTAGATCTGTTACAGTGTTAGGCTTGGCTACTGTCAATTGCTGGACGTAAACATCCCCATTTAATTTGTGTTTCAGATTCCATACTTCGAAGATGTTGATCTCGGCAAATCAAGTGCGCGTTGCGCAAAACGTCCATGCTGATATCTACTTCGATTTACCTACTCCTGATACTTCACCTCACGGGATGTCGTTGCCTCAGCCTGTCCTGTTAACCCATTTTGATTCGGTTGTCCCCGCAATCTTGCATCATGACGGTCATACACGGCTGACCACTGGCTATCGGTGAGAAAGTAAAAGGGATGGGGAGGGTAAGGAGAGAGCCCGAGTCTCGAAATTCGAGACTATGATTACGTTTCCGTTCATTATTCATCGGAAGCTATCGTCGAGCTGCAAACCTGATCACGAAACATGTAATTATGAGGCAGAAGATAGTTTTTCGCCCTCCCATTTTCCCATCTACATAATAGATGTAGGTTGCGGAGACACACTTTGTTTTCTTCAACGAACGTAATGAAATATAGTGAAAAGATGGTACGTAACGATAGAAGATTTTTCTAACAGCACGAATACCGTACATGAAACCATCACACTTTGTTCGACCACAAGGTTTGGGGAAGGGGGATGGGGGCGGCCTAAAGCCGGGGTCCCAGAGAACTGCTTGGAAGGCAGGGAAACTTTACCATGATTACTTTGTAAGATGTTCTCATAGTGATGAATAAGCAATTGTCTAAATCACAGAGATGAGTAATTATCGTCACAAGAGTAAAACTAATTTTCAGCTGCAGTGATATGTAGGCCTATAATTTATGTGTAATAAGATGGTGTTAGGGTGAAGGTGTAGATATGGTGTAGATGAACCATTCATTTGGGTTTCACTCTTGTTACTGCGACTGGTTAGGCCGCAACATTCATTCGGTTCGTGCCAGGGCGGTAAAACTGCTCACACTGTCAACGAAGAATATATTTTTTAAAAGTCTATTGTAGGGCACAAAAGACGTTTATTCAATAACACACACACCTGCTCTCGACTGGGGGAAGAGACGCAGTCGTGTAACAGTATACCAATTAACAATAAGACAAATATATACATGTAATGTCACATGGCATAGTTAACACAACTAGCATAATAATAATACATGTATAAAACGTAAATAAATCAAGAGTGAAGATAATAAACACAACATGAGATGTGCGATATCAGAGAGAGAGAGAGAAAGAGAGAACAATATTATCCAAAGACTTCTAAACATTCAGTACGCACTAATATCGTGGTCGTCGATATAACATAACATTTGTGAGCAAACAGTCTGCTCGGTTACGCTGATAGTATACGGTATTTCAGTACATGTATCTAAAACAATATAAACAGCATAACCACAGCTTAGGACTCTGGTATTATGATAGTGACTGGTATAATAACTTCCCGAGTCTAATATAGGCTACTTATGAGGAAAATATACTTGTTATCGTAAATATCTGATAGCATCTGATATTATCATCTTAAAATCAGCAAGAACAGCATTATAAGTATTAAAGAGCACATACCTGTCAAAGAAGAATATACATGTAAGTCTATTATAGGGCACAAAAGACGTTATTTATTCAATAACACACACACCTGCTCTCGACTGGGGGAAGAGACGCAGTGCTTGGGGCTTGACAGGCCCGGGGTTTTATACGATTCTTTCCCATCCTCCCACGGTCTTGGGGGCGGGTCAGTCTAACTGTCGCTCACAGTTAAGCACTGTGATTGGAACACGCTCCTACGCTACTTTAAGACAAAATACTGAATGCCAAAATACCACATACCACATATATTATTATGCTTCCACATTTTCTTCTTGCATTGCCCTTTGTGTTGCAATTTGCATTTGCTAGAGAGACAGTGCAGTCGGTGCCCGTCCATGCTAACTTTGTCAATAAGCAAGACTTAATATATAAGGTATTTCAAAAATAACTTTACACATTTTAAAAGTACGTAACTTTAAAACAGCATCACCCATCATGCTGAAATTTTCACATCTCGATGAGAACACTAAGACCGGTGTAACAGGCCAAAATATACCCCCCGCCCAGACTATACCCGGGGTTAAACTGGCCTAGCCCAGAATATACCCCGGGGTATATTCTGGGCTAGGCCAGTTTATACCCCGGGGTTACTTTGGGCTAGGCCAGACTATACCCCCCCCCCCCAGTCCAGATTATACCCCCTACTTTAAAAAAAAAAACAAGTCAAGACCACAGTTTATTTCAGTCTGTTTTTCACCACTGTCATCAGATATCATATTAATACAAACATGAACACATTCTTGACACCAACAAGTCATAATGCAATTTAGAGAAAATAATAATAACAGTTTATTTCAGCCTTAGTTTACTTTGGTGTACATACATACATTCTCGACTCCTGTAAATCATGATACATTTTAGAAGGAACAAACATGCATTAAAATGCATTGATATACAAAAGAGTTGAGTATCCATTCAAACTGACATGATTAGACTTCCGCATTAATTTCACTCGTGTGTGTTGATGATATTATTATTATTATTATTATTTTGATAGTTGGTTGGCCATAAGTAAAACATGCATTGTATTTTTTGTTACAATGATATAGAGAGAAAAGGCCAGAAAAGAATACACAGAAAAAAAAAAAAAAAACGTAATGATAATCCAACTGACAGATAGTGCAATTCCATCATCCAGCAGACATAAAACTAAATAGGCACTAACTGTTTGCGACTGATGAACTCCACCTGTCCAGATCCACTTGAAACGTTACAGAATGCTAACCAGTAACAATGATAACAATAAGAACACAAAATCATGTTATTTACTCTTGAAAATATAGAGAAATATCAATATCAGAATCATCATCATCATCTTGGAAATTGCAAAGATATGAGAGGGAGTGTAAAAATGGCAGCGTATGCCTACAAATCATTCTAGAATTTATACAGCAATGTATGTGTATCAACTATAGATAAAAAACGTGTTAAATCTTTTCAAATATTCAAGTAAAACTGGACAGAAAGCTTTAGTGAAATAGCCTTGACAGTTGTGTAAGCCGACAGAGTAAGTCCACTGAGACAAAAGTAGTGCGTTGTAAAAGGTAATTAGATCTATAGCATGTTGAGGCAAAATTCAATGGATCGTGTTACCTTAACAGTATTTCTTGTTAGTGAGTATCATTCTTTGATAGGTTATTTGTAGAAAGATATACATTTCATGCACATTGCGGTTTAAGACACTGGATTAGTTTGCAAGGCTTTTGAAAGATTGAACCTATGTGTAAAAGTGAATAAGGGTATGTCACTCGCGAGTGAAATAATAATAATAATAAAAAAGACCTTGTCTGTCTTTACCTTCCTCAGCTTAACACGTCCCTTGCCAAGGGATTTAACAAATGTGTATTTGTACACAAAAAAATATTTAAAATGACTTCATTTTTATGAGTCCGTTAATTATTTCATCCATTGGGACTAAGTGTATGTCAGTGCCAAACAAACAGTACCGTGCAAATTTTACTCAATGGCAACCAACTACAAAAACAACTACAACATGCCAACGAACGTGAGTGAAACTAATCCAGTGCCTTAAACCATGAGCTACATAAAATGTATACATTTCTACAAATACGCTATCAAAGAATTTACTAACAAGACATGTTCATGCAACATGATCCATCGAATTTTTGCCATAACATACTGTAATTACTTTGTGCAATGCACTGCTGTCTCAGTGGATTTAATCTGTCATTTTACATGACTATCAAAGCTACTTCGCTAAAGCTTTCAGTCCAGTTCTACTTGAATAGTTGAAAAGATTTAACACATTTTTTTTTACATGTACTTGGTATATACACACATATATTATTGCTGCTTATAGATTCTAGAATGATGTGTAGGTCATTTTTATATTCCCTATTATCTTTGTATTATTCCAAGATGTCAGGTCGGCATAGCTGCTATTGCATGACAGTGTGCAATACTACCTGGTACTGTCCGCACTGCCTTGTGTGTGACTCGGGAGTGTCAAAGGCTGGGGGAGAAAACCCTGATAAAAAACCGCACTGCCTTGTGTGTGACTCGGGAGAGTTAAAGGCTAGGGAGTAAACCCAAACAAAATCCGGTGGGAGGGACCCCAAGGCAGTTGGTGGGGAGGTCTGTTCCAATCCATCCTCTGGCATCCCCTGCAGCTCTATGCGATTCCAAACGTATTGGCTATGCCTTTCCCTTGGATTAAATCTGTGGAGAAGAGAGGGGGTCTGTGCAAAATGGGCTAGGCGCAGGTTCCATACTTTTTGCCCAGGCTAATGCAGCATACAGAGGGAGAACACTGCCAACCTGGGCAAATACAGTGTACAAAACCCATGCCCAACAAGCTCTCACAGCTCTATGTCAACACGGAGATGTCACTCTGTCATGGGTAATGCTCTCACAGCTCTATGTCAACACGGAGATGTCACTCTGTCATGGGTAATGCTCTCACAGCTCTATGTCAACACGGAGATGTCACTCTGTCATGGGTAATGCTCTCACAGCTCTATGTCAACACGGAGATGTCACTCTGTCATGGGTAATGCTCTCACAGCTCTATGTCAACACGGAGATGTCACTCTGTCATGGGTAATGCTCTCACAGCTCTATGTCAACACGGAGATGTCACTCTGTCATGGGTAATGCCATGAAAACAACAAGGGGAGGGGCAGTTACAGGTTTTAAGTCTTCCCAAATTGGCGAAGGGGAAGGCGCCAGGGGCCTCTTCTATCGGTGGGAGTGACTATTTAGTTACACTGGTCAGCTACCGCCCGCCTTAAGCTGAGCAGCCCTCAGCCAGTTGGGTGCCGACCCGCCACATCTGCCTGCCTCATTGGGTACATGGGGATAGATCAAAAATCGCAAAGTTGATGTAAATGATGTACCTCGCTCAAAACGAAAAAACCAAATAAAAATTAGCACTTGGAACGTTAGGACCATGTGCCCTGGACTTGACCAAAACATCGATATGACAAAAAACGACTCACTAAGAAAAATTGCAATAATAGACAAAGAATTGCTTATAGTCCTGCGGCATAGTAAAAAATACGCAACCAATTGTTCAAATTGTTCCAAAAGCACCAAAATTGGCACACATGTAGATTAATACATTCTGAACAATTTTGGATATGGAGGCATTCCAGATTCTCCCCGTAGCACATTTGATAGTCATGGTAGGGGAGGCTGGTACAGAACGGACCTCGTACTGGATGGAACTTTGGCATTAAATTTTTTTCAGACGTATTTAATTCCAAATTTCAACTGGAAATGTTTGCTTTTACACTCAGCTATCTTTACACTTCCGGGTTCTTTGTTTACATGAGAAAAAGTATGACATTTTTAACTTTTTTTGTTTTGTTGAGCTTGATACACTTTGATACACTATACGTTTTGATACACTGGTACCGGGTGGCTGGAGAACACGAGAAGTGTTCTCAAAGATGATGTTGAGGCCCGTGAAAACACATCATGGGCTGCATACCATGCAAGGCACCAAGATCCAAAGCAACCAGTCATCACACCAACGTCCCTGCTTCCATTGTTCCAGGAGAGTGCTCACACTGTGGCAATGATCAGACACTCTATTGATGTAGTCAGGAGTGCAGTTCAACATCTCAACCCAGGCCAAACTCCAGTTCTGACTTGCGACCAGCCACTATTCACTCTAGCAAAACAGATCCAGTGGAAGTGGCCAGACACATATGGAGAAGACCAACTGGTGGTGATGTTCGGGGGGTTGCATATTGAGATGACGGCACTGAAGATCCTGGGTGAATGGTTGCAGGGAAGTGGGTGGACCCAAGCACTGGTACAAGCAGAGATCACAACTGCAGGAACAGCAGACTCATTTCTTCGAGCAGGTCACGTCACACGCACCAGAAGAGCACACCAAGTCACAGCGGCTGCGTTGTACATTCTCCAACGGCGTGCCTATGACCAGTACAGCACCACCAATACAGAAGATGATGAGCACCCTGGAAGCTTCGAAGACTGGTGCAGTCAGAGATGTCACAAATCCCAGACTGGGAGATGTAATAGTTTATGACAGGACAACAATCACGAACAAACAAGTTTAACACTTAACAAAACGATCCATCAGACTCACACATTTATTAAACATAATTATACAAATAATAGCGCAATTACATACATTATATTATTGCAATTAACTGCCGTACAACGGCCTTATTCTCACACACACTCTCCCTCGGATCCACAATCCGGTAGTTACTCCTAAAGGCACTTCGGCCTCAGCCTCTCCCCTCAGGGTCTTAATAGCACATTAATAATTCACTGGCACCGCAGTCTCTCAATATCACCTTCCTATTGTCATACACCTTAGCACTCCCCTAGCACCTCAGCAGGGCAATAACACATTATCATTTCAATAGACATTATCATTTCACCAGTACATTATTAGTTCACTAGCCCCTCAACATGGCAATAGTGCATTATCACATTCACGCTCATAGCTACGTCCCTGTCCGTGGCCTGACTGCCACGACTTTATGTGCCTCTACTGTCCTGCACTGACAGCCTCACTTCTGGCCTATGTGTGGCCTCCGGCCCTATGCTGGCCTATCCCCTGTGCTCATCGAGGTGGCTTTGCGGCCCGTCCTCGACACCAGACATCACTGGAAAGACTCTCTCACTAGTCTTCTCGACTGCTCCCCTTATGTCTGCCCGATGGGCTCTTATTCACAGGTCCGTTCCGTAGGACCTTCTAACTTGCAGTGATAGTAATACAGCGCTTTCGCCTCATTCAGACCCCCCCACTACTCACAACAGCACGCTTAACTTACTTGTCTACCGTGAGCCCTTCTTACTCTACACCCGCTTTGTAGCAATCCCCTTAATTGCACTCACTCCACTCGTGACAAGAGAGAACAGAGTTATCCGCAGTTTCAGTACTGGTCAATAGTCTTGGCACTGGAGCTG
The DNA here is from genome assembly GCA_963931925.1 of Onchidella celtica. Lineage (NCBI taxonomy): Eukaryota > Metazoa > Mollusca > Gastropoda > Systellommatophora > Onchidiidae > Onchidella > Onchidella celtica. The sequence continues at coordinate 17,008,584 of OZ007580.1, read as the reverse complement.
TCCACTCTGATCTATGTGCGATCTCTGAGAGAAGCCAATTTTAGCATGTACGTGGATGCTCTGACAGAACTGGTTCCGTGGTTCTTCGCTCTAGACCACACGAACTATGCCCGCTGGATACCAGTGCATCTGCGGGACATGGCAGAACTGGCAAACAAACATCCAGACGTCTTCACAGAGTTTAGCAACGGACACTTCACAGTCCAAAAGACCAAGAGGATCTTTTCAGCAATCCCTATTGATCAAGGACATGAGCAGAACAACGCATATGTCAAGGGTGATGGAGGAGCCATCGGCCTCACAGACAATCCAACTGCACTGAGGCGCTGGATGGTTGCCGGACCAGAGGTTTGCTAGAGTGATTGTGGAATTTGACGACTTCAATCTGCATCCACACGACCAAGAGGAGACACGTCACCACGAGGAGACACCAAGTGTGCAGAACACTTTTTCCAGAGATGTGCGCTCACTCGTGGCCGTCATTGAAGAGCTGGGCAACCTTTTCGAGGAGGACAGTCAGGACTTGCTGGTGCTCGACACAAAGGAGATCGCAGACCCTGCAGTCATAGAAACAGTCCGTAACGCCCAGCAGATTGGCCAAGACCAGTTTGAAGCATTCTCAAAGGAATGCATCGTGGAGAGAACCAAGTCCATGGAGGTGGCAATCCACCGGAACAAGCTACCACTGTTTGCGACCAAGAGAGGACCCAAAATACCCAAAGGAAAACAACAGGTCAAATCTCTGAAGAATGATGTTGCGCTCTTCGCACGATTATATATCGGCTGCCAGGCCCGTGATGGGAATCTAGAAGAGTTCTTCAGGCATGAAAATCAGCAATGCCCTCCAGCTTTATCTGACGGAGGGAGACTGTACCTAGGGAGCAAGAGTGACTTGCTGGTGTGCCTTGAAGGCCATGCTGAGCCTCAGTCTGAAGCGCCTACTGTCACTGCTGTTGTCCTCAATGGAGCAGTAATCGTACAGATGTTGAAGCCGGGTACTGCCAACACGTTCGAGGAATATGCACAGCAAGTATTCATCCCATACGTTGTACAACAGCTCCAACATGTATCACGTCTTGACCTTGTGTGGGACAGCTACAGAGCAGATTCCCTGAAGGCATCAACCAGAGAACAGCGTGGAAAGGGAGTACGTCGGCGTGTTGTCGACTCGGCAGTCATACCAGGAAATTGGCAAAGTTTCCTGCGAGTTGATAGCAACAAAGTGGAGCACTTCAGCTACCTCTCCACCATGCTTGCAGAGTCCTTTCAAGAAGAAGGCAAGGAACTGGTGGTCACTGATGGGGAGCAGGTGATCTGTGTTCCACAGCAAGAGGACGTCAACTCACTCGCACCATGCAACCAAGAAGAGGCAGACACTCGCATGATGCTACATGTAGCACATGCTGCACAACATGGTCACCACCAGATACAGGTTCGAACAGTAGACACTGACGTCGTGGTCCTAGCAGTGATGGTAGTCCAGAAACTACCAGCTGGAGACGAACTCTGGGTAGCCTTTGGGACAGGCAAGAACTACCGCTACATTGCAGCCCATGAAATAGCTTCCTCCCTTGGTCCAGAGAAGACATGTGCTCTTCCAATGTTTCATGCCATCACAGGGTGTGATACTGTCTCAGCCTTCGTCGGACATGGGAAGAAATATGCCTGGGCAACATGGAACACGCTGCCAGAACTCACTGATGCCCTGCTGAGTCTGGCAAATGCACCCACAAGCATCCAAGAGGATACAGTGCATGTCATCGAGAGGTTTGTCATACTCCTGTATGACCGCACAAGCAAATGCAAGGACATCAACAAGGCGAGAAAGAAGCTCTTTGCAAAGAAGAGCTCTGTTCAGAACATCCCGCCAACCTACGCTGCTCTGGAGCAGCATGTGAAGAGATCTGCCCTTCAGGGTGGTCATGTCTGGGGCCAGGCATTGGTACCAGAGCCCGTGCTCCCTCCACCAACAGACTGGGGCTGGCATCGGAGTGATGATGGGCCCTACACACCACTCTGGACCACACTCTCTGAGGCATCCAAGACCTGCTATGAGCTGGTGTCTTGCGGATGCAAGAAAGGCTGCAGAAACCGCTGCAAGTGCAAGAACGCTTCACTGCAATGCACTGGGCTGTGTTTCTGTGAAGGCGAATGCCAGTAGATTAGGACAGAAAACTTGCTAGCCAACATTATGATCTGTAGACATTCATAATCCTGGTGAGCAGATTTGAAAAGTTCAGAATCATAATTAACATAGTGTGGCAAAATCTACGTTATTGTATTACATGTATGTACTGCAGGATTACACAATATTGAAAGTTATTGTATTGGCAACTGTTTATTGTATTGAGCAGAATAAAGCACGTATCATGACCACCATCTTGCTTCACTTCATTCCTGAAGATGGTCTAAGAATGTCGAAAGGTACTTTGAAAGAAAAAGAAACAACAGACACATCAACTGACCAAGAAAGAAAAGTATGGACTTTGGAAACCTCTTACGATTTCTTAATAAGAATACGCATTTATTAGTAGTCCTGCGGCATAGTAGACCAATTGTTCAATAAGTGTTAATTCTGATGTAAAAAAAAGGAATTTTGGCCCATCTAGCACCATACTAACGACACATAATGAAGTCTATGTAATGACGCTAATGGTAAGTGGCGGCCATTTTGAACAATGGCCGCCATATCTTCCACAGGGCTAATCTTGAATGCCTCCATATCCAAAAATGTTTAGAATATATTAATCTACATGTGTGCCAATTTTGGTGCTTTTAGAACAATTCGAACAATTGGTCTGCTATGCCGCAGGACTATTAGGCTGAAAGTGGACATCGCAGCTTTACAAGAAACCAGACTGGCAGATACTGGCACACTCAAAGAGCAACACTACACATTTTTTTGGAAAGGACTTGACTCGAACCAACCTCGTCGTCATGGTGTTGGCTTTGCCATCAACAATCGCCTGCTCAGTTCCATCAACACACCCACTGGAAAGTCTGAAAGACTCATTTCCCTAAGATTACGCACAAAAACTGGTCACACCAACATAATCTGTGTTTACGCACCAACGTTTATGTCATCAGCAGACGATAAGGACCAGTTCTACAACATACTAAACGAAATGTATGCCACCATTCCGAAAGACGAATCAGTAGTTCTCTTAGGAGACTTCAACGCAAGAGTTGGCGCGGACCATCAGTCTTGGCCTGTCTGCCTAGGACTCCACGGCATAGGCAAAATTAACGAAAATGGACAGCGTCTCCTGGAATTCTGTTCACAAAATGACTTGTGCATTACCAACACCTTCTTCAAATTGAATGACTCAAAGAAAGTTACGTGGCAACAACCAAGATCAGGACATTGGCATCAATTGGACTTGATTATCACCAGAAGGAAAGATCTGAACACGGTTAAATCAACAAGGAGCTTCCACAGCGCTGACTGTGATACAGACCACGCCCTTGTGATCAGCAAAATGCAAACAAAGCCAATGAGAATATTTAGGAGCATCACGAAACGACAACCCAAATTAAACATTACAAAAGCAAAACAAGAAGACTGTAAGAACGCTTTCATAAGAGAATTTAGTAACATCCCGGTAAATGATATGGAATCATCAAGCGTGGATGAAACATGGAACACAATTAAGACCAACATATATAACAGTGCCTCAACAGTACAAAGCCATCTTTCAGACATGATTGGATTGAAGAAAACTCCACCACACTTCTTCCCCTGTTAGAAGAAAAGGGGAAAATGATGCTTGAATACAAGAAAGATCGCTCGCAAAGCATCAAAGATAAATTCAAACACATCAAGGCAAAGGTTCAAAGTGAAACAAGAAAATGCGCCAATGAGTACTGGACCAACTTATGCTCTGAAATTCAATCGGCCTCTGATGCAGGAGACTCCAGAAACATGTATGAAAAGATTAAAGTTGCACTAGGACCAACCATTTCAAAAAGTGCCCCCATCAAGACAGAAAACGGCCAAGAACTTACCGACAAGAAGGAACAACTGGAGAGATGGGTCGAACATTATTCCAAACTATATTCAAACGAAAAGCCAGCAAATCAAGGCTTAGAAGAAGCAGTCCCAAAGCTACCTGAAATGACGGGTCTGGATGTGGAACCAACAATGAAAGAACTCTCTGAAGCCATCCGGGATATGAAAAATGGAAAAGCTTGTGGAGAGGATAACATTCCAGCTGAAGTCCTCAAAGAAAACCTTGAAACACTATTACCACACCTATACCACTTACTAATCGTGTGCTGGAAAACTGGAACAATTCCATCCGATATGAAAAATGCAAAAATTGTAACTCTTTACAAGAATAAAGGAGACAAAGGGGATTGTAACAATTACCGCGGCATATCATTGATGAGTATTACAGGGAAAGCGTTCGCCAAAATCATACTCAAACGATTACACAGGCTCGCTGAAAGAATCTTACCAGAATCCCAATGCGGATTCAGAGCAGAACGATCAACTGCAGATATGATATTCACAGTCCGTCAACTACAGGAAAAATGCAGAGAACAAGTTAGTATTAAAGTTTAATTATATCAGTTTCAAGGGATTTTCAATCCTTTTGTATATCAATGCTTTTTAAGCATGTTTATTTCCTTTTAAATTCATCATAATTTACAAGAGTCAAAAATGTGTGCTTCAATATGATACCTGATGACAGTGATAATGGACAATTCAAACTAAAGTTGAAATAAACTGCGGTCTTGACTTGTTTTTTAAAAAAAGTAGGGGGTATAATCTGGACTGGGGGGGTATAGTCTGGCCTAGCCCAAAGTAAACCCCGGGGTATAAACTGGCCTAGCCCAGAATATACCCCGGGGGATATTCTGGGCTAGGCCAGTTTAACCCCGGGGGATATTCTGGGCTAGGCCAGTTTAACCCCGGGTATAGTCTGGCGGGGGTACAATCTGGCCTGCTACACCGGTTATAAATTTTACTCACATCTATGTAAGGCCCTTAAGTCGTCTTGGGCTACCCGGATCAAGTGGTTTCCATTTTTCCATTTCTTAGCCATTAGAAACCCGTTAGCAGCAACTGGGGCCATAAAGGACCACCAAAGACCAGACAGACCAAGAGTGACAACTTGCACACAGGATCCATTCATTCGCATTCGACATTGTTTAAGAGGTTGCTTCGAAACAGCTCAAAAGACAATAGATGAACTAAATGTACATGTAATAGCAAATATGCTCGACCAGTGTCAGTAAACATGGTTGCAATCACAAGACTGATCCAGTCTGTGCCTTAATGCCGATGCCAGTCTGTCATTAATGCAGGAGGCGGATACACTCGTTAACTACACTTGTGACTTTTGATTATGACCCCCTGTTAACTGTGAGTAGACAATAAATTAGCGTGTGGTCAGTCTTTTGACTCAGTGTGTTAATGCTTTGTCATACATGTATTTATTTGAATATTTTAGCATCTCTGAAATTTTCATATCGATCTGACCTACAGTAAACGAGATTTAAATCAAAACACAGGTGTCAAGTTATTTTTGAAAGACTGTATAGTTTTACTGTATTATCAAATGAGTATTATCAAAATTATTATTGTTACTCGTCATTATTAGTTTATAAAACACTCATTCCCCACTGCAAAGGAAGGATAAAATTTAAAAAATTGAAATCTGCCATGTATTTTTAACAGGTTTTATTTGTTTGTTTTGTTCTTAAAAATGTATTGGTGCGAATATTCTGCGATTTTTTGTGGTTTGTGTTATAAGTCAGAAAACGTTTCCTCCTGACCAACGTGTCTCTCGCACGAGACATAAAACTGCTCTTCGCAGAAATCAAAGCGTTGTTAGAATAAAATAAACAATGTAATTACATGTGCTTACATTATAGTGAAGTTCCAGACAATTCTTGAAAATGTGACTTTCACTGACCAAAAACTGCAGTCATGGGAACAGGGGGGTGTCTCACACTTTGTATTTAAATTTATGTTAATGTCCATAAAGTTTAATTATATTGACTCATTTCTGCAGGGTTTTGCCATCTGGAATGGAATGAGATCTTCGGAGCAAGAGACACATCGACAAACGTGGGGACAAGGTGGTCGTGGTCTAGAGACAAGGTGCTCGCCTCTCGTGCCAAGGGTCCCGGGTTCGAAACCCGGGCTGTGCAGGCATGTTGGAAATTGGGATTTTTCTCATATTTTCGTGTCCCTGATGCTATTGGGGGGTAGGTTCGAGTACCTAATCTTCTCAGATAAGGACGAAAAATTCGGAGGGCCCGTGTGTCACGAGTGGAGTGAGTGCAATTAAGGGGATTGCTACAGAGCGGGTGTAGAGTAAGAAGGGCTCACAGGAGACAAGTAAGTTAAGCGTGCTGTTGTGAGTAGGGGGGGGGGGGTCTGAATGAGGCGAAAGCGCGGTATTACTATCACTGCAAGTTAGAAGGTCCTACGGAGCGGACCTGTGAATAAGAGCCCATCGGGCGGACATAAAGGGAGCAGTCGAGAAGACTAGTGAGAGAGTCTTTCCAGTAATGACTGGTATGTAGAACGTTGATTGATTATTATGATTGATGTATTATATTATATTCGTCTATTACCATGATGTGAATAAGTATATGTGAGGAATGTGGAAGTCCTTGATATTGGATATAGCAATGTGCGCCATGAGCGATAGATGAAAGTGAGTTCATGGATGTGTAGCGCGAGTGAGTAGTGTGTACTCCGATGGAGGTGTGTTACCGTAAGATGTGTGGTGAGTGAAAGGTGAACTAGTGTGTGTACGCTTCATGGATTGTAAGGAGAGGTGGAGTGAATAGAAATGGTAGGGTATTATACCAATGTAATGTTATTCTTGTAGGTGTCGAGGACGGGCCGCAGAGCCACCTCGATGAGCACAGGGGATAGGCCAGCATAGGGCCGGAGGCCACACATAGGCCAGAAGTGAGGCTGTCAGTGCAGGACAGTAGAAGCACATAAAGTCGTGGCAGTCAGGCCACGGACAGGGACGTAGATATGAGCGTGAATGTGATAATGCACTATTGCCATGTTGAGGGGAGAATGTACTATTGAAATGATAATGTGTTATTGCCCTGCTGAGGTGCTAGGGGAATGCTAAGGTGTATGGCAATAGGAAGGTGATGTTGAGAGACTGCGGTGCCAGTGAATCATTAATGTACTATTAAGACCCTGAGGGGAGAGGCTGAGGCCGAAGTGCCTTTAGGAGTAACTACCGGATTGTGGATCCGAGGGAGAGTGTGTGTGAGAATAAGGCCGTTGTACGGCAGTTCATTTTAATAATATAATGTATGTAATTGCGCTATTATCTGTATAATTATGTTTAATAAATGTGTGAGTCTGATGGGTTGTTTTGTTAAGTGTTAAACTTGTTTGTTCGTGATTGTCGTCCTGTCATAAACTATTACATCTCCCAGTCTGGGATTTGTGACACCGTGTGCACATTGCGCACGTTAAAGAAACCTTGGCAGTTGGAAATCATAAAGAGTAGGCCGTACATGCTGCTGCCCGGGCAAAATTGAAACTAAAAATTAATAGATTAAAATTCAGCCATATCACCCCCCCCCCCCTCCCTTCCATATCTCCAACAAAAAATAATGTATAATTCATTATTAATTATTAAAAATAGGGAGAACCCCCAAAGGCAGACTACACGGAGGAATGCACCGCTTGCAACACTGTTGATTCCACACGTATCGAATATGTCGTTCCAATGGATCAAATCAACACTGTCGAGAGGGGGAAAGTGCACCATGGGCTAGGCACTTTCTCCATACCCACAGCCCAGGCATGCAGCACAAAAACTATTTAGCTGCTGACCGTCTGCCAAGACGAAAAGAGCCAATTGTTCTTGTGTCCCTCTGACACCCAAAATACATGACAGTCTTGAAAAGTAAGGGACTGTTGGGAAGTCTGTACGGTGGTTTCCACGCTCCTTGTGCTTGACATTTCAATTTGTCTGAGACCAAATGGACACAGTATTAAAAATATTATTATTTATGCATGTAGTATGTTGCTTTCAGGGCAAATGCATACATGCAGTTCAAATAAAGCTTGATATATATATCAAATATATATATATTTGCACCGTTTTACTTTCTTGTCTTTCATGTCACATAGAACCTATTATAGGAACCTCCCTTCCTCCCCCCGAAGAATGATTAAAATTCATCTGCAAACTTAGCAGCTATCTTCAGTCAGTAGTAAGATCTATTTTTGGTGTGAAAATTCAAGAGGTTTTCCTGATGTTGCAGTTTTCAATGATGCAAATACTGGTAAATAAATGTATTGCATTGGAACACACCTTAAGCAAACCTGTTAAATCAGGGCCCCTACTCTTCCGCGGAAATCCGCGGTGGAAGAGATCAGGGGCAATTTTTCCGATGACCATTTATTACTATTATTTAAGCATTTTGTTGTGTGTAGGTGTAATGTGTGGTCAAATTTATGCGCAGAATATGGTCAATCATTTAAAATCTACGCTCCGCATAGATTTCAGATGTTTTTCTCCCAGTTGAGTGGGAGCCCTGTAAATGCTGTTTTATGGGCTGCACAGTCATTTCTATTCATTCCTCTCTATTGCACAACACCTCCATTCATAAAGTATGATCACTCTATAAATTAAAACACTAGCTCGATCTGATGTTTCTGTTTGTATTGTACACATGTAGTAAACATGAAGAACAAAAACAAAACAAAAAATTAGCCATTTGATTGCTCACTTTATTTACGTCATAATAGTCAATGGGAAAGAAATGGACAGAGTACAGGCTAGCCTCCAACGATGAATTACAAATCATACTACATGTACATATTATATATGATATAGATTGGTGTATTTTGCAAACTGGCTCTACATCTGGTCTAGGCAATTCCATGTACTGTACATGTATTGTAACAATTCTGATAAAATAAAAAATCCATTATTACACCAGTACATGCACTGTACATCAAACATTTTTTAATCTCAGAAAAACCTGTCACATGAGGTGAACAGATGTTGAAAAGAATTTTAAAAAAACAACCAGATTGTTCTTCATGCAAAACTTCCCCATGAAGGCTTGCCGGTTTGCATAATAACACGACATTATAAGATGCAATCTTTTGTCATGCAAGAAAGAAAAAAAAGAAGTACACTGCAATGATAAATCACATAGTATGATGGAAAACTTCTCTTTTGTACTGTCTATACTTCCATATATCAGAGGTGGAACTAGTTGACAGAATACACAATTACATTTGAAAGAAATTGAAGAACAGTACATATCAGTAGAAGTGGCAGCAGCAGAGGTAGAAAATGACAACAATAATTATTTTTTCATCCAACTTATTTCCCCCTGTCAAATCAGTGACCTCCAAATTCTATACTGTACCTGCATCTATCCTCATTATGATGTTCTGTCTGAAATCTAAGAGAAAAACCCATCTAAAATTTGGAATAAAAGTAAAGGTTGTTGTTTGGGGGCTGTGGCATTTTACACAGTAAGCCAAGCATGAACAGCGAACATAACTCAGTATATAAACTATTCGGCTTTGTGATTAGACTACAGTCCCTGAACAAATAAAAACAAAATATCAGAAATACTGAAATAATTTTATCAATGCCTGACTCTGTGACAGGACCTTGTGTCACCACCAAGTCCTAACCTTTCAGATGTGGAGAGACAAATACATCCAATAATAGCTATAGAAAGTACAGATTTCACATTTTTTCGGTGAAGGAAAATTGGAAATGATTATGGAAATAAGTATACATAAATTTTGGCCTTGGATGTCACTGAGGAATACGCAGCAAATTAAACTGTTTCAGAATTCCCTAAAACTAAAAGCATGAGACCTATAAAATTTACACAATTATGAGCAATTGTGGTACAGTAAGTCTTTCGAGTTTAAAAAAAAAAAAAAAAGCATGTTCTCTGTTTTTTTAAAACGAGTTTGCCCTCAATCTTACCAATCGCATTATGAAGTGAATGGCATGAATGTGTCCTATAGATAACAAGAATACCGAAGTTCTGAGTAATAAATGACCATAGGTAAAGATGAATATTCTGTCATTCTCTCAAATATTTACAAAGCTACAAAAGAAAAGTGTCTGGCTGATACAGAAGGTGAGAAGTTTGAGCTATCATGGAAGAAAATGAAATGAAAGTATGAAAAACAAAAAAAATCATACATTATACATGTATATCTTGATGAATCTCCTTATGCCTAACAAAGTAACATCACTCTAGTACACTACAAAGCACCAATTTCCTACAGACATGAAATGATAACATTCACCATTTCCCACCACAAGGAGTGTGACTCTACGTTTTACTTTGCAATCACTAATTCACACTACATTCTCCAAGACAGCTATTAGTATTTTCAATTATTCTATTTATCTGAAGCTTTTTTTTAAGTAACTCAATAAATCCCTTTCAGTTTCATACAGGTGCTGTTCAACAAAGTAAAAGATTACTTTCAGGCTTCAAGCCAGTGTTCCCTCATAGTTGTGCATGTTTTGCAACCAGCGCACAAAGGAAATTAAAGTATGCACAAAAGGCGGATCACCCAAAACAATCTAGTAATTAATTAAAGATTGATATTATTTTTTTTGGATAAAAACCTGGGAAACGTAGTTGAAAGAATAGAATAAAATGTGATTGTGAACTAATCACATTATTTCGAAGAGTTCAATCATACTTATTCGTTTTAAAAATATGCCAAGACAATTTTGTGGGCCGCAGGGCATAAGCTGTGCAGAATTACCTTGAAACAGTTTACATTTGAACAAATAATTTGTCACAGGAAAAAAAGTGTGCATAACATCATATTAAATAATATGCACACTGACTACAGAATATATTGACAAACATAAACAATTGGATGATCACTTGGTATGACTTGGACTTGGTATGACGGGGAGAAGGTGGTCTAGAGGCAAGGTGCTCGCCTCTCATGCCAAGGGTCCCGGGTTCTAAACCCGGGCAGTGCAGGCATGTTGGAAATTGGATTTTTCTCATATTTTCAAGTCCCTGGTCCTATTGGGGGGTAGGATCGAATACCTAGTCTTCTCGGATAAGGACGAAAAAATTCGGAGGGCCCGTGTGCACGTTGCGCACGTTAAAGATACCTTGCAGTTGGAAATCGTAAAGAGCAGGCCGAAAGGCCGCTGCCCGGGCAAAATTGAAAATTGAAATTAATAGATTAAAAGTTATCCATATCACCCCCGCCAGAATTTATTATTCATTATTAAATATATATTGTTATTAATAAATATTCAAATATTATTTGAGTTGTGTGTTGTGTGAACTGATGTGAGTTGTGAACTGCTGTGAGTTGTGAACTGTTGTGAGTTGTGAACTGCGCCTAACAGGCTGCGTTACAATTTGCTCTGAGATAGAGAGAGAGAGAGTGAGCGAGACAGGGAGAGAGAAAGAAGCAGTGCAGTGTGTTGAGCGCTTCGCCGGCAGCTCCATTCTGCTCTGTGGTTGACATGTTGTTTCTGTAAAGCGCATAGAGCATTTTAAATGGATATGCGCTATATAAATGCTATACATTATTATTATTATTATTACTATTAAAAATGAGAGAACATTGCCCCATGCCCACTTTTCCTTTCCTGGAAGACCAACTCAATCAAATATCTTTAACAGCAAAAGATTTTAAATTCTTCCATGAAATTTCGTATGAAGTTGAGCTTTTCTACTGTTGAACAAACAACAATTTAAATACCATTATGGTAAAGTTTAAAAGTTTATTTTTAAAAAAAAAAATCAGTCCTCGGAAGTCACTGGGTCCTAGACAACGATAATACTAGAAAAATGTCTTTTAAAACCTGGGATATAATTTTTTTTAAAAACGTTTATGAAAGCACACAGGTGTTTTTCCAACTGTTACATGGAACCATTATTATACATAATGTACACTTTAATGAAGATGAAATCTACACACATGAGGGGTGGGGCACTGGAAATTTCACACAATAAAAATAATATGTATTAGATATTAATAATAATACAAGAACTACAATCTACAAAATTTCACTTTTCACTTCCTAAATCACATACATGTACCTGATATTGATACAGTCATAACATTCTCCGGCATTTTCTTTCACTTTACCTTGTACATGAGACAGCTAAGTTGAACTTCTCTGTTTATGACATTCAAGCCTGAATACCCAGGACAAACCTACCATATTTTGGAGAATACCAAGTTTATGTGAGCATCTACCAGAAACTATCAACTGCTTCTTCTTCTTCAAAAGAAGCCATGATTTTAAAACAACTTTTAACTGTTTTATGTTCACTTGAAGTGGCCAATGGACACAAAGACACAGTCACAATGGTGCCCCAAACCCCTCCACAATCACATAAAAGTCTTTCTGTCACCATGCCAAACAGTTGGAAACAATGACATTTTTAAATACAATCAATACATTTTCACTCGGGATGGCACAATTCCAAAATTCCACATAAATGGTTCAAAAATCATGCACGTGGGTTGAAGTTTCTAATACTTCAGAATTTATGGCATATTGCAATATGGTACTATCAATGCCCCCAAGGATTTGGAGAGCCATTAGTCTGATGAAAGTGAATGTGTAAATAATTGTGGGGGGGGCACTAACATTATTGGGCATTTTACAATATTTAGAACAAATAAAAATTGCTACAAATTTTGGAAAAATGTTTAGTTTATTATAATGATCCATTATTCTCTTATTTCAATTCTATTTGGATTTAAACCAATTCAAACTGATTGAAAATCTGACTTTGGTCAACTTTGTTCAATACTTAGAAATATCTCTCGTGTCTGATCAGACACAACAAAAATAACAACCACTTCAAGGTTAGCCTTTGACGCCTAGGCCTGGCCAAGGAATGCAAGACACACAGTTGTGTCAGATATGGAACACAACAGGCAAACTTTCAGAGATGCAGAGGTGTCAACACAGGGAAAACACCAGAGATAATATGGATATGACATCCTTCCACTTCTATGAGCATGAAATGAGACAGTAATATGATGCATAAGAACAAACAAATTATATCAGTCACACTTCAAGACAAGAAAGTATGACAGGAAATCCTTTTAAAAATGTAAAAAGCTTTCTCTCATGTTTCCCTAAAAAAAGTTTCAGTGAAACTGAGTACCATACATGTCTTATTTCACTGGCATGTTAAATGGGTGGCACAGAGCTGATTTTTCAGCACAAATCAGCTCATTTTCAACTAAGTGCATCAAAATCAGTGTGCTGGCCCAAGTTGACACCTCTGTGGAAGAGCTGTGATACGTGTAAAAGTTTATGACACAAAGCAACAATAGCACACAACAAATGCATTGCCAAACTAAACTCTAATTCAACCCTATTCTTTTGAGATTTGTAGGTGTCTTGTCTAACAAGTAGATAGTTCCGTTGGAAGTCATATCATATCATGACATCAAACTGCTTCAGTCTATCTCCACATTAGCGGCTTTTAAGCATACTGTTTGTAAAGTCCTGTCATTAAACTTTACAAAATATTAACACAATGTTTAACATTTTAAAATCTACCTCAATGGTGACACAGGATATATAAAATCTTCATGACTTCCGCAGGAATGATACAGCACATTTTGTTATGTCAACTTACAGTCTCATACCAATTACTGCAGAAAGTGGAGATAGAATAAAGCAGTAGTGAATGCAGCAAAATAAAGCCATGTATTCACTTCCGATGTTTTGCAATGAAAATTAGAAATAGCCTATTACTTTACTGTATTTCCATTAACAAGAATTCATCACTAGAGCACAAATGTAAACGATGGGTAACTTCAAGACACATTTGGGTAAGATGGATTGCAGGCGGGAGATACTATGCATTTGACTGTAACAGGTGGGAATAAGAAAAAATCTGGTTCAAGATAATCAGCAGAAAACTGCTGTCCACAGTCATCCAGATATTAAGTTGTTCACATCTTACAGAGCCCCCATAGAAAAACTTAATCTCCATTTTATTCAAATGAGCTTCGATGAACAAAGATATATTATAAGTGTTTTTATGATCTAGTCAATGTAGCAACGGCTTAGTTTCAGAGGTGGGAAGAAACAGAAATATGTTTAAAAAGAGTTCATGCTGACAAAATGTTAGTTCAAAGAGCTGATTCATTCTGTGCAGGCCAAAAAGTGCCAAAATGAATTGCCTATGCTTTTGTAAATTATTGGCATACAAATTTAACCAAGACACACAGAGCTTCCCCTTCATCTACATACTGCTAATGCAGTCAGTAACCAATGATTACGACACACAGTAAATGGCAATTAATGGCCTGAAACTATACTCAATTCGTAATATATAACACAATAAAGTACAAATTGGAGGAGGGGAGGGGGACCATTTTAACAAATAAATGAAAGAAAAATTTCTGGAATCATTTTAAACCTACAGTGCTTTGCTGTCATGCAATGACAAAACACTGTACCCTGTTGTTAGTATGATACAATATTTGGTCACGTCAAGGCAGGATGAAAATAATATGACAAATGCAATGTAATTTTTGTTACATGACAAGTAGCAACCTATGGTCTCTTGGCACATGCACTAGGTCTAAACACATAGAGGACAGTACATCTTTAACACAATCTCTTGCAGCCCTACAACAGAGATGACTTTCTTGATGATAAAATGTGGAATTTATATTGTCAAACAGAATATCTTGCACAATAAAAGTCCATTCTATTCTGTTTGAGGGAAAACAGATGATCTTACAATTAATGCCCCTTGTAAAACTGATCACAGAAACTGATGACCAGCAACATTTTCATGCCTGAGACAAACAGCTTATGCAAAAATCTATTTTTAACAGTTTCTCACAACATAACAGGTGCAATGATGTAATAATCTGGGACTTACATTACTTATGGACAAGCAAAGCTCTCACTGATTATAGTATTCCCATATTTTCACATTTGCCATATATTTTTTTTTCATTTTGGCATCACTATATTGCATGTTTAAAACATTACAACATAAACTGGCAACAGTACTGGCTGTAACTGTGATTCCATTTGATACATTTGGGTTTGAGTGGTCTACATTTTCATGTGTTGTTTACAAACGGGCAATGCCACCAAAGAACTTTTTTTTTCTAACAACTGTCTTCAAATCAATGATCTCTAATGTATGGCAAAAGCAATAACGGAAAAGAACTAAGGGCAAATGAAGGGGTAACTCAATAACTGTGATTAAACATGGACATTTCTGACTGCATGAAGTTTAAATGAAAAGGTATAAAACCTAGAGAAACCAGTGCTGTTATAAAATCACATGCAAAATGTATACACATCAAATTCACTCATTCATCACACTTCCATTTGTTCTTTTAATGTGTCCAGTCAAAAATTAATGATTTTTAGGAATGATACAACTTTGTGTGTAGATTAAATTGGATATTTTTTTTGCAATGGATAAGCTTCCCACCCTCTTTACTCAATGTGCACAGATTTGAACGAGAACATTTTCTCCTGTGCATCAAGGAAAGGACAATTTTCCAGTGGCATCTTTTCCCAGTGGTATTTTGCTGTGGGTTTGTCTGTTAACAGGCCATAGGACAAAAATTCCTAGCATACAGCCCATCTCTAAATGAAGTTTGGTTATGCACCCATAGGGAAAAATCTGAATATGATTTAGATGTAGGCATATTCCTTATGATAACCTTGAACAAACAAATCAAATATTCAGTCCCTCAATCCTTTACTAACATTTTCTTATAAACTTAAAACACAATTTACAACTGTGCAAAATTTGAAATTTGAAATGACAGCATTGGTTATTTGTAACTGAAATCCATATTAGAATTTGCATACAAAAGAATAGATTTTCATTTGTGAGTAAGTAACAGAATGACAATTTACAGCTCTGATCCCACAGCCAAAAAGGATCAACAAATTTATTTCATGAACTCATACTTGAAAGGATGCTGACACAGGCTGCTGTGTAAGTGATGCACGTTCTTCCTTTTTTTTCTTTCATGCTTGATTATTTTCCCATGCAAGTTGGGAATCCAAAAACATAGGTCCTTTTATGAAATGTCAGTCATGAAATGGCCCATAAAGACTCAGAAAAAGAACCGTGGCAAGAAATAACCCATGCAAACTTTGCACAAAGGAATGACAGAGGTAATGAATGGAAATGGCAGATTAAGAATCAAATAAAATCCCAGAACGCTAGAAAACAATCACTGCTCAGAATAGAACTTGCACATTATTCACAATGCAATATCCACATGGTTTCATTATGTTATGATTGTTTACATTAGACATGGGCAAGCAATGGCTTGTGGGCGAGATCCAACCTGCCAAGCAAATTTTGGCCAGCTCTCGAGTTTGACTGAAAATTACATTTGGTCACTGAGCTATGAAACGATTTAACACATGCACCCTCAACCCCTCCCCAAAAGCAAAATCAAATAAGATTTATTTTTTCTTTAAAAATCAACATCCAAAAAAATGAGCTCTCATTTTTATTGAAGGGCTTGAATATGAGATGAGAGAATCCGGCCCTCTGTATATCCTCACATTTTTCAGGTTCGACCTTATCATACATAAGGTTGCCCATGCCTGGTTTATACTGTACAGACATGCAAAACCTGGTACCTCTTCCTCAGTACATCCTAACTTTTGCACATACTTGCCAGCCAAACAGGAACGATCCTCAAAATGTCACAGTGCCAACCCCCTCACATTCTAACATCTAGGCAGATTCAAAACAAGACAAAACATTCAATTGCTTTGGACATTTGCAGGTCAGATTCTCCACAGCAGGGGTTCTAAAACATTTTTCTACATTAAACATCACATGATGTTGTTTCAAGGGGGAAAGGGTCAAAACAACCACTATTTCATTAAATGGATGTGGGCCCACTGCAGGAAATGAGAACCCCTGCTGCATGGAGAAGTCTACATACTAAAGTTAAAATCTTTTCATATGCGAAATCACTGACCATAAAAAAAAAAAAGAAAAAAAAGAAACATGAAAAAGTTCACATGCAAATCTACAATGAATGTCTGGCTGAGAATGACAGAAAACAATCTTTACACACTTAAATTTTCTTTAAGTCTCCACGTGTGACATTCTGTGTACCAAATTTTGAAAGAGCAGTATGAAAACTTATTTCGAACAAAAAAATCTGCTTCTGTGTTAAAGGGTCCTCAAAACACATGACAAATATTAAAATGAAACAATGATTTACACATGACGACAATTCAATAGTACTTGTGACGACCTCTTTAAAAGCAAGTATATTATTTTTTATGACTTGTGCAATTATTAAGTTCAACCTCCTAGCATGCCATCTGATTAGGTCTTACCTCACTATCAGTTTCAACAAGCGATATACCTCTCCATGTCCTTGTATAACCTAATCCCCTGAACTTTCAAATGGACAAAATTCATGCCTCAACTGACAAGCAGTCACAGTCTGTTTCCCATAGATACCCACAAGGTAAAACGTCAACCTTTAGAAATTGAAACAGTGCCTACATATGGATTTTTAATATCAACTTCACCACGATCATACCAATTCATTCATCTCATGTCTCCTACCAGAGTGAGGTACTGTCACTTCTTGACTTTCTGAGTAGCTGGGATTGATGTAGCTCTCATGTCTTTCCTCATCATTCTTTCCTGTGGGCTGATCCTCTCCCTCCTTCAATGCTGAACTCTTACCAGCAGCCTCCTCAACTCTCTCTGCTGTGCTGGGACTTCTGTTCTCCATCACATCTTCACGCACTTCCGTCTCCACTCTTCTTTCTGCTCCTCCTTGTGCTGCCTGTGAGCTGGCACCCTCTTCATCCTTTGCTGTTCTCTCCACTCTCTTCTTTTCCTTCTTCCTCCTCCTCCTTTCCCTCCGCTCCTCTCGGCTTTCTGAGACCAGAGGTGCTGTGGCATTTTCCGTTTCCTCCTCGCCTGCCTGTTCCTGGACTCTCCTTGTCCGCCTGTCTCTTTCATGTCGTTTTCTCTTCCTCCCAGCATGGGCCTCTCTCCTCTCCTCCCCTGCCCCTTGTATACTTCCCTGGCTTGAGATAGCAGTCCTGACAGATTGTACCTGGCGACCATGATGTCGGTCCGAGATCCCGACACCCCCCACTGCTCCAGGCTCTGCCTCATTGTCAGATGGCACCACAGCACCGTACTCATCGAGAGTTGTCAATACAGCACTCCCAATTCCTGTGAAATGCATGAACAGTCTAGATTATTCTCAGTTAAATTGTCAACTTTTTTTTTGTGTGGCACTTTTACATCAGAAATATCTAACGAAAATAAAAGAGGAATGAAAATATGAAATGCCTCACTTTAAAATTTTCAAGCTGTTCAACATTGCCATATCAAATAATCTTATTCTGTCATATGGTTATAAAACTTTATTCTTCATACAAAGATTAAATTGTGGTAACTTTATTTAAACTAAAAACTAATGTATCACTGGCCACTAACATAAGATGTAACAAATAGAGATGAAATGTCAAAGAGCAATGAGGCCAAATTAAATTTACATGCCAGCAAGGACAGCCAAAATCAAGAGACTAAAGTAAAGATTTTTACCTCAATTTTCACTACAAGTACCTAAGTTATTATAACAGTCTTGATTTTGATAAATTTCTATTACAAATGAACAAAGACAACTCAAGTAGCATCTCATGGAAGATCCATTAAATCAGATAGCCTAGCAATGTTTCAAAATCTTTCTATACATTCAATTATCTGAACCATTTGCCACATATATTTAACAAAACAGACCATAAACATAAAAGCAATGGGATTCAAGCACTATTAGTAAAAGGATGAAGAAATTCCAACCAGCAACAAATAACAAAAGCAAAGAATAGACGCAAGCAGAATTGGCCACAGAAAATACGTGCACTCATTTATGTCCACATAGTAGAAAACTGTATCTACAAGTATAATTCATTCTTGTTTCAAACATGGATGTTTTTTTTTTTTCTTAAATAATCTCGAGGGCTGCGTAGTAAAGTATTGTAACCTAATTTCTGCAAATTTTCAGGTCAAGCAAAAAATCGAATGTCTTTCTTCATCAGACTTCATCAGCTTCATTAAAAAAAAAAAAGTTTATTTACTTTTAGCAGACCTCCCAACTAGTAGAAACAAGATATGGGGAGATTTTATGAAAAAATGTTTGAGAAACTCACAGCTGGAGTAAATTTAACTCGTGAGTATTTAGGGATTTGGATCAAAACAGAATCAACCCACGTTAACAATGAATTGCACCATTATGAGATCAGCGAGATAAGCTTTCGATATCGGAAATGGTAGATCTATGTCATAAGGAATTGTAAGATATCGCTGCCCACTCACTGTCAATGAAACATTTCGGGCAACAATAGATCTATCTTGCACTCAAACATCTATAGAAAAATGTGATGATTGCGCGAAACAAAACAAAAAAAAAGCATGTATCTGTAATACAAAGAAAAAGAAACAAAAGACAGGGAGATTTCAAAGTAACATGGGGAGGGTGGGGTATTATTGTAAAAACGGGGAGGCTCCGCAGAAAGTGGGGAGACTTGATAAGTATGCCTTAGTTTTAGAATGTAACACCCAACCTCTAACACACACAACCTGCAGGCTATCAAAAGCCACAAGCAGGCCATATATTTATATCTAATTTTTTTATATTAAGTCGAGTTATGATAGTTTATTATATGGTCCTCAGTCTGGCTTTTTTGTTAATATTTCAACTTTTTTCTTTGCATAACTCTTAGGAAAATGTTACTGGACATAACTTATGGTAATAAATAATTTAAAATAAATGATAAAAAAAAATAGTGGTTATACTGACCGAGTTATAATGCTCATCTCAATGAGTTACTTTGGCAGATTGACCTTGCCAAAAGACCTAAAACAGTGGAATGTTTACTTGCACCAATTAATAAACCTAACTGCAGAGATAGAGATTAATCTTCTCTCAATGGAAACCATAGAAAGCTTGCCCTCACCCACTGACCAGCTGCGGCTTTATGTAACAATAAAAAGCAATTACATGTACGTTAGCAATAATGAGTCAAAGATTTAACTGAATTTGTGCAAATGCCAGGCCAGTGCCAACAGAGAATAAAGACAGGATTTAATGAAAAGGCCGACTTGGACAGTGTGTTAGAAACTATTTATAAAAAAATATAAAAAAACCTAGATTCCATGCAAAGAAGAAACAAAATTTGCAAATAAGCAATGCTGATACTAAGTTGAACAATTTTCACACTGGCTTGTGAAAGAAAGACAGCCACTCACAAAAAAAAAAAAAAAAAAGCAAGATTTGTGCAACACTTACAGAAGGAACGAACTCAAATAGCAACATAAAATTTACATGGGTGACGTACAGCAAGATGCAGATGCTTTTGGGAGGTTTGATGAACAAAGAAAATATACCGAGCGTCTTAATTTTGTTAAATTCCAAACCCAAACCGTCAGTTCAAAAAGCTTTGCTTGAATCTTGGGACAGCTGGCAGATCATAAATCTATATTTAAACAATCATGTTGATCCCAAAAAAGGGGTACTGAAAACTGACTGTGTTTCAATACAACCTGGCACTTTAAGAATAATAAAGAACTGATTTCCTACAAAGTGTGACAACAATCAAAAACTAGTACACAGGTGTAAAGCAACCAGAAGCATGCAGCAAGGAAACTCAAAACAGGAAAGCAGAAGCTTTGCAGTCAAGCCCAGCCAAACTCAAGTGTTTGAAGAACTGCACTGACCTTCTGTGGAAACATTTTCACGACCCTGAGGAGCTGTGGAACTAGATGGATTGTCATTACCAACTATGTTTATGCTGCCATGTGATTGTGATCGTGGGTACAACGGGCCCTCTCCTCTCAACAATGGAGTGCTCTCTGAGCCAGTTCTAGAGGCTGACCCTCCTTCATCCGAATCTGAGCCCGAGTCTGAATCTGCGTCCCTGCCTGGGATCACTCTCCGTTTGCAAACAGGGCAGGTCTTTTTATTCTTGGTCAGCCAGGGGTCGATACATTTCATATGATACACTGAAAGGCAAATAAAAAAATACTGACACATCTACAAAGCTATTATTAGGATGTGGAAAAAAAAATCATTGATAGTTTTTCTCATTTTTCTTTTGGTCTTAAGCCTCCGTATCCCTTACTGCTGAACAGTCTGAAACTATTAGTAGTCTTGAACTGACCAGGCTAATTTTCTACTGTGAAATAATAAATAACAGTTGTATAGCGTTTCATCCTGACAAAAACAAGCTCTAATCACTTCACAGTAATTCTTCAACTCACATTCAATTCGCCAATACAAAGACCACACTAAACATGGGACAGCGGTCCAAAACAGCCGTGGTTGCATTCCAATCATTCTTTATAATTCCATCATTCAAAAAGGTGTGTTTTCAGATGTTTCTTCAACATTTCAGTATTCAGTATATCCCTTAGGTTTTGAGGTGGCAAATTCCAGGTCTTCAGGCCACAGTCTTATATTTTATCCCATAGTCATAATTCAGTCAACTGTTATATATGAAGGTTTGTGCCTCAGCTCTTTCCATTTGTTGATAGACAGGCCCAGAACCTGGCCACAAGTGGCTTACTCTCTCACTCGCCTCATCAACTTCATTGCTATGGTCTCTAGCAAATAGTCTAACAAAATCTATTTCAAGATATTTCTTTTGACATCTTCTAATCATTTGCCCTTTACAGTGACAAATAAAACCATTTATGTATATCAAAATAAACCGTGAATAATGAAGCTTGCTGAATTAAAACAAAATAAAAAAAGAAAGAAGCAGGCAAATACACAGAAATACTGGTTCAGTGCACAAGAAAGGACACAATGACTTCTGGTACACTCAGTATTTTTGTGGTAGTAACTAATTTCTCAGACTGGGCAACTAAAAAATCGCTTGTGTGTGCCTGACCTTTAGTTACACTGTAGCTGTGGCAACTTGTGGTCATCAGCTGTACTGGCAGGTAAGGGGAATCAGTTCTAATGCAAAACTTGAGATCACTGGAGTTGTCACCATTGAAAAGAAAAAAAAAGAAAGACTGCTAACTGTAAAAGGAAAAGAGAGTAAGATGTTCTGATTTGATCCCTGAACACTATTCGCCCTCTCAAATGTGGACAAGGAATGTCTCTCTTCAAACAGATGCCAAACTCACCATGATCACAAGGTAAAACTCGAATCTTTTCTCCTTCCTCATATTCATCCAAACATATGGCGCATGTGTCATAGTAGTCACCTACAGGCAGGAAGCAAAAAAGACATGTTATTGGAGCATGTTAATCATGTCTGTCATCACTGTTATGTACAAGAAAAGTTAAACTGCCGGCTATTGTAAGGGGAACGTAGCCTAATTACAAAACCAAATAGAGAAAATACTGAGTTGTGTTCACTGCTCAGCTATAGGTACAGACGCATCACCATGGCGATTGTGGCATAGATTCTGATTCGTTAGCTGATCTGCACTGCGAGCATTGGAGGCGACACGAACCAACCGGCGGCGAGCTGAAAGTAGTCCGCTACAGTAAACAATGACGCCTGTGTATATGTTCAATGGGAGACGTTCAGTCAATTCTTTCACTTCCTTTCTCTTGTTTACACGGATGGTACAGAAACTGGGCAGTTTGGATCCACCCTTTTCACTCCTGTCATAACAATCAACGACAATTCCACACCGCAGGCATTTTAACCGCTTAGACATATCTCAAAGTTACACTAATGAGCTGATCCACCGGCCATCTTTAATGTAGGAAGATCAAAACAAAAACACTGTGATGACCTGCGCATTCTACCTATAAACAATATAAAGTTGGGTGTTTTTTTTGTTTTAATTCTTTTGTGATTTACCGCAGGATTTTTTAAAACTCTTTTTAACTGCAACAATTGCAACCTTTTTTGCCATGTTTTATAAGTAAATACCATGAACTGCTTGCATGGACATTCAATGACTACATGCACAGGATTTGGGGTACACATGTGAACAAATGTACTTGAATTAAACACTTTTTCATCACTACCTAAACCTTTTCAGGAATAGCTCAATACAATGTTATAATAGTGCACCAAGCTGGAATTCTTTCTTTGAATATGATTTTCCTCCTCACTTACAAATTCATGTTTGTCTGCAGAGCACTGACACTTAATAAGCTGAAACTTCACTGGAAATTGGTGATCATTTTATTTGGTATTATTCTAAATCCAAACATCAGCTAAACTGATTTAATTTCAAAACAATCACCATCCAGGCAAAAAAAAAATTTTTTAAATCAATGTCTCTATTATTACAGCTTTGTACACAACTGGTGACGTTTCCATCCACTTTCTTGACATCTGCATCCAGGAAGTGTAAGATTCATGTTGTTGCGTACAAAATCTTTCCCAAAGAAAGCTGGAAACTTCAGCAGCCCCATCCCTCATTTCATGAGCCCTACACTCCAAGAGTCCCACTATCCTTTCTCACACCATAACTAGGATTACACTGTTCTGGTGAACGTTAATGTTTTCTACCCTTTCACGTGACATTTTTGGGACGTTTTAAAGAATCAAGTTAAAACAGGGCAATTTTCATGCAAATTTAAAAGCTTCCTCGCATAATTCAACTTACCTTTCTTAAACTTGCGCACAGGAATCTTTTTCAAATGCTTTTTTGACAATCGATTCAGTCTTCTACTAGCATGATCTCTGACAAATTTAATAATCTGAAACAAAATGAGATGAACATGTTGAGGCAAGCTTATACACAGTATCCTGGCAGGAAAAAATAAGAAACAATAATAAAATTAACTATACATTTCAGAAGAACTGACTTCTAAGATCTATATTCCTACAAGAGATACCTTTCCCTACTCTTCTGTCACACAAATGTCAAACCTTAAATTTAGAATACTTTTTATTGATGGCTGTCACCAGAATGCAATCACATGAAGTCCACAAAAATGTTGAAGATGTTTTACAATTTTATGCTTATCTTCAATTTACAACTATATCTGACCGCATCCAAAAATGCAAACTTAAAACAAAATAAATCATGTTCTACGTTAAAAAAATGGTCCAAAGCATGCACAAGTACAAGAAACTGCAAGATGCTCCTATAGATCTAACCAGATGTGTGACTTCAAGCCTCCACACATTGGCAGATGTGTTTCTCTGCTGCAATACAAACAAGAAATCGCAACTAAGTAGATGCATTCATTTAATATTCTATTTCGATTCCATATGCTTCATATCCTATATTTTTACTGTTCGATTGTTTTATCTGTTCAAGTTTCCTTTTTTTTTTCTGCCGTTGTTTTTTCTCTTATTTTCCTTGAGGAAGGCTGTTGCCGAAATATCAGCCATTTTCTGCCTTCCCTTTTAGTCTGCGTTTCATTGTATCGTTTGAGTATTATTTCTTACGTGAAGCTTTGCTACAAACAACTTTTTCTTTTTTGCCAGTTTTTGACTGTGGATGTCATAGTCCATTTGGAAATATTTGTTGTCCATCTACGTCAATTTTCTTGAAACCCATCAAATTCACTCATGAATTTTTGCATTTTGGCCTAGATCTTCAATGATGTTGGAGTTTTTATAAATTACAGTAGTCCAGCCATTCTCAGAGGGGAAAATTCCTTTCATTTTTTTCTATCCGAGCACAGGATTTGCTCTAAAAATTCCCATTTACAGTAATAACTGAAGACATGTTGTCTTGTTAGGGTGTTCAGTATTCAAGGAGGACCCTCAATGTGCTTATTGTGCCCACTAATGATGTGTGCATGACCAATTGTAGTTCCATTCTGATTCATTACAAGGTGAGCAGGACAACCACAAGAAAACCAAATCAACATACATAATGTGTGTTTTGCCCAGGAATAAAAAACAGACACATATATTTTTGTTCAGGGTTAAGGAGAACTGAAGGGCATGCACTGAAAATGTCATCAGCAAATTGTAAAATTCATGTGCAAGATTGCAAATGTCTGAAAAAGTTCAGATTCTTGTTAATTAGTATGACCTGGGTACAGTGAGTAATTTCAAATGGTGGCTTGAGAACCCATGTAATTTTTCATGCTAGAAAAAGACACAAAACCAAAAACAAATTTTCACTTTACGCCATCAGCATTCACTAGCTTTGTGCCAAGTTTCAGTGCATTTGGGAAGCAATTACTGAGATACATGGTAATAAGCCGCATCAGTTTCCATACAGCTTATAACCTAATAAACCCCACGGATACAGGCATAAGGTGTTCAAGCATAAGAAATGACTGAGCACACTTGGAGCAAACTGAAAACAAAAAAACAAAAAAAACTTGAAATTGTCCATTTTAAAACCGCAGAAAACTGTCCATTCAGTGCACACCTTTACATGTATGGGCCTAAACCTAAAACAAAACAAAACAAAAATCTGAAATAAATACATTTGAGCAGTTAAAATTACAAATAGTTAACCAGGAGAATGAAAAGATCAAAACTCTTCACACGTTCTGAAAACGTCCAGTTACCATGTTCAAAACAACAAGAATTGAAAGCCAGTTACCACTACATTAAAGAGAAACATGCTAAGACAGTATAATCTGATACCAGATTTCATAAATAGCAGCTCCAAATACTAACTTTGGTTGTTGTCAATAATTTTTACATATATATTTTTTTAACCAAGTTTCAACTGAAATTTAAATCGATCTCCCCCACCCCCATCTTCTCTTGCAAGACAGCAAAAAAGACTTTTATCATTAGTTACACCCATCTAATCTAACATGACCTTTGCAAACACAACAAAAAAGCCTCAGTTTGGCAAACACTAGAGATTATGCCTTTTTCTACATTTTGCTCCTGCACACACACAAGTCGGAAATGGCTAATCTTCTTGATTTCTGAAGTTT
Source organism: Onchidella celtica (assembly GCA_963931925.1). NCBI lineage: Eukaryota > Metazoa > Mollusca > Gastropoda > Systellommatophora > Onchidiidae > Onchidella > Onchidella celtica. The sequence continues at coordinate 16,982,720 of OZ007580.1, read as the reverse complement.
TTTGCACTATGAGTTCACAGCTGTTACCTTTCTTGCCTGCCAAAAGGGTGGGAAAGAATGGAAGATCAGATCCATTACAAACTGTCATTTAAAAATTATGCCTTCGTTAGTGTCCTACATACAGGCAAATAGAATGCTCTTTGCATCCCAATCCCAGGATACTGAGGCTTCAATGTTATATCATTTACCATTCAGGCAGGCTGCAATTTTCTATGACACGGAAGAGGGAGAAGAATCTCCTTGCATAATTTGGAGTAATCCTACTTGATGGAGATGAGAGAAAGCAAGCAATGACATGCAGCAATTCTGGGGAGATTCATTTATTTATTATGATGGTAAAGGTAAAGACTTTTCCTGCATAAATGACTGCTCAAGACAGTCAATAGAGGTGTGTACAAAGGGTCAAACCCATGGGCACAAATGGCAATTCAGACTTTCATTAGAACAGCAGTTTTTGTAAGAGGACAAAATATTTGACTGGTGACATACAAAACAAAAATAACGAGGAAAAATAACAAATGTGTCAGTACTGTGAACTGAGGTGTAACTAAAGGACTTAAATTAATCATATGTATACATATACACATCTATGAAAGCATATATCTATTGTTTCATATGATCATCATGCATATTTCTACTCCACTTTTTAACCATGCTGAGGAGGGCATATACACACAAGCATATACAACCCATCTTACACCAACCTCTTGAATGACCTCTGTTCGTAATAACTGAATGAATGTTCAACTAACAATGCTGTTTCAGAATTATCCTAATATTTTTGAGTACACTGCTTCCGACACACTTTCAAGCCAGTTGTCTCCACAACATACAATATGGTGGGCAACAAGGGCATCCAGGTATGTTAATGTAGGTATAGAATACAGTTTGGTGGTGGTGGGGGGGGGGGGGGGGGGGGTCTCTTTCTTCCCATCCTTGCTTTCATGAGTCTAGCCAAATGGCTCAGTTCAGCTGGATTCAGCATAACTTAAATCTTCCAAATTTATCAGTGAAAGACTGAACAAGATTTAAAACCTTCTCATACTCTTTTACAGAAAGATCCACACAAAACAACTTTTGAGAACTTTACTAATGTGATAAAATTATGTGAAAGTATTTATTTCTAATGTTAAATTCCAAAGCCCTGAATATGAAACATAAATAAAGAACCTGCACCCAAATAGACTATGAAAGGCGCAATGTAGCCGTTATCGTGCTGACACATCGTACAACCCAAATTCAAACGTCAAAGTCAGTACAAGTTTGGAAGTGACAAATCCCTGCAACCACAAAATTGGTTAACTAAGCAAATCTGACTCACCACAAATATAATGAAGATGAGGAAACAAACGCCAACCACAATGGCAAACGGCCATAGGTACAATTTCAGTTCATCATCATCGTCAATGATTTTGATGATGAAGTTCCTGCAGAGTACGGTGAATATTAGACAGCATAGTGACTACCACTGGGACTGCTTTGTGTGAAACTAGAATATCCCACACAAAAAACACACAATTTGAAGAAAAGATGGATTTGATAAAGCTGACATAATCTTTACTGATTGAAGAGCATTTTTCCAAATTGAGGAAGTAAAATTTTGCACGAATCATGGCCCCTTTCAGTTAGTCATTCAAAATTAGTGTAAGACATGATGTAAGTGTTCAGTTAAAACTTCGGATAAAGACGGGACACAGCAAGTTTTAACTGAACATTTACACCAGGTCCTAGTAGTTCTACACTAATTTTGAACCACTATCTGGAAGGGACCATAACTCAGCAAAATTTGACTTATGCAGTTTTGGAAAAATGCTCTTCTATTTCGGTCACTTTGTTCATCGGTTTTGAAAATAACTCAGTCTGCGACTTTCTCTTGTGTGTGAGTTCTCTTGGTAGATATTCTGGTTTCACCATCAGCAGTGGACGCGTTCATCTGGCACACTCACCACAAAAATCATGACCATTAGTAAGCAAATGGCAATCACAACTGCAAACATCCACAGTAAGGGAGTGTAAGAAATGTCTTCGTCTTCAAGAATTTCGATGACGTAATTCCTGCAATGCAGCGCAAAGTCCAAAACAGTTCACATTCATAAGCAGTTAGTACTTTTTTCTGTTGGCAATTTCTCTTCATTTTTTTTTTCTCCCTCCCTCTCTCTCTCTCTCTTTCATTTTCAGTATAATACAATAAACGAGACGTCAAATTTGTAAGTCAATTTATCATGGACACAAAAAATAAACTGGTCACCCTAACTAAATATGATTCTCAACCAAATATCAAATACCAACCTTTATGAATTTGCAGGAAAGCAGAGAGCCTTACCAATAAGCTCTCAAAGGTACACACAGGTAAATTCAATTGGCAGTCTACATAAGATTATGCCTAGTCTTTTTCTTTTTGATTTTAATGGGAACCCACTTTATTCTCATCAGAATAAATTTTTTAAAAAGCTGCACGCATGTCAGGGGCACAAAACAAAATCTACTAAGTTTGCCAGTTTTGAGGGGAAAAATCTTTCAAAATTCTTAACCCTCATTGAGTGAACTGGTCCATTTAACGCCCCGTGTGGGGATAGCCAGCGGCCAGTCAGTTGATTGTTCACGTGTTGCAGATAACCTCGTAGGTCGGGTCAATCGGGTCCTTTTGAACACGTGTATTGTGTTTACTTTAGGACACAATAACAACTTAAATTGTAAAGAACCCCTATGATATTTGGATAAAGTACTTTTGATGAGGTGCAATAAGTTCTCTTGTCCAATAGAAGGCCAACAGTCAAGAATTTTCTGCATTTACATGCTGTTTAACATACGTTTTATCCTTTTTCCCAAAAGCTGGGCACTTTTTTTTGTCCCTAAGTCAGGTGAAGAAATTATTTTTTTAAGGCCGCAGGCACTTAATTTACTAACCAAATGTATCACGACATTGCCTTCTCCCTCCTGAACTATGTAAAGGTTCCATTTACTATGATGTTAGTTTACTTAGCACATCTTCAACAAAAGATTTAATTTGATTTCCAGCTCATAGAGTACATATCATGTACTGAAAAGCAGTTTAATCAAAGCAACACAATCTCTCTCTAATTAATTACTACATCAAATAAAGACAACGACCAACAACAAAGTCGGTCATTTCCTCCCAGTTTCCCCTGATGAAAAACCTACTGATAGATGCCCTTATGCAGCATGCCCTAGTATTACATTGAAATTTATCATCACAGACATAGAACGGTTTTTCAACTATCCAGATGGCCCCTTTCTTCTCATTTCACATGTACATGACAACCAGTATCAATGTCAAAAGTTTCCCCAAGATTTTCCTCAGTTAGAACTTCAGGCCATCAGTACTATTACATGAGTTTGACGAACAGTTACGAATAGTTGCCTTGTAATAAACATAATTGGATGATACCATTTTGTTGGACATAGTAGGAGTGACAGGATAGATAAACAAGCGCAAATAGTGCGGAAAAAAAGATAGGAAAGAAGACCCCATTATTTTTCTATGTCCTACTTACCATTTATAGTTATAGGTGCTCTTCAGGGTTATACCTGAAGTGTAGCCCACAAATGTTGAAGGTATATGCACATGAGAGCCATCTGAGGAAATTGGATCAGTCATGAAACAGTTCCCTTTCTGCTTTCCCCCCCTACATCCACACAGCATATACTCGCACAACTTACCAAACAGCAATATCTCCTTCTCTCCCATAATTTCATTCGTCCATCCCGAAACTACATTATTTTAAAATGAATTTAAGTGAGAGCCATAATTTTCCACCTTTTGTGGTTGTCTTGGAGTTCTTGGTATAATATATATATATGACTGTTCAAATAATCAATAAATACTCAGTCCTGTTTTCTTTCTCTCCGTCAGAATGTCATTAAAGGAAAATACAAACTCCATTGTATCGTCACTGCTCTATGTTAATGGCATGAGTCATTTTTGAAACTTCTGAGATATTAGGAAAAACAGTTTTTTTTCCTGTCATTTGATGACTATTAGTGTTACGGTTCTATTGGATTATCACATCGTCACATTGTCCTATTGGCGCATTACTTTTTCTACAAATTTATCTGATGATAGCCCTCATGCTCAGGAATCTAATGAATTGCCAACTGCTGATTGAGATTGGCACAAGTCTGAAATATGCCATTATCATACAGCAGTAATGATGTGTAGAAATGTATATTTGTACTTCCCATTGTATAGATTATAGGAAAGGAACACAAAAGTTTTTCCAGATCATTCCACATTTCTGTCTCTGGAGTGTTTTCCTCTGAACAAATTATTCCATACTGTCCCTCAAGCACATCATGACACGCTGAATTATATATACGTACATTTCTCTCTCTTCACTGAGTGTTGTATACCTCTCTCTATCTCATTGTTTTTTAATTCTCAAAAAGTATCAAAAATCAACGATGAGAATTTCACCACTGAGCATGCATCAGAAAGTTGTCATGTTCATGAAGGAGCAACCTCACCACTGATCGAAATTTACAAAACATCTGCTTATCCAGAAACTTGGTTTTCCGAAAACGTATAAAAAATAATAAAAAATATTTAAAATGATTTTGTGCCAGGAAAAAGTAAAAAAATTAAATCATTGAGCCCATGATGATAGGATAATGTTCAGATCTAGACTGAAGTCTTAACTATAGATTGGTCTTCAACAAAAACAGTAACATGCAGGTGATGCCATGAATGAAGTATCACTGGTAAGCAGGAAAACTGGAATTTGTTTTGATGTAAATAATGATTATGCGAGTGGATCTGGCAGAATCTAGCTTCAGGTGACATTTTTATACCTTTTAAAAAATAAAATATTTCCAAGACAATTTCAAGCAAAATACTTATACTGAATGCAGAAAAATGGCTAATCTTTCATATTATTATTACTATAAGCAAACTTCAATTTCCATAGAAAATTTTTACCCCCTTTGTTCTCTCAGGAATTTGGGCTCACCTTAGGCCCCATTTTGCCAGATCTGCTCACTTACACTTCAAAAGAAATACCATTTACAAAAACTTCATTCATATGGTCTTCCAAAGTTGTAACAGATAAGCTGAAACCCAAAATTAAAGAGTATAAAAAGGCAATTATATAAGGAAGAAAGGAAGAACACAAAGGCAAGGGGTATGAGGGAACCAGGCCATGGAAAATTTATAAAACTGATTCCAAACTGGCAGACAGTCCAGAGCCATGCCCACCGAGAAGCCAAGTGCAAACAGTGACACTTATTTCTCTATACGAACTATAAATTTAATGTTGGAAGCCTGTTAATCTTTTGATATTCAAAACTCCATATAATGAGATAACCCTGCACCCAAATTCTATCCCCCAACATTCACTCTCTCTCTCTCTCTCTTATAAAACCCATGGCTAATATTGTTGACAAATCACGCTTCCTCTGTAATATAGGGATGGAACCTTGATAGGAAAAAAATGTCAAACTTTTTTAGGTGATCAGCATAAAAGCCAGGAATCCAAGGCCAGCATCCCTCTGGGGAACCATGTGGCAAAGCTCCCTGCCAAAAATGGACTATTTCATGCATTTCAAAAGCTAAATCATGTTATTTCAAGCACTCTTACTCTCAATCTGAATTTCTTTTTTAAAAAAAAAGGCTGAAGCTTATATTCGAGAATAAACCAAGACAGAATTTCTCTTGACCAAAAAGTGTCAGAATTCTGACATGTCGGAACAGGTTCCATACCTTAGAGTAATTTTCAATGAATATACAGAGGCCAGCAACTGGAAAGCACACCAGTAATGATTATTTGTACCTCTATACCCAAAGCAACAGCATGAGGCATTCAATACTGTACCCCACTAGACAATGACAGACAAACAAAAAATGTTCAATCAAACTGATTGTCTGGACAGTTCCAGTGAAAAGCTCTGTTTGAGTTGTATTTTTCAGCAAATCAGAAATCTGAGCCACAATGTGCTAGAATTTAGCCTATAGCAAATCGCCGATCTCATGACAAAGGGTCGAATAGATAACATCAGTTGTACAGTACAATGAAAAGGTAAACGCTTAACTTATCTGTACAACAAAGGGGCGAATAGACAAATTTGCAATATTCACTCTTTTGTGGTTATCAAAAGTATATTGCGCGGGGAGGCTTTACCCAACACGAGCAATTTTGTTAAATCCACTTTAGTTTTTGTGTTATGTAATAGGACGAAACGATGAGAAATAGATGATGAGAGTGGCACAAAATTTTCAAAACTGAATTTCCTTCAACACTGATTTTGGCCATTCGCCATACAGAGAAGTTAAGCGTTTGCCTTTTTGCTGTACAGCTGTTGACAGCTTTTCACCCCTTTTGTAATGAAACTGACGAAATGTTTGGATTTGTAGTTATTTGCTTAAAGACAAATCTTGTCAAAAATCAGTTTCATTCAGTTACAATCAAGAGTCTTTTTTTTTTTTTAAATTATTGTTCTTACTACATTTTTTAAAAGAAATATTGTGTAAATTATCACTGGTATGGTGGTAACTAATCAATGCAGCTGCACAGTAAAATTTCCACTAGAATTTATTTCACCTGGTACCATTTACACTTACAATGGTTGAGTCTCTCTCAGTATTACTTTCCACTGTTGGGATTCCATGATAAGCTCTTCATTTCAACATAATTTAATTTCGTAACAAAAGAGGATTTTGTCTTAGAGAGCTATCGCAGAAAGGTAAAGAGTAATATATCGTAATTAAAAGTTAAAGCCAGATGCACAAGATCAGATAACTCACTCGAGCCACTTGACATAGGTATCAAGCTTTCATTCCCCATGTAATTGTACACTATCGCTGCTGCATAGCCATTAAGCTCGGCCGCTAACACCTGGGAAATATAGGATGAAATCAACAAATACACACTGGGGCAAGTGGGACAGGATCAAAGGGGAGAGGTTTTTCTGCACTCTGTGGCTTGGCATTTTCAGCAGGTAAGTTGTGCTGTATACATCTGCATGCTCTTTCACTGTAAACCCCCCCTTCCCCCGCCCCATAATTTCTTCTTTCCCACCAGTCCCTTTCAAAATATCAACATTTTACGTTTTTTTTTTTTGTTTTGTTTTTTTTAACCCGATCCTCTTGCAATATCACAGGATCCCGGACTAATTTATCCTGAGACACAGTTTGAATTTATTCTGATCAATATTTCACATCGCACAATAATAATAATGAAGAAAATTACAACAATTAAAATAATAATAATAATGATAGAAATAATACCCTGCCTGATGAACTTTAATTCTGCACTAATACCTTAAATCCACTACACACACACCAGATTCAGGGAATTTGCCAATTATTGCTTTGTTTTTCATCATTTATTAATCCATACAGACAAACAATAGGCCTACTGAATTTCAATCACAATAAGGATATTCTTTTGTGAACAATTCTCGTCTCTAAGGGGCCAATATAAAAAATGAGACAGAGATACACTCTTTTGTCACTAATACTGGGTATCGGCTTAAAGTTCATCATGTTAATAATAATAATAACAATAATAATATAATAATAATAATAATAACCGAAATGAAATTTACAAAATCTCATCCTTTTCCATTCAGAGGTTTTCAAAGACACAATATTAACATGCTGAATGAAAAGCGATGAAAGCTGCACTGGATTACAATTTACAAATTATTTCCACTTCATTCTTTGAGTGACTTTGAGTCTCTAAGGGGCCAATATAAAAAATGAGACAGAGATACACTCTTTTGTCACTAATACTGGGTATCGGCTTAAAGTTCATCATGTTAATAATAATAATAACAATAATAATATAATAATAATAATAATAACCGAAATGAAATTTACAAATTCTCATCCTTTTCCATTCAGAGGTTTTCAAAGACACAATATTAACATGCTGAATGAAAAGCGATGAAAGCTGCACTGGATTACAATTTACAAATTATTTCCACTTCATTCTTTGAGTGACTTCACTCTATCGTATTACCGGTGAAGGAAAACAGCTGTCTGGTAGATCTGTTCTGATAAAGTCTGGCCCTCAACAAATGGATCAACAGAGGAGAAAACAAATGCTTCTGGTGCAAAGTGCACTGGGAATTGTGGGAGGAAGTAGCACAAAATGACCGAACAATGACAGCGCAAGAAAAAAAGCAAAAAAAATAAAGCATTGGGGGGGATTGGGGAAGTCATCAGAGTCCTGCACAGTATCTTTCTAGATATCAAACCAATTTATAACAATGCCCTCATGTCTGACATGTGAACTGTTGGACATCAGTGCTTTATTGCTTTATTATCTCACAGAAAAAGATTGGAAGTTAATAAATGTAGTGATGCAGTAGAGCTCAAAGTTGAAATATCTGAGAGTAACTTTTGAGCACAGATGGTGGGAAACCAATACTGTGTGTTCAGATTAGTTCTACTGAAAAATGGTTACATGGATGATCAAGACTGTGGGCTTGAGATAGAGAAAAAAAAAAACGTAGTGATTCATTGGCGCAAGTTTTTCTCCTTGTCAAGAAACAACCTCTCTCCAAAATCTTTCAAACTTATTGACAGCCAACTGGATGTAACAGTTTAGTATTAGGCATGAGTGCGACGTCTTTGAGATACAGCCGTAACTGTGTAAAGTAAAATTATTATTGCTATCTTAAGTTGTAAAGGCATAAATTCATTTATGAGTTCCTGGCAATGATTAGTATGTTACAGCGTTTCTTTTTTTTTTTTTCCTTTTTTTCTTAAATCTTTACTTGTTCCATTCCCCGAATAAGAAATCTTTACAAATCTTGCTTTTCCACATCTTTACTTTTTCATTCTATTTGTCCTTCCAAAATGATGCAGGAGAACTGAAATTCTAGAAAAAATGTCTGAAACACCCACAGCTGCTGAGCTACAAGTGCAAATGACTAGGCTCTGGCTGACTCGTCCAGAGTCAAACAAGGCTGATAATGTCAGATATCAAGGATCACAAAAATACTCTCAGCACAACTGAATCTTAAACCATTCCCATGTTAACAATCCCAGTCACTATGAAATCTCAAAAATGAACTGTCGTACATCATGTCGGGCATTGATTCATGGCAAACAGTAAAACACAGATGTTTTGCTACTAAAAAATATACCAGTGGTGTGGCTCCTCCTTACGACCACAAAACGTTGGTAAACTTACTAACTCCTCCCCCCATGGGTACTCTACTGTCCGATCCTTTATAATTATGAATAATGGCTGCACTATAGTTTTGCAACTGAGCATTCAGAACCTGTTGAGATAAAATACTTCCATTAGCATAAAATAGGTGATCAGCACAAAAGGTCTGGCAACACCTCACTGGAAATCCTTGACGTTATTCACAAAAACTCAAGTGTTTCCATGAGAATGCTCACACTTCCGTTTGTGACTTTGCTGACCTTGCTACGGCAGCATCCAAACACAACAAAACTGAAGTCTGCAAAGCCAGCTGCAGTTTAAAAATCTTCCGAATTCTTTCTCTTCCTGGCATTTACAATCTCTTTTTCTTTTCTCCACAACAATTTCCCAACAACATTCCCATGGAAACCACCTCCCAACACCTGAAGACTTTACTTTTTCATGTAATCATTCATGTCTTAATGGGATAGAAAGATAGGAAGATCATCAGGTCATAGACACCTTAGAAAAAAAAAAAAATCCCAAACAAATCAACTTTACAATTGAAAATACCACAACATACAAATCAAAATCCCACCTTGTCTGAGAACTGGCAGTTTCCTCCACGAGCAATGACCACAATCCATGGATACGTGGTAGGTACGGGAGGTGGTGGTTTTATGGGTGTACATGCCTCAGGTGGATCTGCTGCCACTACACGACCCTGTTGGAATAAAACAACGACACAAATGGCTATGCAACTATCTAGGGGTGTGGTAGTGGCATATTAAAACTGTCTTACAACACATAAGACAAAATAACAGAAAGTTACATAATTATTACAATACCTCATATAATGATGCAGAATAGGCATTATAGGCATAAATTAATATTCAAATCCTGCTTTAACAAAGCCCTATAAGCAAAATTCCAGTCTTTTGTGGACCAACAGCTTTGGTGAAATTTACATGTATCTATAAACCTTGTACATTGTTACGAAATGTCTCAGCTTTGGGAGAAACACTATAAAGCCTATAAACCAATAGTACATCACCAAAGCCATGCCATATTCATGTGAAGTATTGCATATTCAACCCCTGAATCCATTTCCTGGAATTTATACCTTTGTGAGCCAACTGTTAATCACTTTTTTTTTTTGAGCCTACAGTAAAAATTTCAAAATCTGAGTTAGGTAGATAAAAACATGCAATGACAATATGCATCTAGACGTTCTTTAACAGAAGGAACAACTAAAACGAATGACAAACGATCAAGTAACAAGTGGGGGAGGAGAGAAATAATAGCACTAGGTATGACAATTAAATTATTCCCCATACCTGCAACCCGTCCTTTGGAAAATCAGGTCCAAATTTTGCCGGAAGGTCCGGATAATTTGCTGCTGTATCGTTGGAATCCGTGTCCGTCTGTCATAAGATACCAGTTAATACAGTATAGTTGGAAACTTAGCTAACGTGGATTTACTGAACATAAAGAAGCACTATGAAATTAAAATGAACTTGGAAAAGGATAATACGTCAAATGGACATTAAAAATGGCGAAATCCAACAGTCGCACTGTTAACTTTTCTGTTTTCATAAACTCAAAGAGTTTAACAGCAGCAAGCTTCCTGAAATTAATAAATCTTGTTTATTTTATAAACCAAACAAATGAAAAACAGATGGCCTTCTACGATAAAAATTGTGTAACATTGTGGACACACAAAATGAATGTTTTATGATTTAGTCAACATGATAAATCTATGGTCAAAATTTGGCAAAATGAAGAAGCCATTTGTACCAAAGCCTTGCAAAAAGGGAAGACAGAAAATGGCCGCTATTTCAGCAACAGCCTGTCGCCCTTTTCAAAGAAAAAAAACACACACGCAAAAAAAAAAAAAAAGAAACTTGAACAGATAAAACAATCTAACAATAAACAAATAGAATATGAAATATATTTTTTTGTTTTTTGTATACTTCTTTAATCCCATTTCGGAAATTTGCCTTTGTGTCATCGTAGCCCAGTTATAACTGGAGCAGACACATTGTCGCCACAATGCAGTGCCAGTCGGCGGTTTTTAAGGGGGGGGGGGGGGGGGGGGGGTTAGTAAGGATGAATTTTATTCAATTTTGCCCGGGCAGCGGCCTGTTAGGCCTGCTCTTTACGATTTCCAACTGCCAAGACATCTTTAATGTGCGAAACGTGCACATGGACCCTCCGAATTTTTTCATCCTTATCCGAGAAGACTAGGTGCTCAATCCTACCTCCCAATAGGATCAGGGACATGAAAATATGAGAAAAATCCCAAACTTCCAACATGCCTGCACCGGCTGTGTTTTGAACCTGGTATCCTTGCCTCTAGACCACCTCGTCCCCTATATAGAGAATCTAAATAGAATATTAAATGAATGCGTCTACTTAGCTACGAGTTCTTGCTTACAAGTATTGCAATGCTAACTGAGCCTTGATGTCCCCTCCCATTTCCTGCTTCAGCACTTTGCACAGTTTTCAAGAACACAGAAGACTCAGAAATCAGACAGCCAAAGACAAGTAGTATAAAACCCCACAGAAAAAAGAAAATAAGATGCAAGAAAAGTGTAAAGAGAAATAAAAAAGAGTTAACTTTAGTTGTACTCCAGACAAACAGTCAGTTACTTACTACAATGATATCTGCATCCACACCAGACAGGCACAGCATGGCCATGAGATTCACTACAGCAAATATATAAATGCCTGTGATGTGTCGGGGGATGGCGGCCTCCACAATCATGGTTACAGTCTTCAGAACCTGTGGAAGAGAGATACACTGTGTTTGATATCTTGCAGTCTCATAGCGTATGTGAGCAGGCATAACAAACTCTGTCTGTGGCTTCATATGAGATGAAGATTCATATGTTGCTCTTCCTTTCTTTTTCTTTTTGGTTATTTCCACTGTTACATCAATAATAATTTTTCCAACAATACATAGTTGAAAACCACACTTTCAGTTCCGATTATACTTACATAATTTGACCATTATTTACAGTATAATTTTTAACAACATTCATCTACCAATTATGGACTGGAGTCATAAACATGTCAAGTGGGCCACACAGTAGTTAAGAATGAATAACACAATCGTACCTTCAAAAATAACATCAAGTACACCTGCATGAACATGTATAATATCCAAATGAAGCTTTAAAGGGTCAATATCAAGTGACACTTATAAACCCACAGACTGCATCAGTCTAATCATTGTGACTTAGCACTGACTGTATCGACAACAAAAGGTTAAGTAAAAAAAAATAGATTTCCACTATCTTATATAAAATCTAAATTTAGGATGATCAACATACAAATTATGAAATCAGTTCATGTGTGATTTTACTTGGTGCAAAGCCTGCACTTATGAAACTTACTGAAACTGTTATCACTGACGAATCTGATTAGAGATAAATTTCTTTTTCCACTATTGCTTTCGTTACAGAAAAAGGAGATAACTTATGCGATTTGATTGACTTACACTGTGACTGATTTAGATCTGACTTTCGCAGTTACAAAATGAAAGTTTACCAAAACAAGCACACAATGAATTGCAATTGCGGTCCATAGAAATTTCACCAATGTGATAGTATAATTTGTCACTAGTAAATAGAAGCCAAACAACACGATTTGTCTGCTCATTATCACACTTATATCTCAAGTCCTATTATACTTATAGTGTGTTATATATATATATATTTTTTTTTTTTTGCTCCTAAACACTCAAGATAAAAAAATAAATTATATAACAAGCACCAGTGGAAAGTTTCAAAGTGATATTTATGCACTAGCTGCTAACAGTAATACTCTGTGTAAACTCAACTTTAAGGAGCCCTTACAAATTACAGACAAAGAGAACAGTCATTCTCAAATTTATTTTTTGGCCATTGTCTCATGATATAAAGGTTTTCTGTTGACACGTGCTCTCAGGGGAGATAAATATGAATGCAAAATTCATAATGGAAGAAGAAAGTAGAAACCCTTATCATTCAACTTTAGTCAAGATACATACATACAGCAACCAACAAGTTTGGTTTGCTCATGACAAGTATGCTGGTATGACTTCAGTTTTCCCATGTCTGAGAAACTGAATGAAATTTTAAGATGATGAAGTGTATCTGAATCAGAACATAACACAGGCTGCATCACTGAAATCTTAAACCATCTCACTTTCTCCTTTTCCTAAAGAGGATCAAAAGGATTATTTTATCAATAACTAGCTGAGTTCCCGGCCCTGCCCAGGATAAATCGATTTATTAGTTTCAGTTCTGGGTGATTATTATGGACCTGCTTCATTTTGCGTGTTCCTTTAACTGAACCAGGATATGCCCTACTTGTAAAGACACATTTTCAGACTGCCTTTAAAGTTTATTGGCCTCTTTAAATTAGTAATAAAATGGGAAGACAAAAACTTACTATATTTTTGTACATTATGTACCACCTTTATTTACGACTGTAATACAATGTTAATAATGACAGCCTGATTCGGAGAGAGCTGAACCTTCAAACTTTTTTCTCTAGGCTACTGGGAAATTCAGAAATCATATGAGGAATTCCAGCTGTTCTAATTTTAGACTGTTATTTTTCTTTATCTTCTGTACAATAAAACTACACATTGCTCATAGTCATAGTCATATCCTGGTGTGAGGAATTCAGGAGTGTGCAACAGTAAAGTGAAAGAATGCACTGACTTTCTCTGAGGATTCCTGACAGGCAAGCTATTTCAACAGCTTACATCTATAAAAATTCTTTAAGTTCTCAATAAAAAAAAATATTGCCTGGACTGGAGGCAAAATTAGAAAATACAAAGCAAACTAAAAAGAAAACAAACAAAAATTACTTCCCCACCACTTGAAGTCTCCATATCTAAAAAGAACCACATGCAAGTGAAAAGGAAGGTGCCTTCATAATTTCAGGCAAATCCAAGCTCTGCTGCTCTATGAGCAGAGTTAGGTCTTGTTTGCATTTTTTTAAATTATAATAAAACTAGTGTAAGGACCCGTTCAAAGAACGGTTTGCAATATCTTTAGGAGGCATGTAGATGTAGATCTAGTTACTCAGTCAGCACACCGATTATGTAGATCAAGGTAGAAAACAGCACACACAATCGGCATACAGATTATATAGATCAAGGTAGAAAACAGCTCACAACTGGCACAGTAACACCCGCATGGCCCGTGCATAAGGCAGACGGCACAGAAACTCATGCCTTCGAACTTTGAAACGCAACCAAAAGTTTAAAGTCGAAACAAAACAAAGGCAAGAGGGAGGCCATCATTGTTGAGGAGAAAGCATTATTCGATATTTTCAGGCCTATTTTCATTTATTACAAAATTACGATACTTCGCTTTCATGTCAAAGGAATAGACATAGTAGCAAAAAGAACTATCTTTCACATGTAATTTCTTCAGGTGTGGGCATTTCTTCCTCCCATCAGTGAATTTTTTTCCTTGCTGTTTTTTTATATAGATACCTAAGCATTCCTTTCCCAGCTCCATCACCTACTCCAACCTCATGACAACAATAAAAATAAAGAGTACCACTTTTCACATGTTCCTCTCTGTACTACCACACTCTCATCTGAACAATGACAGAAACAGACACACAGGCATTCACAATCCACCTGTCCATTCAAATCATTTACCAAGGTCAGTGCAAATGACAACCTCCAGGCAGTGGCCATGATGAACTCTTCAAATAGTTCAACACACACGTTAATTAAAATGAAAAAATGCCTTGCAGTAGATCTGGTCAGTTAGTCAAAAACAATCCTAACCCAATGTGGTTTCTATAGAACATTTATCTCCAAGAATAAAAACCAACACTGACTACTTTGACACATATGAAATGTACACCTAGGCTAATAATTCTAATATTCTCCACATGAAATCCTCAATAGAAATTATACACAAAAATTAAAACCTGGCCTGACTATGAATGCAGCATTGTGTTAGCCCTAAATTTATAAACAGAATTCTGAGCAAATTGAAAATATAATAGAACGCAGTCATGATATATAAATTCTCAAAGTTTCGGATCCCTAACTATTTCAGAATTATCTAGATTTCCCCAAACTCCCTCAATTATTTTCCAGTTTGCTTTGACGAAGAATGGTTGCAGTGATATAATATTTTAAAACTGTAGTAGAAGTAAGATTGTTATAGCCTTGGCTTTTGGAGCAAAACTCAGCTTGTTCAACTCTTACATGATGGCAGACATGTAAATTTTCCTTCATACACATAAGAAAAATACCTGCTGCTTCACTTATAATAAAAGTTTCCTTCATACCATTGTCTGGCAAAATATTTATTGTGTGAATATTATACAGTCCTATAAGAAATATCACAAAAGTAACTGGTCAACACAACATGCCAATCCAGGAAAGTTTCACCAGAGTAAAATTAAACTGCTATGAACACTTTTCTTGCAGATCAAAAAGCACTGCAACAAACATGATGAGAAATAACCAATGAAGAACACTACAAATCTGGTTGACACACATGGGCTGGCTAAGTCATCAAGAAAGGCGGATCACTTCAGATAACCAAAATTGTTTGTCATCGGGGAAATTGAGATCAAGTGCAGATAACCAGTATTATGTCTGCACCCTTAGTCTTACCAAAATGAGCAACTTAAGCTGCATGGTACCACTTACCTGATAAACAATATTTGTACGCTACAAGGCAGGCAAAGACCAATCCAAGGGTTCTAACACTGTACGACAGGAAGGTAACAATCAAACCTGATACGTCTGCAGTTTATCTTTTCCTAATTTACAGCATAAAGACAAAATCTAACCAAAACATGAGCAATCTATACAAAAAAGTATAGATTTATGATTTTCCATAGTATCTCAATGAATCTGCACCAGGGTCAGCACTGTACTTAAACTTGTGTCCTGCCATAACTGGCTGGTAACCATTGTCTTTATTCCCACCCACCCACTCACTCCCAACTAGCAAGTACCGTCTTTTTTCCCCATCCACCCCATCCCCACTGGCAACTACTGTCTTTACTCTCATCTATCCCACTCCCAACTGGTAATTACTCATTTACTCATTTTTTACTGTCTTTACTCCCACCCACCGATCTGTTCCCAACTAGCAAACTACTGTCTTTACTCCCACCCACTCCCACCTGGCAAATACTGTCTTTACTGCCACTCACGGAAATGATAAGGCAGACACTCTGGCAAAAAATGGCGCAAACTTCCCCCAAGACAGAGAAAACATAACAGTCTCAGAAGCTAAAAGTCACATTAAGGCAGCCTTGAAATCCAAGTGGAAACAAAGTCATCCAAGCCATGTAACAGACGATGCGATACACTTGCTCAGCAGAAAGGAGCAAACTATCATTTTTAGGCTGAGAACAGGACATAACAGACTCCGGCAGCACCTTTACAAAAAATTCAGGGTTGGAGAAACTGAGACATGCCCATGTGGAAACTGCCCAGAGAATGCAGAACATGTCCTCCAACAATGCCCCCTATACAGAGAACAGAGAGAAAACAGCTGGCCCCGAGGTGCGGCACTACACACCAAGCTATATGGGACAGCAGAGGAACTCAGGAGCACAGCATCCTTCATAAAGGCTACCAGCCTCCTGATATAAATAGTCTGACACGAAGAACGCAGAAGAAGAAGAAGACTGCCACTCACCCACTCCCAACAGGCAATCAAGTGCTGTGCTGTCTTTACTGCCACCCCCTCCCACACAAGATTTCTTATTAGTCTTTTTTTTTTAATCAATCTTGACAATACATCTGTTTAGAAACATTTATGCAAACATAATTTTTTTTTAAAAAGTGAAGTTTAGACCACTTATGAAATATAAGCACATATTTCAATAATATAATGATAACTCAATGTACATTTTCACAGGCCAGAATATTCTAATTTGGGAATCTTTTGATTTGACAAGTGCTGTAACTGCCTTTGTTTCAAAACAATATAGGCAAGGTGTCTAATAACAGAAGAATGATAATGATACACCTGATTATCAATTTGGGTTGAAAAACAAGCCAGCCATTTTTACCATAGCCAACCATCCCAACAACAGGTGATGCTGCAGTCACTCCATTCATAACAATTTCATCCATTTCAATGGTAAAGAAAATGATCACATCTTCTTGGGGGTGGGGGTGAAGTTCTAAAAATGGGGCATGTGACTCTTTATGAAGAAATGAAAAAGCATCGCTGGATAGATAAAAAAAAAATCAAGCAAAAGGAAGATAAAATTATCCTGTGTACCATCGTCATCACTGTCATCATCCTATGAATCTCAATCTGAGAGAATGCCCATGGTGTTTCAAAAGTGATGAGTATGAAAACTGTGGTGACTGGAGTGACAGTGCTGTGAGCATTAGGCTGTTTGACGAGAATAAATTCCTGTGGGTGTGGCTGTACTGTAATAGTGTAAGGGTGAATGAACAGGCATGGGAACTACTGAATGAAAGAAAAATTTCCTGAACTTTTGATGTAATGTGTTATTATCAACCGCAATTAGACTATGGCCAGTTCACGTTCTCGGCAACAAACCGTGTTTACTAAGGAAAATAGATTTTAAAAATCCAGAAATCAGGAAATTTCCAGAGAATTCCCATCCATGAATAAAGAATCAGTATGATGATGAAAGTTTGTGTATGGATTTTCCGTGAAAGAATTGGAAAAATGGCAATGACTGGTCAGAAACAGTTATATAACTGTGGAAGGAAAGTAAAAGCCACTTCAACATGTAATTTCATTGTTTACTCGCTTACAATTTATTTGCAAACCCAGAAATTTGAAATGTCTCAAACTCCCTAATCCTTGGATGTTTGAAAAACATTTATAAAGAATCAATAATTCACTCCCGAAAGTTTTTAAAGATTGGAAGAGGGTGTTCCCAATGCTGTCCCAAAGTGTTCGCAATGCTGCCCACTCTTAGTCTTAGCAAAGGTGGGAGTTTTGTAACCACATTGATTTTCTTTCACAAAACAATCTAATTTGAATTCCAAATTCTGATTTCCTGATAGCTGACTACAGCTATGGGCAACCAGAATGCTTTTCAAAGTTTAACTGGGTGACCATGAGTAAGTCTACTTTTACGGGCGTACAGATCTAGTAAAAAGTGTCCACAATGAGATACATTATACAATGATACATTTACTCTAGCCTACACCACAACTAAACCTTCCAAACTAAGCTTACACCGGTAGGTTTTAGGCAAAGAAAAAAAGGAATGGGGGACTGTATGGGAAAAACTATCCTGGCTTTCCGACTTTTGGTTTCCGATTTCCCCCTTCGAAACATGACCAAAACAAACGATGCGCATCATTTCTCATTCCGAAAACAGACCAGTGTAAACCAACAGTGTTTCGAAGGGGGAAATCGGAAAACAAAAGACGGAAAGCCAGGAGAGTTCTTTCCACACAGTCCCCCATTCCTTTTTTCTATTCCTAAATCTTACAAGTGTAACAGGCCTTAAAAAAACATGAAAATGACAGAATTTTTACAAATTATATGGGTATCATGCAAAATGGGTACGACCTCTTAAGAATGAGACATTTTGGGGCCTAGATCTAGGCCTAGGCTACATACTTTTATGATGAACATTATTCTGATTCTGATGCTAGACTACCATTGGGACTGGCTGACCTTGCCTTAGATACTGTTGTCATGTGACTTACAACAAAAAAAACGTCTGTAATAGGAAGTAGATCTAGATCTAGATCTAGACTAGATCAAAATAAAAACAACCAACCTTCATTCAGAGCTACTCTAGAAAACAGCTGATCACCAGATCCAAAAGTGACACTATTAAAGTTTCCTTCACCCGTACACAAATGTACTGTAAAAATATTACTACCTGAACAATTATTCGATTCGTTATTCACGTGGGAAAGCTAGTTCCCTCGTAATCTCACTTCATTTCTCAAAAATGGGCTGGTCTCATCATAACAAAACCCATCATGGCTACCAATTAACCAGGAGATTCCGAGAAAAAAGCCAGATATATTGCTAATTTGGTCTGTCCATTATGATTCAAATCTATGACCATTTAACTTCAATTAAGCTTCATATTGGCATGTTGTGACTATATATCTTCAAATTTGCAAACAAATGCAATTCATTATATCTAAACCAGAACTCTACCCCAAGCGAATGGTATCTAGATCTAAATGTGAAAATACTTACTAACATAAAAATCTGGCCGAACGCTGCTTTGTCACATGACAAGGGTGTCCTAAACCTTTGCCTGCGGGCTTTGGGGCCTTCATCTTGTCTACACTTTGTGCCAAGTAGGCCTTGTGGTGATTTAGTTAACTAATATTACCCCTCTGACAATATTACCTTTGGAATCTTCAAGGCGTTTCTCAAGCATTTTGATAACTATAGTAATTGGTATCGCCGCTAACTGGGTCAGTGTACATTTTATAAGGCGGCCATAGATATACACTAATGAACTAGATTCCACGCGTCGCTTCGCCAGCCGTCTCTTTCCCTGCTTCCCGACGCGAGCCAGAAGGGTCCGCATTAAAACCCCATCTCACCATCGCGGTGTGGGCCACAGACTAATAAATTAATTTATTTGTGGTGTGGGCTGAGTGCTCGATGCTGGCCTAACCCAGCCTAGGTAATATGTTGAAAAATAGCGGTGATTATGATTGATTTTGTAGCTTTAATTTGATTGTGATTGATTTTGTAACTTTCATTTGTTTATAGTCACTCACATTACCATTTCCGTACACTGTGACAACTGTGACATAAAATTGAATAAAATTCCTCGATTGAAAAAAACAACCCAAAAAAAAAAACACACAAAAAAAAAACAACACCAGACTGATTCAACCGACACAACTCACCACAACTACAATGTAAAGCCAATGGTGTTAATGTGCATGACACGGTGCGAGAGGGTGGGGTAAGCCTAGAGGGAAGACAACGGGTGGTGAGAATAGATAGATAGATAGATAGAACAGACAGACAGATAAACCTTAGAGAGACAGAGAGAGAGAGAGAGAGACAGTGATAGAAACAGCTAGAGAGACAGATAGGGAGAGAGATATAAAGAGAAAGAGAGATAAAATAGATAGATAGGATCAGATCAAATCAGATCAGATCAGAATAGATCAGAATGGATCAGATGAGAATAGATCAGATCACAATAGATCAGAATAGGTCAGATCAGAATAGATCAGAATAGATCAGATCAGAATACAAAGATAAGATAAATAGAATAGATAGATAGAATGAACAGAATAGATAGATGGAATAGACAGATAGATAGATAGATAGATAGATAGATAGATAGATAGATAGATAGATAGATAGATAGATAGATAGATAGATAGATAGATAGATAGATAGATAGATAGATAGTACACAGACAGACAGATAGACAGATAAACTTTCTCATAAACAAAGGCCTACACGCTGCTCCGTTTACAAACACGATGACTCAAATAATGAGTCGCGACCCACCCCGTGATGGCCGCCAGCGCCTTCTAACAATCCCATTCAGTCCCTGGCGTGTCTGGGTATTGAAGGCGGCTCATCTCCCCAAAGGCATGCAGTGAGTAAGCCATTATCATAAAGGAAATCAACATAAAGGAAATTACGGAAAAAGCCTTAAATTACCCAAAGTGTAAGATCTACGGAGGTGGCCATCTTTTAAGTGTGCGTGCTCTAGATTTGGATTTTTTTGTGTGTGTTTGTTTGAACAGTCTCAGCGCCCCTATATGACTTTCTTATGTTTGGCGTCAATCCCTTCTCCCGCCTGTATGTAAGAGCATACGACCATTAAAATGGTGAATGTCCATGATAACGTAATTAAAACTTCGAGACGAGTGGCACTTTACGCAGACTATTACTTGTATTAGACTGTTTGATCGGAAACTTTTTCGATTTCTTTATATTTTGAACATCTTTTTCTTTAAAAATAATAATACGTAATTAATCACATTGAAAAGCGTGACTCCTACTCCCGGTGTACGGTACGCGTTTTCTACGTTGGGGTGAAACCTCCTCCCTACTCCGAGCGTATGCGATTTGAGGTCTTTATTTTAGGAGGTTCGCTGCCCTTGGCATTTACACCTCACTTTACTTGTTTTATTATTTCTTGTTCTGGAGGGGGGGGGGAGATGATATGGATAAATTTTTAATCTATTAATTTCAATTTTGCCCGGGCAGCGGCCTTTCGGCCTGCTCTTTACGATTTCCAACTGCCAAGGTATCTTTAACGTGCGCAACGTGCACACGGGCCCTCCGAATTTTTTCGTCCTTATCCGAGAAGACTAGGTACTCGATCCTACCCCCCAATAGGACCAGGGACTTGAAAATATGAGAAAAATCCAATTTCCAAGAACTACTCGATCCTACCCCCCAATAGGACCAGGGACTTGAAAATATGAGAAAAATCCACTTTCCAACATGCCTGCACTGCCCGGGTTTAGAACCCGGGACCCTTGGCATGAGAGGCGAGCACCTTGCCTCTAGACCACCTTGTCCGTATGCGCATGTACTTTATCCATTAAGTACCTACACAAGGATTATGTAATTTTTAAAAAATCGAGGTTAAATCTATGTATCTAATGACACAACTACATTGTAATCTGCGCCAAATGCACTACGAGTTTTATAAGACCACGGGTTTCATGATGGACTTTGACCTGCCGCACGCTCGTACAAAGGGGAAGGAGGAGTTGAAGCCAGGTGTAAGGGAGTCGTACATGAAACTGGTCACACATTGTCAAAATCGAGCGTACGTGTAATTATGGATGACCCTTTGAACATTTTAGAAACGCGCCCTCAATGACAGAATAAAATGTTTTGAAATGTATCGTAGGCCTACAGTACAGTGCAATAATGTTAGCTTGTCCTTTCCCGTACTGACGTAGGAGGCCGGGCAATGAACATACCGAAAATGTGAGATACGCATCAGAGAAAGCACGAGGGCATTGAAAAAGGAACGGCAAGTTGATACTCTATCAGCATCATTATCAGATTACTTGTGCAAATGCTCCAGCCCAAAGGCATCTTTGGTGCCCTGCTGGCCTTGCCATCTTGGCTGTCGCGAAAAATACTCATGTAGGCCCACACTGACACACATCAGTGTCGTCGTGTTCCTTTTAATTAATAATTACACAGGTGTTATAGGACACGACATGAACACAGCCAGTACATTGTCCAGTATCGCCAAGTACAATCCGCTCACAAGTTACCGAGACGAGTGATCCTTTGGTTTCTGTCGGAAGTCCATAATATCTTTGAGGTCTTTATTTTAGGAGGTTCGCTGCCCTTGGCATTTACACCTCACTTTACTTGTTTTATTATTTCTTGTTCTGGCGGGGGGGGGGGGGGGGGGGGGAATGATATGGATAAATTTTAATCTATTAATTTCAATTTTGCCCGGGCAGCGGCCTTTCGGCCTGCTCTTTACGATTTAATGGAAGTCCATAATACATTACAATACATGTATTTATAATGCACATACATGGTCAAGCTTTTATCAGTTTGGCAACCGATTAGTGCGTATCACATTAATCGACTTCCCTCTCCCCGGAACCCAATCACTGTCACTAGCAGAGTAAAAAAAGGGTCAGACAGAAATCGCCTTGATTGTAATGCTGGGTTTTTTTTTTTTCATCAACGGTAGTGATAGGTGAATCGCAGCACGAGATTATGGCAACCCAGTCAGGGTGAGTTTCCACTAAAGACAACTTGAACTTTGTGCCAAGCGAATTGTTGTATAACTAATGAAAGTCAAATGTAGTCTGGAGCTGCTATATTCAAACACATCGTGATTTGAGAATAGCCAAGTTCTGTGCCACATTTAATGGCTTAGTGTACAATCTTGTCATTCTAGGATCATGGTATCGTCATTCATCGTTGTAACCGTTTGATAAAAATTAAAATGCAATCTACCCTAAAATATGACCATACACTGTATATGTAATTACATTGAAATCTGTCTCACCCCCCTCCACCCCCAAAAAAAACCAACCCACAAACAATGAATTTCCTTAATCCAAGCAGAAGTTCAGGTTGCCATGCCCTGAACATTAAAAAGTAAGCTCAAGGTGGCTAGCATTAACCAACATTTGCAAATTCTGGGTGAAAATTGTTAGCTTGTCCCTGTTCATAACCATTTCATGTAGGTTTAATCTCTAACCGAATATCATAATTAAAATAAAACACAAGAAAACAAAAACAAGAACAAAAGAACAAAAAAGTTCAAGACAACTTTAGTTTATCAGACTTTAATTTCGTAGAAGACAATGCTTCCTGATTCAAATTTTAACATGAAATTGAACAGAAACATGAATTCAAATTCAAGAACTATTCCAAAATTATCTGAACTACATCTCAGGTTCAAATACTTTTTTTTTTTTTTTGAAAATGCCAGGCTACCTTGATTTGAGTTGGACTTGGAAGAACGAAAAAAAAAAAAAAGTTTTATAATTGGAAAAAAACAACAAACCTTCATACATATGCTGACATCGAATGTCAGAGGACATTGTCACTTCTACAGCTATTCCTAAAATCTTAATCATGACAGATTCAATCAGGAATATTTATTTATCCAATTGAATCCGCTTTCCATAACATATTTACTCCAGCAATAAGAATTTTGGAGCACACACATTCACATACACAATAGACTATGTACTGCACTCAAGCCCACCATATAAATGCTGAAGCCACCTATAATATTATCAATACGGACCCAGTGTTTCTACAAATTGTCTTAAGCCGTACAAACTTAACAAGTAAGAACAACAGAAACAAATCAAACCCACAAATTTGATGTTTTATCAGGTGCTAGCTCACCTGACTAATCCTTGCCCCAGTACTGCTTTATTCTGTCTCCACAATTGACAAAAACTGAGTCAAGATCATACGATGGCATGTAACAAGGTGTTTTCTATCATTCCTCCAAAAATCAAGGCGGATCTCATCTCTACAAGTAGATTAAAATGTTAAAGTTTTTCTAAAACTTTACAAGCCATTTCCCCAGATCAGAATGTGCTGATGTGAAGATAGAATAAAGCATTGCTGGGGTAACGTAATTATCTTCAACAATGATTGATACATGTACCTTGACTGAGATCAGAACTTACATGGAAAGCAATTTCTTTTTCTAAAGTTAATCAGAAAATTTCAAAGGCACAAAATATCAGTCACATAACTCAAGTGCAGCTCCTCTTTCATACCACACAAAGTTATGTAGCCACTGTTTGAAACAAGTGGGGGTCTAATGGTTCAGAAACTATAACTAATGTCAGGTTCACGAACTGCAGACCTCAAACATAATTCCATTCTTTTGAACTTTTCCACAAATGAATGAAAAATTATCCAGGACCAAGGCCAACAAATTCACGTCAAGAAAAACAAAAACAACCTAGATAAAGTTTTTAAAATTTCAAATCCCATGACCTGTCGAAATTTGGCATCCAAATATGATGCATTCTCATTTGATTTTGTGAAATGTAACTTTTGATTAACAGTTTCACTTGTAATTAGTAAGGCTTTCAAAAAATATAGAACAAAACAATACATATGCACAGTGCATAGACAGCCAAGCAGGAGCTGTAAAGTTTGAAAAGAACTGCATATAGATAACATTAAAACAACTGTCTGAATTTTTTCAAGAACCTTGAATTCTACGATTTCAACTGACCTTTAAAAAAAAAAAAAGAAAAGAAAAAAAGTAAACACAATTTGCCCACTGAGGAGGTTATATGACAAGCTATTTATTCAGACAAAATGTTCCTTTCTTAATCAAAAAAGTATTATTAATTAACCATGGAAACACTGCTTTAGTTTTGCATGTCACCTTTCCAAATTACAACTGCAATATTAATACAATGTAATACATAAGATCTGAGTCAAATCATAAAATGGTAGACAGTTTGATATGTTGGACTAGGTGTATCCAAAACTGCAGTTAACAGACAGTACATACAGGTTTCTAAATGTATAAAGTACTTTTCGTTGGTTTCTTGACATGAATAAGAGATAAACAAAAAATAAAATCCTGAAATACATGTAAATTATAAACTATTCTCTACTGATCTGTAAATTAATGTTTTCCTTGTATTTCAGCCCAAAAGAATTGGTGGGAGTCAGAAAGGAATTATTTTCAGCTAAGTTTGTCTGTTTTTTTTTGTTTTTTTTGTGCATCCTGATTTTGTCAAAACCAGTACTTACGTCATAGAAAAAAGGAGGTAGGTTTAAGTCCAAAAGCAATTAACACTAATAACAGATCCAGATTTACAAATTTTTCACATTTCCAAAGAAAGTGTAAAAATTCTAAATGAGCTCCCTCCACATTTTCAGGCCTTCTGCATGGAAAAGAAAACAAAACCAAATTGTAGTCATTACTAAGGATGCTACACACCATGATAAAATCTTTATTCAAAACTACGACACAACAACAAATTCATATATTGTAAACCCCCAAATTAGTTTTGCAAATTACACCCCCATGTAGTACAAAGATCACACCATGGAGATCAGATGATGCCCTTTCCCCAATTTAACTCTTAAATTGTGAACATCATGCCCAATACTTTCACATGACCACATAGGTTCTTTGTACATGTTATAATGAAACAAGCTTACACAGGTCAGATTAGGTTAGATCTACAGCTGAGGCTCTTGAAGACAAAAGATCCTCAACCAGATTATACAAGTCATCACTGGATGCCTGAGAAGGGTTGTTCAGGACACAAATCTTCCAACTGTAAATTCCCCACCCCCCGTGTGTCAAAAATAATCACCCTCAACTGATTTGCCTGTCTTATAGCAGGCATCAGCTATGCATATATTATTTAAACTCTGAAGTCAGTTAAATGCAATACTTAAGTGCCTTCCAATATAAAAAAGTTCGGCAATGGCTGAGAAAAAGCCGGATCTATTTCACACTCAGAATGAGTGAAGTATGCTGCATTTTCATGTCTTTCTAGAACAGTGTTTCCACACCAAAAAAAAAAAAGAAGAAAAAATTACAGCATCTTCAGAGCGGCCATTGCTTTATCATTTCACTCATCAGACACTCTGTTCACGGGTGTTTTCACTGGATTCAAAGCAAAAACTAAAAGCCAAAATGTTGACCTTCTATTGGCAAAATAAGTTGGAATATCCCTGTGCATTTTTGAGATTACACTAGCAACATGTGCACATAAGCCATTACAAACAAAATGTTCAAAAATGTGATATTTGTCTTCAAGTCACTTTAATACATGTACTATTTAGAGACCATCAACACAATGTTTTTGAAAAACATACCCTTCCCCAAAATCTAATGTGTTTCAACTGTAAACTTCTCAAGTTCAATTTGTATATATTTTCTTGTATTTTTCAGTATGAATGTTGCCTTAGCACAGGGAAAGCACTCTAGTCTTAATATGATGAGTGATGGATGAGATAATTTCATGAGCGATCTACACCTGATTACAATAACCAAATACCATGAAGTCAATGGAATGAAGACCAGTCTTACGCAAGATGTTTTTACACCGGGAGAGATGGATTTTCATTGCAACACCCAAATGCCCTCCCTCCAGTGTTCCTCTGTCAAGCCACATTCCAAAACGGGAATTAAACTAAAAATTTAAAAAAAAAAAAAAGATAATTCCTGGAGGAAAATTTTTTTTTCACCAGTCATGTTTCAGCCAAAACTGTCCTCATCCATAGTTCAACAGCTATGGTCAATGAATGAACAATGGAATAAAACTTCGGTGAATATTATCATGGGAAAGATGGCTTTTGGGGAAGTCTCCTACTACACAAGGATAAATCCTGGCAGGTACACTGCAGAACAATAAGCCAAAGATAATTTTGGTGATATGCCTAACAAAGAATATGATTTGGGCCTGTGGAATCTGACACCGATGTAATGAAGGCTTGAAGAGCTGAAAAACTTTACGAGTACTACCTCTGCCGTACATAAGAAACGTGCATCTTTTTCTGAATCCTCTAAATTTTCTTTTTACCCTTCACCACTGTAGCCAAAAGACCTGAAAATTTCATCCCATTTTACAATACATAGTTGGTTTTTGAAATGTCTATAAAAATTTTTTGTCTGTTAAATATATTCTGATGAAGTAGATGGAAAAAAAAAAAAAAAAGAACAAGACAAAAATGATTTGGAAGATACCATGTTTAATATTACAAGCACTGTTTCTAAATGCTTGAAATTACATGCGCATCAAAATCAAGCACCCACAGAATAGTTTGTCTGTTATTCTTAAATTGGTCATTGGACATGTAGATGCCCACGATTAGTTTTTGACCAAAAACTGTCCACAATGCCATTTGTTTGCAGATTTGTGAACATTAATGACACTACTGATTATATCAGATCTCCTCCTATGCATTGTCTACACATCCTTATTTTGCATTGATGGATGTACATGGACCATAAGCATAAACAAAATGACAATCAGAATCAATGTTCATATACACACTGAATTTACCACAACCCAATTTCAGTGCACCAATCCCTTGGTGGGGGTGGGGGGTGTATTTCTGGAAACAAACAACACTGCATAGCTTAAATTTCTTTTTTTTTTTTTAAAATCATATCATTGTATTTATACAACTGGACAGGGCAGCCTATCTGATGCAAAGTGAGGCAATTCAATAGAACATCCTTGCATGGACATTATTCATCTTTCATTTGATAATAAATTATGGGAAACAACACTACTGCAATAGGCTGCAGGAGTATCCTGGACCTAGAACTGACCAAAAAAAAAAAGCCCTTAGATGTCAGTTGCAATTCAGTTGTCTCATTATGTTTCCCCACCAGTAGTTAGCATTTTGCACACCAAAAAAATGAATAGGATAAGATGATGATGGGCAATGTACCTGAGTTCTGCTTTTCTTCAAAACCCACCCATTTGTGCATTTTGTTATTATCCTCTGAAAATCTATGACAGGCTAAAAGTGAAAATTATATGTATTCTAAATATGCACAAACACAAACCAAAGGGAAAAAAAAAAGATGACTAGCACAATTTCAAGATTTAAAGAACTGTTTGTGGAATATTTTTTTTTTATTCGCATTTTGCTAAAAGAGTGTTATTTTGCTAGGTCATGTATTGAAAAAATAATTAAAAAACACAAAAACTGCAGGGATGTTTTCCTGTTATGAACCTATAAGATCTGTTCAATAATTCACAAACTGACACATGAACTGATAACTCAGATGGGAAAAGAAACACCATATGCAAAATTGCAAGTTTTCTAACAGCATGACTTTCATGTGTAACACCACAAGTGTCATCAATAACTTATTTGACACACCGAGGTCACCACACTCAATAGCACAGCCTGCAATACTTGGGACTGCTCACACTTCACAAGTTACAGACATGAGGTGGTTCTTCGACAAAACCAGTCCAACCATTGATAGTTTCCAATTTCGACCTAGAATTTTTAAATTTATATACTGCATGATGATGGTAATAGTAAAATGGTGGAAAATGCAGCTTACGCCTGTGGTTCGATTTTAACATTCCCATTCATGACAGGTTGAAAATACACAAGAAAGAACAGTTTTTCAAAATGACCATAGTTGCTTATATTTAAGTACTAAAAGCCTACAGTGGAAATTTTGTGACCAAAGAGAAAAAAAGAAGGAAGAAAAAGGCACACTGTAAACCACATGTGGTTTGGCCATGAAAAACTCCAAGCCCACGTCACCAAATAGACCATCAATGCAAAAGGTAATCTGTCTTCCATTACATAATGCCAGGTAAACTTTCAGAGCATCAGAATATGAGAGAAAACTATCAAAAGAGGGAAAGTGCTTAGCGAAGAGCCTGAAACAAATACAATCCTCATCCTGTATGGAATCGTATGTTACAATCTAACTTTTTCTCCACAGCATCTCTTCCATATCACTGCCATACTACAGGTCATATGAAATTCTTGACATGGAATCAGCTTGTGACATAATCTACCATTATGTCTTGACGTGAATTTTAATATGGGGGAAAAAAAATAGTACCATAAAAAATGTAAACACTGCAGGATGCTTGCTTGCAGTGCAGCAGATTGCAATAATTACCAGTTTCTATTCCAATAATGCATCAGAATCATCAAATCTGTACAGACTGCTCACACTTAAGCTGAAGCAGTACAAAAATTCTTTTCATGTTTGCAGCATTTGTAATTCTCTCTCTTCATAACTGAAACTTGATTGCCCTGTTTATTTGACACAGCAACTGAATGCCAGAGTGGCATAGATGGTCCGATTCATACTGTACTGAAAGTTGTAGAAAAAACACAGAACCTCTCACTAATGATATGGGACCATGTCAAAACTATAAAACTAACACACAATCTCAAAACTATAAAACTAATACACATACTACCCTTCTGCAAAGGTAAGACTAAGAGAAATTACCTTTACACTGTCCCACAAGAAATTTCCCAAAACTATCAAATGAATAAGACACAATAACCTAAAATCCCCTTCAGAGATAACAGAACGCATTGCAAATTGAAACATCTGCATCTTCACAACATTATGAATTGAGATACATACCATACCCTATTGCCACCCATTTTACCCAATCCTCCCCAAATATGCAGTTTTGCTCATAGTGGATAATGCCACTTTTAATGCTAAAAATATTACATAGCCACCTTTCACATTGTTCTTTCCCCCCTTCTTTAGTGCTGATTCAAACATGAAATCAGATCTTATTATGAAGATAACATTTTCTCTACTGACAAGAAAAATAACCATGGGAGAAAGTAGGACAAACTGGCAAAGTTAATATACATCTTCAGGTGGAATATTCATGACAACATATATAAAAATCAACAACCCGAGGTGATACAATCATGGTACTTATAAAAATTGGAATCTAAATACTGAAGAGAGTTAAAGCAGGCTCTCTTCTTGCTTAAATCTTGCAGCCTGGCTTTTGCATCTTAATCAATAAGCATCATCATCTAGATTTCAGTCTGACAAAATCCACAACGAAATGAGAACAATTATAAGTAGAAGGGAAAAAAAAAAAAAAAAAGACATTCCTCAAAAACTTTAAAAGTTCAAAACTGGAAAGAAAAAACAAAACACACAAAAAAATTTTTTTTTACCAACGAGAAATATCAATTGAACATGATAATTGAAATAGAGAACGCAGGGCAACATTCGGCTATGAACCAGACATGCAACATGAATAAATGTGATATTCACAAAGATTGTGACTTGGTATGCAACTATTTTAATCATTGATTTGGCGCTTGTATATCTTAGCAGCAGCGCCACAACCAATTTCACTCAAAATTTGCCCCACACTGTTAACATGAATACTGCAACTCCTCCAAGCAATTGCTCTCGGTATTTTAATACTCTGTAAGAGCCACAAGTTCAAAGGTCATGTTTTATAAATGCAGCAAGGGGACTGGAGTATAATGTCATGATTACTTAGGCAATTTTCAACAACTGACTAGTATCTGAAAGGAAATTACTGTGGAAATGCCCCCTCTCCACAGTTTTTGACTGAAAACTTACAATGGTAAAAAAAATATTTAAATATTACTTTAAAAAAAAAAAAAAAAAGAAGATTCATCTCGGTTCAAGAATAATTCCAATACCTCAGACTGTATTGGACCACGCATAAAGTAATCAAAACGCTTGCAAAAATCATCTCTTCATTTTTCAATGCAAAACAGTAAAGAACCAGGGGCACAATGATATACACTGAGAATAAAACTGTGAGATAAAAGGCAATGTTGAGTTTTATTTCATACCATATCACATCACTTCACAACACTGCTTAGACATAAGTAACACTGAATTCATGAACTTCCACCTCTTATTAAGTTCATCACTTTACTTATGTTACTGAAAGGTCAGCTCTATCATGGCAAGGAAAAAAAAAAAAAGATCTCCGCTTCAATTTTCTTCATGCCATGCTTTCATGTCTCTGCTTCGTTTTCTTTTCTTCCAAATGTCAACAAACTCTCACACCAAAGTCAACATATAACCAATAATAAAAAAAAAGTATAAGAGATTGCACATCAAATTGGGGAGACAAACACCGCTTCGCCACTAAAATTGTTGAAGTGTTCAACTGACTTAAAAAAAAAAACAACCTGCATCTGTCTTCAGGCCCAACATGAGCCAGAATGCAGCAGTACAAACTCTTCAACATGTTCAAAAATTTGTCTCAGAAATACTCAAAATTCACATATCATCAAAATATTCTGTGCGTTGCCTTGTAATTGTATTATATGATTGTCCTTCTTTATACTGGTTTTAAAGAATGCTAAAGAATCACTATTCTTTCCGTTTTTTTCTCCGTCGAACCACTAACAAATTAAGTTTTGCACCAACAGCCCCACGGAAATGAATTCACTGATATAAAAGCTGGTACAGTGTTGTCAATGGAGATTACTTTGCAAGATTACATGTACACTACCCCTGAGATCTTGACGGAACTCCCCTCCTCCCCCCCCGGACACTGACTTCACCCCTTCGTTTCATAAATACCACCCACTTTTCTTTTTCAAATTCAATCGTGCCCCCCCCCCCCCAATTCCAATGAATGAAAACGCAGGTGCACAGAGCAGGCTAAATCAAGACCTGCTGGAAACTGCAAGCCTGTTCATTTGTACAGTATCTGAACAAACATATCACTGTATTGCTCCCTTTTCACTCAGAATCCCCTCCCACCACTGCTAGAGTAAAAATATTCACAAGATGATGATAACCACAGGTGGGATCTAAAAAAAAAAGAAAAAAAAAGCATGATATGCTTGAGAGCATGAAAGGAAAAAAATTCCTTCATGTATATCTTCTTCTGCATTCCTTCCATGGCTAAATGTGAACAATTAACTTTGGAATGCCACAGAGATTTAAAAGAACAAAAACAATGTGTATAATTATATATCCCTCATTAAAATCAACTACCAAGCAACATGAGGAGATGCCATATGTGATGCTCAGTAATAAATTATGTAAAGTTGAAAATACAGTAATATCATTGACATTGCATTTTTGTTCAAAGATTTAACCCTGGCCCTTTCATATGCGCATCACGTGGCAGATGGGGTAAACATGAACATCTTCATGAAAAAATAATAATAATAAAGAGTTTAAAATGGTGTAAGTCCCCAATTACACTAAAAACATGTGCAATTCTTATACTTAAGATCAAAAGAAAGTAAAGTGTCCTCCCTCCTCTGAGGGACCCAGAAAACATAGATGAAACCTTCGTTCTAGGATGACTTTGTGATCTGACATGTGAACGCAGATTTTCAAGTGGTCCTAAAAAAATATATATATATATTGGACATTGGGCCTGTCTTGGAAACAACTAAAAGCCATTACAAATTCAAAAAAAACACACTGTTTCACATTTACTTGAGATTCTGAACTTATACAACAAAGATGCTGCCGCTGGTGCAAATAATTGCCGAGAAAAAAATTGTCATAAAATGTATATTTAAATAATAATAATAAAAAAAACAACCAAATATTTGACAGCATTGCCATACACTTTTTAGGCCAAAAGGGAAAACAAAAAATTTCCAACCGAAATTTAGGAATATTGGGGTCCGCCCCCGTTCTCCATCCCGTTCAAATTTAGTTTCACCTGATGAAACAAAAAAAAAAAAAAAAAGGAATAATTTTTGCACTATCTTGAGTTTTCAACAGTACACAGCCCAAAACAAATTTGCTTCACAAGAATAGCTTCACATGGTGTAGTGCCTTATGAAATAATCATTTGATTTCCATCCAATTCTGACATGTCATCCCCACTTTTCATTCGAATTCAATAAATGCAGATGGCCATAGTATTCATACAAAGCTCTTTTGGAATTGATTGTAGACAGAGGAAATCAGTTTAGAGGGAATGGGTTTACTGGTTTAACAAGTTTGCAGAACAACACAAGAACACATTAAAGGCATCGAGTCCCCATTCATGATCAAGAAGAGGTCCGTTAAATGTTTTAACTATGCCTCTTGATCACAAATTTAAAGGAGATTTTCATATTTTCTTTTTAAAAAAAGAGGGGGACTTTTGGAAGAAGAAAACAATAAGGAAAAAGTAATCATTTATCTCCATCTGTCATTTCTTTTTCTTCACATTTAATAAATATCAAATTGGTGTGAAGAAAATGAGAATGGTTCTATAATGTACACACTGCATACACAGATACCGCACCGGTTTTGATTTTGGGTTATGTATTTATAATTGACAGAGATCGTAGGCAATACTGTTGACTAAACAAAATATATAAATATAGGCTATATTAATATGAGAAGGCACCATTTTAAGTACATGGAAACCATGTGAAGCATTTTAACATTGGACTGTATGTAAAACAGAATCAAAACTAATAACAGTGTAAAATATGCTTTGATGGCTTGTGAGATAAAACACTCTGACTTTGGCCCAATACCCAACAACATCAGGGATACAGTAGATCCCAATAATACAATATGGAAATCTCCACAGTGTGACCATACCAGACAGCAACCATATTACCAATAAACATGGTAACAATGACATGGTTGTCTAAATAATGCCACAGGCCAGCTGATGCTGGCTAGTCAATCACTGTAAGTTTAGCTTGGCAGTATTTGTTAGTATTTGCACAGAATGTAACTTTCACAACAGTTGCTCATCCACTGGCAGAATTTTCGCAAAAAAGTAAATGGTTAAAAAGTAGCTTGACTTAAAACATATTGGTGCAAGCTCCACTTGGTATTACTATTAACCAAGTCCATTGCATTTAATGGGAATAATTTCAATATCGACTGAGAGAACTTACTCAAGTTCACTTCGAAAAGAAAAATGAGGGGAAAATAACTTTTTTGGTTTTCATATGAAAACAAAATTTAAATGCACAGAGTACTAAAATGATGAGCAAATGGTATGCACTGCAAGCTATAAATAATAAACTTGCCACGCCAGTTTCGATGTAAGCAACCATTCCAGAGAGACATTCGACAGTCATTTTTCAGTGCCAGGTGTAATAACACCAAGTTTGAAATGTTGTCCATTTCCTTATGAATGTTTTTTGTCATGAAACATCAGAACTTTCTATGTTCATAATGTCTCATTATTTCAAAAAAAAAAAAAAAAAAAAAGACTCCTGCTTCGAGGGAGTCTTCCACTCAGATATGAAGCCACTCTATGCAGTCTCTTCACACCTGGCAATGAAAAACTGACCTGTCTAAAAGGCTCAATATAATGGTAATCTTTTGTTCGTTAAGTTACAAAGTAAAACGATGCAGAGCACTTCCATGTGCATCAAAAAGAACTTGGTTTCATCTCATTTTTTTTTTCTTTTTCAAGTCATTTTTGTCCAAAGGTTCACTCAGGTGAGCTAATTAGTCCAGCTCTCCCTTGAATGGGAAAAAAAAGAAATTGGAAGAAAAAAAGAACTAAAAAATTATTATTTGGGTGAAAGTTTGATGCTTTGCTGACATCTTGATACTTGATAATAACAATCAGTGTTGTGTCCTTTCTGACAGTGATGTTTAGATTACCTTGATAATTTATCCACTGGAAAAAAAAAAAAGGTTATGTTTACAAAATATGGATATTTCAGAGTTTAAACATAGCTTCGTATAATACACCTCTGGTCCTCGCCGCATGTTCCCCCTTCAACATGGAAGTATGAAGAATAAATCTAGGCTACGACAACGTGACAACCAGACAACAGAAAAGTGGAGACAAGAGCCAGGTGGTACAGTAGTCTTTAGAGATGGCTGCAGCAAGTGAAGCAGGATACATCATTAAGTCTTTAAGTGTGACAGCCGATCATCAAGACGGTTGTCTATAAAAGTTTAAGCTTCTGTAGGCTTTAGTGTGCATGGTATGAGACAGCGTACTGCCTCCGCTAGAAACTCCAAAAAAAATCAACAAACTGGACTTCTCATTGGCTCTTGCTATGGACACTATGAAACAGAATTGTGCATGAGAAAACAGCAGATGAAAAAATATAATACAGTTTGCAAGATATGCATTTTAGAGATGATCTCTTACAGTTGTTTCACTAGAAAGCTGACTGCAGACTGTAGAAAACCAGAAGTTACTTGAAGAGTTTGGCTGGTATTTGAAGAATTTTCATGGTATTCAATACAGAATGATTCTTTGATGTAACATCTGTGCATTATGCAAATAAAACATATTTTTTCTTATGTGACTTCACATTGTTTTGCAGGGCTTAAAGCATTAAGCACGCTGGGTTACAAAAAAAAAAAGAAAGAAGTAATTGTTATCAAACCATCCAAAATACAAAATAAAGTCTTATACAGAAACAAGTAGTTTTGGTTCTTTTGACAAGGAAAGCAATTCTGTCACAGTAGTAGTTGAATAATG
This sequence comes from Onchidella celtica, assembly GCA_963931925.1. Taxonomy (NCBI): domain Eukaryota; kingdom Metazoa; phylum Mollusca; class Gastropoda; order Systellommatophora; family Onchidiidae; genus Onchidella; species Onchidella celtica. The sequence goes on along the minus strand of OZ007580.1, from coordinate 16,947,245 downwards.
GACATTTCTTTTGTTAGAAATAAAGAAAGCAAGCCTAGGCTTTTGTGATGGTGTGCACACAGAAAAGTACTTTGCGATCATTTAAATAAACTCATCAACTGATTTAAGCACTGAAACTAGAGGTAACCAGATAAAGATTAATAAAAATCCATTCCATGGTTCCCTGCCAGTGAACAATTACCTTCAAACATGGAAAAACTGAACAAACAGAATAGTGACACAGGCTCTTTGCGAAATATGAAATACCAACACCAATGATGGAACTTTAACAGGATCATACAAGATTAGCAGGAAAGTTATTCTGAATCAAAATGACAAAACTAGCACATTGCCATTTTGAAAGAAACATAAAGAACATCAATGATGCAACTTCACTTGCAACACGCAACATCCAAAGAATCTGCTGACGACACCTAAGCATTAATTTCCCCACCAGTCGTTGGCTGGGGCTGAGTTGTAAGTGCCCCCATAGCTCCCACCATAGTTGTACTGGGGTGGGGGGAAGTTGGTGAAGTGGTTGTTGAAAGGCTGCTGCCCGTTGAAACCACCACCGCCTCCTTGGTTGAAGTTGGTCTTCATAGGCTTGTTCTGTTGACGGTAGTCCCGTCCACCAAAACCACCTCCAGTGCCAAATCTGGATAACAATATAAGAGATGGTTAGAAAAACTGTAGTGGGATATCATTTAATTTTTATCATTATTAACTAATTTGTAGCAAGAATTTAGAGATGACATCAGATTAACCACAACTGGCTCCAGAACAAAACTTGCCCCAAGATATTCAAATAACGACCGGTTTTCTTTTTTCGTTCCATCATGGAGTTTTACTAACTTTCCTCACACTTCACAATGAATCTACAGCCACCAAATCCAGGAGTGCAATATAACAATGCTGGTCTCCAAGGTCTAGACCTCAAATTTTTAAAATCATAATCTGAATTATGTGTCCAAGGTTGGAGATATATAACAGTGCAACTCCACACGCTAATTTCTTTTCACAATCCAATAATTTTTCTTCCTAAATTGAAAAGTGCCTGTATATTCAAAATGTCTGTCATGGGGAACAATATTTTACTGAAAGTTAGAAATTTTCAGGGAAGTCTTCGAAGCAAATGTTGAATTTTCTAAAAGTACTGATTTCAATGAAAATGTGGAAGACTGAAAGCGTTGTTTAAGGAAAGGAAAAAAGCAAAAAAAATGATAGTGAAATCAGCATTTCTAAATGCTAACAACAAAGTTTCTTTAATCCACATAAAATATTCATCATTCCAGGAGAATATCAGTTTGAGATTCCCACATACAATCTTGTGCCTCTCCTACAACATGCTTGCTCATACCTTCTTACACCTCCCCCACGCCTGTTCATGCCCAGAGATGACCGTATATCCATTGACATAGACTCAAGCCAAGGAGGCACCTCTTGGTTGGCCTCGGTCAGAAGGTCCAGCAAGTCTCTGACAATGTTCTTGTTTTTCTCATTGAAGAAGGAAGTGGCCAAACCTTAATGAAATATGCAGAATCAAACATCAAGTACAGGATGTGTGTGCTGAAAGTACAAACACACCAACAAGAATGGCAAAGACACTAAAAGTCTGCTTCACGGTTCTTAGTTTAAGTACACAATCCAAAATTAACCAACCCAGTTAACCAGCTATAAATAACTACTTTACTGTTTATACAAGAAAAAACTGGCCAAGAAAAACCTAGGAAAGGAATAATGCATTGCTGGCACCTTTGCTTATGATTATACTTAGAAAGTCCATCAAACTCATTCAAAGAAATAATTGCCAACTTGGATGATACACACCAATAACATAGTGCATCAGTTGAATTCCACTTTATTTTAACAGAAACAACTGACAGGAAATATGTCAGTTATACTTACCTAAATTGCCAACACGTCCTGTACGTCCAATTCTGTGTACGTACTCTTCAATGTCACTTGGTAGATCAAAGTTGATGACATGCCTGACATTTGAGATGTCCAAACCTCTGGCAGCCACCTATTTCAGGCAAGAATATAACATGTTTCATAACATCCACTTAATCTTGGAATCATCAAGCCTATCAAAGAGCCAACAAAACATAGTAAACAATATCCACAGTTATTCCTACAAAAACATGAATACAATAGTTTCTGAAGAGAAGAGAAATTGACCCGCACTTCAATCACTCCAGGGCCAGACCCATGGTCAAGAATCATTATACAATGGAAAAAAGACATTTGCCCTAGGCCTTGGCAATGAATGCGCTAAATGACATATAAACAAACCTGTAATGTATACATAGTTGCCAGCTAGAAATTTTGAAAAGCTGGCAAATGTACTCTACATCTATACATCGGACCCTAAACCAAGTCTTTTCACAACCAGTGCTCTGAAAATACAGAATCTACACCTTCGGAGCCTATGCTGCCGATGAATACTTACAGCTGTGGCCACTAGGATAGGTCTATCTCCGCACTTGAAGATGCGCAGGGCGTCCTCTCTCTCTCTCTGAGAACGATCTCCATGAATGCTGGTAGCTGGGTAGCCTTCTCTCAACAGGAAGTCCTCTAAGGCATCAGCTCCCTTTTTGGTCTCCACAAAAACCAATGTCAGGGATTCTGGTCCTGTATATTAAGAAAAGAAAAATATATGCAAAAACTGCCCTGAAGCCTCTAGAATATCAGAAGTTAACACCACTCACTAACCCTCCCCCCACCTCACATAACCTTATACAATGCCTCTCAAAGATAAGCAAGGCTACTGCATCACAGAAGTCATCTTTGTTTCATAATGTTAAGAGCCAATGAAATCCACATAGAGCTATAATAAAAACACCCTGAAATGTTAAAGAAAATACAAAATCATTCTCCATCAACAGGAGTTGAAAAACTTTTGTCTCCCTTTCTAATGTGTACCGAGCTGAACTGATCTGTAGGTAACCACGACTCCCATTTTTCTCATTCCCAGCGAGTAATTAACTTCACACGGTGCTCTACAGCTAATTTGTAACTCATACTGTTTGATGGGAAAAAAAACAATTTAAAAAAAACGTAACAAACAGAACAAAACAACAAGAAGTTAAAAATGAAAACAATATAACTTGTTGGATGAGAAACAAGATAACAGTCCCTGAGTACCCTTACTTGGAGTGCCCGTGCCACCACCTGGAGGTACAGGAAAACAGAAGCAGCTATGGGTCACACAAACAACAAGTGTGTTGTTGAAAGCTATAAATACATGACAATTCCTGTTGAGCCAATGATTCTTCTTCATTCCATTTTCACAGTAGGAAAAAAACAACAAAAAACATTGCCTTTGAGTGAGATAGCTCCAGCAACAAGATTTACCTGCGCTCCTACACCAACTTTTTTCACCCACATATGAATTAATTGTACCCAACTGAACCCCATTTCGAATTTACAGGAAGCGATTATAAACATGATTCCACCATAAACATGTTTCTTTTCTGCCAATTTCACACACTGAAGGTTAGTTACAAGATGAAAATACACTGACTCACCGCCTGCGGCATTCAGCAAATCCAAAAGGAAGGAACGTTTTTCTTGCTCTTCCACCCACACGACTTTCTGTGTAATGTTTTCACTGGTGCTTCCGACACGTCCCACGGCCAAGAAAATGTAGCTCTCTAGAAAGTCTCTGGCCAATATCTACACAAAACACATTGAAACAGAAATGATGTTATATTTTAATGCAAGCACTTAACTGCATGCTAAACTTGGGTCACAAATAGTTGAAATGGCCCATTATTCTTGCAAATAATAATAATAAAAAAAACGTTTCAAAAAAAAAAAAATTAACACTTTGGAGTCCAACATTCTGCAACACAGCAGATCAGACAAGCAGTATCGGCAGATGCTACTAAATGTCCATACTTACACACTATACACAGTATTTTATTGTCTGAAATGGAAGTGCTCTTTCCCAGTGTATCAGAAAATGACAATTTATCAGGGATGTAAACAGCCGGCGACAGGTTGGAAGGAAATTGTGCGGCATGCCCAGATGCCGCAGAGGAAAATGATTAGGGCCTAGTAGGTAGATCTAGTGTAATTAATCTCAACCGTTTTAACAGAACAAAGCCTGAAGTTTTTAATTGAATTAAAATTATACATTAGATCTATTTTATATTAAGGGAAAGACAAGAAGAAGAAAGAATCTGACACACTTACAGTTTAGTTTTAAAAGGGCTGTACTTTAGATCAATTACACTTATGGTCTTAGAGAGGGACTGATGATCAGTAGTCTAGTTAACCAGAACAAAACAAGTACAATGCATAACTGTCTTGGCTGAGTTTCTTAAAAAAGAAGTTGATATCAAATCCCCATAGCCTATGTGTCGGTTCTCTTTAGATCTACTATCTACTAATCTAGACTAGATAATACTAATAGTAATACACCATGACTTGGAGATCTAGATCTAGTCTTTGCCTCCTACCACCTGACCTTCTTCAGAGTCACGCCATCTGCCAATAGCACATGATGATAGATCATAAATTAAACTGAGAAATTATTTAAATCTCAATAATCTAGAGCTGACAAAGCTTTTAGCATCATCACCACCACCAAATTCTGTGTCGGAAACCGCATGTGAAACATCGCTACTGGCAGTGAGGCTACACCACTAAGCCAACGGAAGTGAAAGGCAACAACAAAAGAAATCTTCTATGCAAAAAGATCAAGATTAGACATTCAGTTTGCCAGATTTCTAAAGAACTGCCGGCCGATTTGAGGACAACGGCAGGTGTTCGTGCTACTGGCGGATGGCGCGAGTGGCCGGTGATCGCGCCTCCGGCGGAAAAGGCGGAGTCGGCAATTGCGCTTTGGACGGAAAAGACGGAAGATTTACATCCCTGATTTATACACAAATAAGAATGTAAATCATTTCACACCATGACACTACCACTTTCATAGGAGTTTTGAGTGCAAACTTTGCATAACCATTTACCTGGATCTCTTTGGGAAAGGTGGCTGAGAACATGTTTGTCTGTCTCTTTCCACATGATGGCATGTTGTCTTTCTCAACAATTCTGCGGATCTGAGGCTCAAAACCCATGTCCAACATCCTGTCAGCTTCATCAAGGACCAAGAACCTGTTGATTCAAACATAATATCTTAATGTAAATAAGAAACATAAAAAGGTAAACATAAGCTTAAACATGGCTGCCAACTTTCAAAATCCAAAAACAGACAATAAAATCCTCTTTCGTGTTGAAAAGAAGGTGGAAAAAAAACAACAACACAAATTCCTTATCCAGTCACACTATAGATTATGGACGAACTGTGTCTGTCGCCCAAACTCCATAACCACTTTTGTTTACAGTGGCATTAATCATGACTTACTATACAGCAGACACAAAGGAACATGGGTGGCGTAACAGCAATTTTGCAGCACTAATATTTGCTTGGATTAGAGCTGCTGTGGAGTTCAGGTGTAAGATAAGGGTAGATCTGCGTCTACAGTTTGGCGCAATGGCAATCCGCGCCCCACTGAATCACTAGGCATAGGATCCTAGCAGCACGATACAAAGGTTTTTTGTCTTCTTGTTTTTTTTTTTGTAAACTGTGTAAAATGGAAAATTCCTCAAATACCTACTTTTCACCCCAAAAATGGACTTATGCGCTTAGACCCCCAATAAGTATTTTACGTACTGATTGGCAGCCACGAAGCAGGTATGCCGACAGTATCACTTTTCATGACCCCAAAAAAATTTTGCACTCATCACTAAAACGGAGTCCACTTAATCCGAAGTAGTCTGGAAATGGATTAAATTTCAATTTACCCCTCAGCAGAGAAAGAAGGATTATTATGCTGTTGGCCCATATAATACACATAAGTACATTCATTCTTGCCCAACCTGCATCATCCTCTCATCCCTCTTGTCTCGTACCCTGATGCAGCCCTTGCTGCCTGCACTGTATTATCTCTACCTCTTCCCTTCTGCTTTCTCTGGATCATTGGTGCTTAACTTAAAGAACAGGGTTTGTTTATGAGTACTAAAGTTTTCAGCTAGCAGAAAATTCAAGGTTAAATTGGGAGTAAGCAAGCTTGATGACTTCGAATTATTGAAAACTAACCAGTTCAAATTATCCTAAATTTTTTAACAGAGAATGAAGAAGCAATGAACCCAGCTCTGAAATCACTTTGACTTAAAAGAAATTCATGTTATCAAAGTTCTATTTACGTGGACTCCACTTATTTCCAACGAATCAGAATGGTTAACGATTTATGGGTGTGCAATAATATACCATACTGAAGAACCAATGTCTACTTACTTGCAGTGATCCAAGCCAACTTTCCCCCTTTCCATCATGTCAACCAGACGCCCTGGGGTAGCAACCAGCAGGTGGCATCCTTTGTCCAGATCTCGCATTTGAGCCCCAATATCTGCACCTCCATAGACAACACAGGGCCTGACACGTGATCTGTAGGCAAACTGCAAATACAAGGTGTTTAGCAAAACAAGAAAATTACTTTTTTTTTTTTGGCTTCCCCTTCTTCATCCTACAAAATCGTACTAAACCAGCAAATTCCATGTTTGTTTTGAGAGCCGCAAGGGTAAGTCTAAAAAATATACACATAAAATTGCACAGCATTATCTCATTCCCCCGCACCCCTATGACAATTAGCACAATCTATAAATGGAATTTCTGAATCTACACATCTTATCGATGAAGGTAAGGAAAGGTCTGCCCTCAAAGATAAATTCCCGAGAAGTGCTTCACAGAAGACTGGCAAAGCACCAGACTAAACCTTGTGTATTTATGCCTTTCATATCTACGTATCTACAACACCAGCCATATTTGTTAAACAATAAGACACTATTAATATATGAAATACCCCACGTAAGGAATATTTTCTGAGGTCTTCAAGCAAACAATGTACAAAATGAGAAAAAATGTGATGACCAAGAAAAGGTTTCTTGCTTCTACCTTTCTAGCTTCATCATAAATCTGGGAGGCCAACTCTCTGGTAGGTGCAAGCACCAGAGCCAATGGGAACATCTTTCTGCGACCATACTGGCGGCCCTGTTGCCCACTGCCAGCCTCTCCTGGTCCCATCTCATAAATATGATTCAGAATGGGGATAAGGAAAGCAGCCGTTTTCCCAGAACCTGAGGGGACAAATTAAAACGTGGTAAGAAACACTTTTTTATGATGAGCAAAGACTTGCTGGACCAAGTTATTGGCAAAAACAGGAGCATAATGTACTTAAGTAGATGATTAATTTTCTGTGAGTGTAACAATTGATTTACACACTTAAAGAAAATATATAGTAAGCATACGTCCAACTTGTCCCATGTGCGCAACTTCATATATGTTCTGACCTCTACTCCTCATTCAACACACTATCAGTCCTTGATTAACATTTTCAAATTCATGTCCACAAAACTTAATACATGAAAAATTGTTGAGGAACCTGGTCAACTATGAAAGCTAAAGCTGATTCCAAACAACATATGTACTCTTGTGATAATGGCAAACAACAAGACAATTCAAATCCAAATGTACTGACCAGTCTGAGCACAAGCCATCAAATCTCTTTTTGCCAAGACAATGGGAATGGCAAATTTCTGTACTGGTGTGGGCTTGTTGTATTTACTGAGGCCAATGTTGTTGCGGATGATCTCACCAAGAGCACAGTCCTCAAACTGTTGAAAAGAGAGTATGATGATGAAATATAGAATGTAGCGTCAAATGTAATTGTGGTTGTGATGTAGAAATGATGTACTTATGAACTTTCCTTGATCTTTTATGGTGCCTTACAACGCCTATTCACTCCTCAGCACTGGCAATTTTATGAAATTATCTGATTATCAGATCTTTCTCTTAAGTAATCATCATAAGATTTTCCAAACTGCAGAATGCGCCTCCTCATCGGATAACTTACAATGACTCCTTTGAGGTGTCTATCTTGAATTTCATAATGCTGTGAAAAGTGTTTTCACCAAACTGCTCCAATACCGTATAACACTTCGCAAGTTACAACCGTTCTAGAATGCATGTTGTTTTCTTCTTCTCAACAAATCAGATCTCACTCATAAAAATAAATAACCACACAGCTTGACTTATGGGTGTTTACTTACATTTTCAATGTGTTTCGGACAGTTATCACCACTAGCCTCAACTGGAATATCCTCATACTTGTCAAAGTTGATTCCAGTGTTTCCACCGCCAAAAAGTTCACTGCAGAGAAAACAAGACATGCCATCATTAACTGTGACAAGGAAATGTGGGAAACAGCCCCGCAACCCTTGTGAACATATTCCAAAATACCCTCCCCACAACTGAAATGCATAACTGTGACATCTGTTGCAGACAAACTAGCAGGTGATATTTTTATGTCATCCAACTTGTTTACAATAACGTTAAATAACAAACAAAAAAACTGCTCCACACAACTCACTGCTCAAGCCTCTCATTCCGTGGAAGGGGTATAGACCAATCTTCATTACGATCATCACCACTGTTATCAAGCCGGTTGTCCCAACGATTGTACCCTTGTCCTCCCATGCGACGCTCTCTGTCTCTGTCCTCAAGAAGAGCATCCCATCTATTGCCTCCCTGTGGAGGAAGAGGTGGGGCACTGCCTTGTCTATTCCAGCGGTCACCACCACTGAAAGTTCCAAATGTTACAAACATTTTAAAACACATGGTTATTCCATTTCAAATTTGTTGTTCATGTAAGCCCACCAAAACAGCTGAATATCAGATCAAAAAGAAAGAAGAAAAAAAAATGACCACCTAGTACACACTGGAATCACATTATGTTTTACTGCTTGTGATTCCATCTCAATATCCTTTTCAGTGTCTTTGACTAACTGCAGACAATGCCTGATATTTTCACTCTTTGACTTCTGTTAGTACAGGGTGCCCAGGGAAATTTACTGCCAAATAATCTTATCAGGCCCCCCAAAAAATATCCTACAGGTTTAGCTATAATTTCAAACGCATGTAAAAAGCGAAATAATAACGATTAGCCTGAAAATCCTCACACACAAGTATCGATATCTTAGTTCAGGTGCATCAATTCTCCATCTCCGGTATCTGAGTTGCTTTACTTGAAGATATGTTTGTCCTTTATCTTTAGTCTTGTTGAGTGGCTGACCCCTGTTTCTCTGCAGGCGAAAGCAATCTGATTCGATCTCAGCACTAACTATATTTCACCACCTTCTACAGAATACCTTATGGGCTACTGCACAATTGATTATTGACGAAAGCCTTAAATTTCTTATACAAATCTATTACTGATTTTCACATTTTTTTTAACAATATAGTGATATCTTGACACAATCCAAAACTGAAATTAATTGCGAAAGTACTGCTGTCTAATATGTGCAAATGCAACTATAATGCCCCAACAGTCTATAAAGCACCGCATTCTCCCCTTTCAAAGATTTACTGAACAGGGCATCAAGTGGTTTCCTTTTCTCCTCAGCATCTCTAGCCATGTCATTTAACAAACAGTTCATGCGCCAGTGTAGCATTAGCATTTTCAGCCTTAACATTAAAAATCATTATGCTGTTCCTGTCAGAGGGTCAACATCTAATTTAATCCTCCTCCTCTTTTTCGTCTTCAGTTCTGTGTGTTCATCATTTTTCCTCTTTCAAAATTTCAAACACATATCCATAAGTCCGGAATCATCATGATAGATATTTAAGCCCTAGCCTAATCTGGATATAAATCTAGATTTGACCTATTCTCTGCCGCTTAGAAGATGCACTGAAAATATTCACATAAAATTACTACAATCTAAAGTTTTTGTTCCACCAAGCCGTCACAAATTTATTAATGAGGACATTAAGTTATTACAATTTTACTCTGTTGAGCACAATGCTCAAAATCATGAAGCTGGAAGAAGGAAACGGCTGTCCACAAACCGAAAGTACTTGCTACTGTTATTCTTAATTTTCAAGCATACTTTTCTAGTTATACACTTGCGTATAGGCCTACTTTTGGCATACAGTGTCATTAAATTCCATTTTTCCAACTGCACGTTTTTTATTCATCCAATGTCCAACTTTTCCTACCAAGCAAAAAGAAATCTGTCTGATCTTCGACTTTCCGGTACACCCTGTAGTACACCTTTGTGTACAGCATAAACTTCTTTCCAAAAATGTAGGGCTTAGTCCTCTCAGGCCCCAACCAAAGTTACCAGGCATGCAATTAATGACTAGACAAGAAGTAAATGGTGTTAATACTAACCGATCATTGTACTGATATCCACCACCACCCCCACCTCGACCATAACCTCCCTGATTGCCACCACCACGGCGGTCATAGCCACCACGACTGTCATAGCCGCCTCGGTTGTCATAGTTCCCTCTGTTGTCGTAACCACCACCACGGTTGTCTCTATCATTGTATCTTTAAAATAATGTTTAAAAAAAAAAGGTTTGATAAGTTTGAGTGGCGCAAAACAGAGTATTACAGATATATTCACTATAGTGACTTCATTCAAAACCTTGTGAAGACTACTGTAACCTGGCAATCAGCTTGATCTCGAGGAAAGTTAGTGACATTTGTATGAATGACACGAGGTGCCATCTTAATCCTGAGTCATTTCTCACTCACTTGCTTCTTAAGACCACGCTATTGACATCTGAATGTTTACAATACAAGGTAATGGCCTGACCAAAACACAGAATTTATAACTAGTGACTTTACTCCGCTGAACGAATCCTCATCCAAGGCAAGGCAGAGCCAATCTTGTTCGATAATCCCACCTCTTTTCTGGACATACTATATTTAATTCAGGCCTAATGTTCTAATTAACACAGCTGATTATACTCTTTAACCTACTAAGTCACAATTAATTCTGAATAAAGCACTGAAAAGAAATTAATTAGGTTAAATTCATGTCATCTTTTACTAATTTCTAGATCTAAGTTACACAATTAACCCTCTTAATGCGACAGGCCACGATTGTGGCCCGTTGGTACAGTGCGACAGGCCCGTGGCTCTCTATATGTGCGGTTAAATTTATTTTGGCTGAGAAGCCAAATAAAAAATCTGGCACATCTGCTTGTGTTTCCAGGAAGTACAGCTGACAATGAAAGTAGTAGTAATTGTTTGGTTGCGTTTTGTGGCGATTTTTAATGATTTTGCTGACCAAAATGAGTCAGAAAAATTTTAGCACACATTTTTCAGTTTTTTAGTGAGCACTAAGAGGGTTAACAATTCTGACATCACACCATGCTGTCAATGCCTTTTCATGCCTAGGTCTACATTTAGTGTAGATCTAGGTATAGTTCTTTACTTTCATTTGAATGTTGCAATGAAACTTAAAAGACCATTAGTTTTATGTCAATTTCATCCCATAGTAGCAATGCCACTGAATTTTTTTTATCCACATAAAGTATTTTTAGCTTTGTGCACTGGAAAGTATAGTCCATTCTATGCATTATGCTTTTTAAATTATCAAAATCCATCCAAAAATAAAAAAAGTTATGGGGTTTTAAGACTGCCAGAATTTGGAACACATTTATTATAGAGGAAAATATTCTCAAAAAGCAGACCTTATAACCATGGACTTTTAAAAAAAGTGTCCATATCTCAATTTCAAATTGGACTATCTAGCTGAAACTTTGCATTCATTTACAAAAACTATAATTTCATTGTTTTAGTCTTATTTGCAAAATGATGGCACATTCTGCAGCCCACGTCTGTGAAACCTTGTAGTTCGGCAAGTCCAATATTCATGAAAAGGGTAGAGAGAAATGGGGTCAATGTCAACTCTCACTAAAAATATGATGTATCGTATTTTGTTAATATTTCACATTTCACATTGTTTTATCGTTTAAAAGCAAGCTGATTACCAAAGGAATGTCAACACAGACATGAACAAACATTTATAATATGATTTGCATCATCCGTTTACATCATGTCACCCCCCCAACATATCAAACAGAAGAACAGAGCAAAAGTAAAGTGTGTGACACCAGCCTGGCTGAGTTATTTCAAATGACCAATCACAATGCGCTATGTGATCACATGCTGACCACTGACTATTCTGGGCCACAGGGTTACCCAGAATGCATGGCAGATCGCCTTGCTGTGACGATTTTGACATGGGGTATGTACAGTGGACTTCACTTGAGTTGAACTCGCATGAGTTGAATTTCTCTTGAGTTGATCTTTTTTGGTGGAACCGGCACCATTGCATCATATTTTATATTAAAATAAAACGGTTGTGTTGACTTCAACTCAAGCGTCGCGACGCCTGTGTTGACTTTGATTTCCTGTCCCATCTCTTATTCCAATTGTTGAACCCCAAACGGATGAGTTGATCTCGATTGTCCGACCAATGCAATTGAGTCGACACCTCAACCATCCGTCACCGACACTCCCCCCTTGGCGACGCAATAATGTGTACACAGTACACTACAGCGCGCTGATAGGCTGTAAGGTCTCTCTTTGTTCTCACGCAGTCTTACAAGTAGTGAGTCCACGTGGGTGCATACGATTACACACGGTGTCGTGGACAATGCCCCTCCCTCTCAGTCCTTCTCCCACGCATACTTCAAAAATACCACCACCCAACACCCAAAGCAAGGGAACGCTGATAGGCTAGTCCCAAGGCCAGAGCGGGTCTAGAGGCCTGTGGTCAAGCCAGCGGCGTGATGGTGTTTTGACTGGCAGCCCATGTCAGTGAACCACTGGTGGGAATCACAAAGACTAGATCTAAGCTTTCAGTTTCAAGGGCTCTCTCTATACTATCAAAACACATGAACACATTTGCATTATTATCATCTCATCTTCTCCTAAGCTGACTATCATCTAGAATTGTCTAAGAACCAATCAGAAACAAGCTCTGCAATGACCTTTGCCCCAAATGCCCAGGTTGGTTCATTAATAGTGCTAATCTGAATAAACCATTGTTTAGCAATCGGGGGTATCGTGCTTCGTTCTGAAGAAAATTACAGCTGTCAGTGTCAGTATCTAAGTCAGATCAGTGGTTAGAGACTTACAGACAAATGTTTCGTTGGTTAATTCATTATCAACTGTAATAAGGCACAGCAGCGAATGTTTTACCGACCACATAAAAACCACGTGCACAGCGGTAGTGTGTAAGTCGGCAAGGGTCAGTGCGCCCAGATAAAATCCCCCCCCCCCCCCCCCAAGTGAGTGAGGTTACTGATCCGGTCAGCGGGCTTGACCAGTAGCGTTGGCTGGAGGTTTTAATAAACACAGATGTTATTGTTAGAAGGTATCCCAAATTCATGTAGTTGATGTAGTGCACCCTGCCGTCTAGTTTATGATTTTATGAGTGGCAAACCAAGATTAGAAACTGTAGTGCACCGACCGACCATTGCTTCCAGTCAGTTTGAATGCGTTTCACCGCCCCCCCCCCCCCTTAATGTAAAGTTAATATTGGTTACATCCTTTGACATCAGGTCGGCGACGGATGAGTTGAACAACGGATGTGTTGATCTTTATTTTTATCCCCCGGCGACATCAACTCAAGCGTAGTTGACTGTAGATGTTTGCAAAGCGGCACGTGAAAAGTAAAAAAAATTTTTTAAAAAATTTAAATTTTAGGACGTAAAAAGAAGAAGTATTCATGACTTGCCCTGTCAACAACGACACTGCTGCTCCTCGCAGTTCGCGAAACATATAATAATCAGGGATGTAAACAGCCGGCGCGATATGGAGGGAAATTGTGTGGCACGCACAGAGGCAGCAGAGGAAATGATTAAGATGTAGTGTAATTAATCTCGACAGTTTTAACCCTTTCGTGTTTCTATTCTGGCTACTTGTGAAGCGCTCAAAGGGCTGACTTCCTGGCTATGGGGCTGAAAAATGTAAACAAATCAGGTCAGCCCCAGAGCCAGGAAGTCGGCCTCTTCTGCTGCGTGCCTCACTAAATTAGCAATTGTAGCCCCCGTGTGGCATCTATGATAAAAAATGTTGATATTGAGAAATGAATGAACTAAAATAAGAACCTATTTACACTGGAATGTCGAAATCTGCTTGTTGGTTTTGTGAACGTGAAATGCTGAAGGGGGATGTGTGACACTACCACTGAGACAGGCGGACAATACATGTATTACACACTATTGCATCCCATCCCGTTTGTTATCCAAGCATACAACACTACCCACACAAAGACACCATGCTAGTACATGTATGTACTATGACTGTACTACAAGCATGTGCCAATCCATACTTGATGTTGGCTTAGAGGGAGGAACAGGCCTGTTGGATGACCATCTATAATACAATACATTACTTGCAGGCCTAATCCACCCTTTACGGTTCAAACTGGGTCAGTGGGCATCTGATTAATCTGAAGATTACCTGGTGATATCATTTACTATTTATAGCTTTTCATGCACAGTTCTCCCTTTTTAAATTGTAGACAAAACTGGGGGACACTGGCCGGCGCCACAGACAAACCATGATTTGGCCCGGTTGAACAAATCGCAGGCCATATTTAAAGGCTGGGTTTGGCCGGGTTAAACATGAAAGGGTTAAAAGAACAAAGCCTACTATTGGTAATTAAATAAAAAGTATACAGTAATCTATTTTATATCAAGGGAAAGACAATAAGAAGATAGAATCTGACACGCTTACACAGTTACAGAAGGGCTGTACTTTATAGTGTTTTTGAGAGGGACTGATGATGATTAGTCGACCAGAATAAAACAAGCACAATGCATAACTGTCCTGGCTGAGTTTCTTAAAAAAGAAGATACCAAATCCCAGTATGTGTTGATTCTATTTAGATCTAGTCTAGATCAGATAAGATCAAGACTTGGAGATCTAGATCTAGATCCTAGATCTAGTCTGTGCCGACTGCCACCTGAACTTCTTCAGAGTCATGCCATCTGCACCAGTAGTACTCGGTGATAGATCATAAATTTATTCATATTGAGAAAATATTTAAATCCCAATCTAGAGCTAGCAAAGCTTTTTTAGCGTCATCACCACCACCAAATTCCGTGTCGGAAACCGCATGTGAAACATTGCTACAGGCAGTGAGGCTACACCACTAGGCCAACAGAAGTGAAAGGCGGCAACAAAAGAAATCCTCTATGCGAAAAGATCACGAGTAGACCTTAAGACAGTTTGCCAGATTTCTCAAGAACTGCCAACCGATTTGAGGTCAACGGCAGGTGTTAAAGCTCCTGGCGGACGCCGCAGCCAGTCGGCAATCGCGGCTCGGGCGGAGTCGGCAACTGCGCTTTGGACGGAGAAGACGGAAGATTTACATCCCTGAATGATGAAACAAATTCGGTAGATTTTAAACTGCTTTATCGTGGAGTAAAAAGATTGTCGTCTCCATATCATTAGATAGTTATATTTTCTGATCGGCTGCTAAGTTTCACTCATATTGGTTAAGAAACAACACGGTACGAGTGTATACAAGAGAGCACACACAGTTAAAAAATACACCCGCTAGCGGCGCCCTGTTTTCGACCCACGGCAATGCGCCTGAGTGGTACTGCTACCCATAGGCCTCGCCTGTAATAAATCCAACAGAAAATCGCTTCCGGTTACGAAAACGATCACATCCAGTGTTTCAACTATTATCTAGCTTTGTCAGTACTAGATCTAGAATTCAAAGAAAAGGAAAAAATTAAACTGACAGACTGAGGGCTAGACCCACACAACAAAAAGTGTCCACTTGCGATTTCTCTTAACTGCCCTTTTAATCCTCTTTTCACATTTTAACTTTTTTTCTGCTGGTAATCTGACTAAAATGTCAGTAGTGCAAGGATTGGCGACTGAAAAAAAACCCCCAACCTTCTCAGATATCTGCAAAATCTGGAACCAGTTCCATCCCTGCAGTCTGAAAACTACCCCAAACATGATTCTATGCATTTCCCAGCTCAGAAAGTTTTAACTTGAAGTAGCCTAACTGAACTTTTAGTGACTGGTTAACTCATACCCGCTCCTCACAGACGCAACTTAAATAACTTACCCTCTCATGCCACCACGGTTGCCATATCCACCACGGTCACTGTAACTTCCTCCGCGGTCACCAGTGTAGTTGCCACGATCATTGTAGCTCCCTCCACGGTCTCCCTGGTAGCTGCCACCTCTGTCATAGCCTCCACGATCATTTCCTAACAAGATATAAAATTAATCTCCATTCATTCTCAGAAGGTAACTGCTCATCCATATTTGCTATGCAGTGTATCTCACATATACTGTCACTGACACTACCAGGGTATATCTCAAAGAGAAAGCTAAATCCTGCTTTCACTTTTCCTATTCATTTAAGAAAAAAGAAAAAGGCACTTATGACATCATTCCTGACTTTCAGGTATAGGCACTGTGTGCCATGAAATTGCAAGCAAATCAGTGCATCACATATATATAAAAGAGAGAGATCTGTAGATGATGCACTATTTCAATAAAGGGAGTGCAGGAAGAATGATGTCAATTACAAGAAGCCAATTCCTGCTTTCAATCTTTCAGAGAATCAAAAGCATAATGCCTTTGTGCACACATACAAAAAGCAAAAACAAAAAACTGTACACCACAACTGAAGATAAGCAGGCAGTGCATTTCACAAAATCGCAAATAATAAAAAAAAAAAGACAAAAGGGAAAAGGGACTTTTTGCCCGATAAAGAATCTGCAATTGCTTGAACTTTTGTAAGAATTTTTCTCTGTAACCCCGGCAATATGCCCCTTTACCACAATGACGGCTAAACCTATCACTATCATGCTCTCCTTTCTATAATCTAGTGAAGCAAAAAAAAAAAAAAAATACTTCAAAATTCAAAGGGAAGTTAAAAATTGACTTTCATATATTATCATAAACACCACTTTCTTTTCATTTTACCTTTGTAGGGTATGCAAAATAAAACAAGCAACTGAGTTTTAACTCTGTTGTGCCTCCCATTATATTTCTGACAAAACTCCACGTCCGCTCACAACTAGACTTTGCTTATGACAAGAAAGATAAACATTAGCCTGACACAGGCCTACTCATTATACTTTAGCAACTGCCTTCAGGCAGCCCATTTGATCACAACACAGATGGAATTAGAGCACAAAAAATAAAACAATGTGCCTGGCATAATTATGTCTTCAAGGTTAAGCCTAAGTTCCAACTTAACACCTGTCTCAGAAAATAAAAAAAAAAACAACAGGCAAAACTGGTTTTCTTTAAAGACTTTTTTAAAACTGAAAATCAAGCTGTATCCACAAAAGCACTAAATGATAATCACTTTCCTGCTTGAGGACATCAATTTCCAAAGCAGAGCACAGGACGCAGAAATAATACTGAAACATACTTAAAAGTAATTTCGTTTTTTGAGAAAATGGGTCCAATATATTATATAGCAAAGGTATTTGAAAAATGCAGTAAAATGCTTTGCAATTAGGATTTTGCTGAGTAATTTTTTCGTTGTTTGCTGTCCTTGTATATTTGCAAATCAGTATCATCAATGATAGCAAATTAGAAAATTTTGATCTTTAGCTCATGAAATTCAATATAATTACTGCTGATTTAAGAACGTTGATTGATTGCCATCTTTCACTTTCTCTAAAAAAATTACACATTACTACTATTGGTGATGTTAATATCCCACAGCACAAGTGAAATGTTAATTTCCAGACATGCATATGGCACAGGACAGCCTGATGACAGGGCTAAGAATTGGAACATCTCTTGGGCTCAGTGAAAAGATCATGGACACTTTCTACCAATACTTATTATAAATTCTCCAAAGATCAGATGCAACAATACTATTAACTGTATGTATTTTTATAGTGACAACGTGATACATTTTCCAGATCATGATTTTAAAAACTCGTTACTCTTCTCAAGGAAATGCCCCTCAATCAATTGGAATTTTTATTTGCTATCATAAGCTGAGTGTGATTGCTGTTACTTCTATTTATGAGCAATGTTTCAACAATTTTTTAACGGATTTGAATTGGAAAAGAACAAAAAAAGAAGTTTTCAATGCAAAGAAAACAAAGCAACATTGTATTTCTGCAAAATGAATTCTGCAGTTTTAAAATATAAAACCACGACTGGCAGAAAATTTCCACTCCTCTCTTTAACGGAGAAAATATAATAACGGTCCAGAAATTTTGTACTTGAAGCTAAGAGTCTCACTAATAACTGCAGTGAGCTATGGAAAGCATGAATATTTAATCACAAATATGGTACAAATTCCCCGCAAGCACAGATCAACTATCATATTTTATACATTGTGATTGAGTGAATAACAGATTATAAGATCAATTAAGATAGATTAACTTGATGCCTATAGTATGTTTTATACTACCTACACTTTGGCCAAAGGGAAGCTCTATGTTAGGATGTAAGTGAGGCTTCACTGACAGCATAACACCCAACCACCAATGCCACTTTCATGAATTTGACAAACAAAGCACAGAGTATAAGCAATGCACTTTTCCTTCATGCTTCTGTCACCCTTTGACTTTTAATATACACATGCATTAAACAAATAGTGGGGTGGGAAGGGGTAGCACTAAAGCAATAAAGTTTCACTAGGACTAACAGCTAAAAGCACAGCTGCAAGATGGATTTTTCAGAAAAAATAAATATTTTTTCAGAAAAACTCACCCGACCACCGTCCTCCATTACGAGGTGGTGGCCCCCTGCCCCCTGAATCTCCCCAATTACCTGGTGGGGGCAATGAAGCGTTGGGATGCCCTGGAGGGGGCTGGCTCAGGTTTGGCATACCTCCACGCAGATGTGGAGGGATGTAACGACCACCACCTGCTCATAATTTAAAGTTTGTTTGAAAGTGTCAAATAAAAAAAGACATATCAATCAGTCTGTGTAACAGTATGCACAGTAACAAAATGATTAACAGTTGAAAACAACAATTATAAAATACAATTGGCAGTAAACATGACTTCAACTGTCAAAGAAGATAAAGAGCTTTAAAATATTTCTAGTTTTTGTTGGTTTTTTTTTTTGTTTGTTCTCCAAATGATAAAAAATTTCTTCAACAACACAAGACAACAACATTAAATACAATCATTGCAATACCAAAATAAGTATCCTTTGTATTAAAACTAATACAGCAAACCAAAAGGCTTTAACTTTGGGAAAGCATGACAATGGACTGGCAAAAATACTCACCATATCCTTGCTGTCCGTCGAAACCCTGATTGCGGCCAGGGCCATTCAAGTCCAGCCCAGCAAACTGGAAAGCAAAAGAGTGCGCTATCAAATGATGTATGTACATAAAAAGGGTCAGACTTTATGTCTCAGGTCAATAGTTTGTTATCTGAAAAATAATGACCGTACTAGTAACCATTTCACGATCTTCTCTTTCTCAAAATCAAATGCCAACCATTTTTTTTTTACAATTGACAAAAATCAACTCGCAAGATTTTGTCTCTTGAATATCATTGAGGGGAAACCCAGTTCAGCCGTTGTGTAAAAATAGGTTAAATTCCATGAAAATTTCAATTATGAGATTTCATTTGAAAAAGGTGCTTTGTTTATTCAGTCCTCCAAATGGATATTTTTTTACAGTAAACATGCAGTTCCACGATTCACACTCAGAACATACAGGTGCCTGACTAAAGTTGTGCTACTCATATGGCACTCCTTCCTCTGTTTACAACGGTGCAAGAAAAGATCCCACTAACACAGGGTTCCTGCACCTTTTTAAGAATTTTTTTCCAGGAGTTTTCCAGGGGTAAAATGTTAAATTCCAGGGGTACTTAAAGATCGGAAAATAAGGGGGAAAAAAAACAACGGGTAACTACTAACCGACTGATAGGAGCCCTCTCTCTCCTGTTCTCTTGTAATACAATACAATTCTCTTTCAAAATTAAACAGCTTGTCCTTTTGCAGAAAATACATTACATACATGCCTTATCCACCTGCTGAAAATATAGGTATCCTGTCCTCTTGCAGAAAACAATGCACATCTTGTCCTCTTGCAGAAAATAAATACACACAACTAACTTTAACGATTACTTTAAACCATGGTTCCTGCAACTCGTTGACAATAATTTTCCAGGGCCTTTTCAGGGCTTTTTCCAGGGCTAAAATGTGAAATTCCAGGGCTATTTGGGTATCGCCAAAATTTGAGAAAATTTACTTTTGTTCAGATTTTTGTCCACTTTACCAATGCTTTACTAACGTTTTTGACAGGGTTCACATAAATTCATTATTTTAAGGACTCCCAACAACAAAAAAATTAAGGACCTGTGACGAGCAAAAATTGCAAGCAATGTGAACCACCCAAAGAAACTGCTGTTTCTGTATCTAGACTTCAACCAAAGTAAATCCACACTGAAAAGTTCAGTTAAATCTCAAGTCCATTTCCCTGACAGATGTTCTAGTGAAGGTGCCTTATTCAAGTCTATTAATAGATTATTATAAATGCAGTTCAATCCTCCTGAAAGATTCACAGTTCCTTGCACCAAGGCTATTTTTACTATTAACATTTTAAAGCCAGATGTTTCTTTAAAGTTCCTTGCATCAATTCTAATTAATCACATAATATTAGTGTTAGATATTATAAAAGTGTGTGCAATTCAGTCCTGACAGCTACTCTTTCAAAGGTTCTTCCTATCAAGTTAGTTAAACATTACTTCTTAATCTACTGCTTTCAAAACTGCCAGTTCCACAGCAAGAACTATCTAAATCTACTCATCAGGTACAAAGCATTCCACCCTTCTCTATAAAGAGAAAAAGAACAACAACAAAAAAGCCCATGTGGAAGAACACTGAGCCAGAATGTCTAAGACACCAGTCTTTGTTTCACAATTACCCACAAAAACAATTAGATCTGGATCCAGATCCAGAATCAGGTTGATCCTGATTGATTAATACTAGATACTGGCCGTCAGTTGCGATGGCAAGCCGATAGTATTATAAACAAAAAGTTTTTCACACCGACGCTAGCGCTTCCCATATACGCCCGAGTCCGTCCATTCTTCGCTTTCCTACTAGCGTTAGCGACACCCGTATCAGCCAAGCCCAGTTTAGCATGGCGCAACATTTTAAATGGAGGTTCACTGACCGAATGAGCAGTTCAACATCTTTGCCGGTGCCCAGCACTGCTACTCCGCTTTCCGCGAAAATGATTCAATGCGTACAAAAAAAAAAAGAGGGGGGGGGGGGGGGGGGCAGAGTGCATTCGTCCATGCGTGCAAAACGTTCGCCGTTTCTCCCTAGCGGCCTAGGCCTACTGTTCGCGCGCACACAAGCATACATACACTCACACACACATAATAGGCCTACACTCGCATAATTTCCGACCCGAGCAGAATCAGTGGTACAAGTTGGTAAACTGGTTAGGGAATCACAAATAAGAATGAAAAAAGAGTGACAAATAATACTTTTTTTTTTTTTAAAACCGCATCGTTCGTCGTAACACCACACTAGATCTATCTAGAGAAGACAAAAAATACACAAATTTCCTGCTTCCATGCTTTTGGCGGACGGACGTGCTTTGGTGCTGCTAACGAAGCAAGAACTCGCAGCTAAGTAAACTGGTTCACTTCGTTCCTGTTGAAGTCTTTTATTGTTCGTTTTTTTCACTTGACAAAGGCGAAAATTTGTGTATTTTTTGTCTTCTCTTTAGTTTGCTTTGTATTGTTTGGGTTTTATTTCTCACGCGGGGCTTCGCAACATACAACCTTTTCTTTTTGCCCAATTTTGACTTTAAATGTCCCACATTACAGACGAATATAAAAACGGTAGTTATCAGGTAGGCCTATGCATTCAACTATCTCAAGATCTACACGTGGAAATATGCTGTGTGGCTAACGCACCAGTCTTTGTTTCAAGACAAGTCACGCACGAACGGTCAGACCTGTAGTTCTGCCCGTATCCCCCATTAGGCCATTACAACCACTTCGCAGGGCTTGGCTACAATCACGCTATAATTGTTACCGGTCACTGTGTATCAAAGTACCAATTATCGAGTGCGCGATCGATTGGAAGTTTTGCGTCTCAATTTTTTTCATCGAAGTTCTACATTAAAGGAATTTTCAAGGCTATTTAAACCCCAACAGAATTTCAGGGATTTTCCAGGGTTAATCAGACCTGCCACTGCCCCCCCCAAAAAAACCAGTATAACTTTGTGCAAAACCCAGGATCTAAGAAAAAAAAAACCAGGATGATATATTGTAGCGCAAAATTTACTTACGGAAGCATGAAACGGGCAAATCTAGATCTAGATGTAGATCCAAGAAAAGAAGGTCTAAAAAACGTAATTTCTTATATTTCTATAACACCTATCTGCACAACACATCCAAGGAAAGCAAATATCTCAATGCTAGATCTAGATTAGATCTAAATGATCGACAAAAGCTTGTTTTCGTATAATGAAATCTTAAAGTCATTGACCTAGTATCGAAATCACGCAGTATTGAAAGTGAAGCAATTTATTTACTATTTACATCCGGGGCACTCCGATCGACAAACGTTCCCGGGAAAAAAAAGAACGACGAAACTTCCGGTTCAAGGAAGATAACTATGAAAAAAAAAAACCTAGGAAAATCGGTATCCTTTAAGACGAAATCGGTAAATCGGGATCTTACAAAAATTCATGAAAAAAATCGGTATCATCCCGATTTATCGGGATCAACGGCAGGTCTGGTTAATCCTCATTTTCCAGGGGTTTTCCCGGACTTTTACTAAAAATTTTTAATTCCAGGGCTGCGCGGGAACCCTGCTAACAGGATGTTACCATCCTTACCATGATTTGTTCAAAGTTTTCTCACAAACAATGACTGTATTTTGTCATTACCGGGCCATGCATGTGTGGGCTACTTTCAAGAAAATATGACAACAGATGGCTTGATCATGACCTCAGCTTGGGAAAGGTTTCATTCTGAACCACCCCCTCTGAATGTAGATCTAGATATGCTGGACAAAATTGTGGAGGTCCTCCGCCTGTCCACGCCAGTCAAGAAAACACACTAGTAAAGAGGGGACTTTTGAGAGGGCTTATGAAAAGGTTGGGTTTAGTAGGCCTATTTGTATGGGACAAAGAAAGAAGAAAGAAAGAAAGAACGGAAGCGCGGGTTAGGGGAGGTCTTCATGTTATGTTTGTCAACTTTTTGGTAAGTGGCGCGGACGGGGGGAAGACCCTCCCAAAACTGTACCTGCCCAATAACGAATGGCAATCAATCTTGAAGCGCATCAAAGTTGCCCACATCATGAAGTTGCCCGAAGAAAATCTAAATCTGTCTCTCCCACACATAGGCCTAGGCTACTCTGAACCGTGGACAAATTCCCTGTCTTATTTTGATGTCCAGTCACATCAACCATCTCTCCAACAAAAACCCTTCTGTCACAGTCTTGTAGGTTTTCAGATTGATCTAGATCTAACGCCCAAGGCTGACACAAAATCTCCCAAGACTGTCTTTCTGCTGGAACCAAGACCACTTGAAGCTATAAATCGGCGTTTATTTCGGAAGGTCTTACCCCTATCCGCACCACTTACCAAAAAGTTAACAAACATAATATGATGAAGACCTTCACTAACCCGTGCTTCCGTTCCTTCTTTCTGTGACCCATACTAAACCCAACCTTTATATAAGCCCGCTCAAAGTCGCCTCTTATTTCTTAATGTGTTTTCTTGACTGGCGCGGACGGGCGCACGACCTCCCGTTATTTTGGCTCGAAATGGGGGGTTTTAGAGTGGCTTGCCCCTTATTTTCTTGCATTTAGTGTCATTTGCGGTGATTTTTATGG
Organism: Onchidella celtica; assembly: GCA_963931925.1. Taxonomy (NCBI): domain Eukaryota; kingdom Metazoa; phylum Mollusca; class Gastropoda; order Systellommatophora; family Onchidiidae; genus Onchidella; species Onchidella celtica. The sequence goes on along the minus strand of OZ007580.1, from coordinate 16,923,576 downwards.
CCAAATTCATTCAAATCATACCAGAAAACATGGGAAAAACACATTTATAGCACTAATTGAAACGGCTCCAATACTGCAATTTTACTAAATTCAAGGTAGATCTAGATCTCCTAGATCTAGATTAGATTCAATGCAAAAATAGATCTAGATCTATTTTTGCATTGAATTTTTCCTCAATCTTATTGGCTGCCCTTATCCGTCAACATTATCGACGGATACTGCCCAGCTTTATCATTTTTAATATTGGCAGATCTTGGGCCGCCAACAGTATTTGCGGATAAAGCTCGGGTTTATCCAACAACAAACACACAAGCAAACTGGATTTATTCCTGTTGGATTAAAAAAAAAAAATTACCAAACAGATTGATTACTGATAAAAAAAAAAAAAGAACAAAAAATCTAATCTACCCAGCTGAGAATCGAACCACTGTCCCCCGATTGACAGGTGTACATACAAAAAAAAAACAAAACTGGATTTCTTCCCTTACTGTTAATTGTTATTGGATTAAAAAAAAAAAAAGATTTGATGCCTCATAAAAAGACATTCAAAAAAAAAAAAGCCTGCCGTGCTGAGAATCGAACCAAGGCCACTTGCCTGACGGGCAGAGATGCTAACAACTACGCTACTGAGAACCCTGAACAATTGCGAGGAAAGTCTTACTAACTAAGCATGACCAAACCAAGAAACCCATATCAACGGGTTAGACCTGAACCTTCGCATGCCATGTATCCATTTAAACCAATAGCCTAAAATTCCAAGTCTCTCCATTTTCAATATCGTTATCAACACTCGCCCAATACGAACGTTGATCGCGTCGGGATGTACGGAACAAAGGAGGAGGGCGGAGAAAGGGTTAGTCTAGAACCAGGGGAGACGACTCGCAAATACAGAATTTATGTTGACGGATAAAAAAAATCCTAGGGGAAATTTTATAGATCCATCTGACGATATCAAAGGATAAACACTGCGAATCTTTTTTGGGGTCCCCACTCCTCGTGGCAAATTTGGATGTAGATCTAGAATCTAGAATCTAGATCTCTAGATCTATTGTAGTCTACTAAAATAATGTAGATCTAGAATGTAATGTAAAATAATCTGTCAATTTTAGCCAAAAACGACGCCAAAATTTGCTAGTAGGCATCATTTTACGGTTGGAATGGTGTCTGAGGTTTGCTGACGTAGGCTACCGATCTCTGTAGTCCAGATCTAGATTATTTAAATAACTGTATGCGCACTCCCATAAAGCGAAATACCTAATAATTTCAACTGACAGGGTGTGCAACAGAAATGGCAAACTGCATTTTCAAAGGATTTACGTGAGTATCGTAAGCCGGTTGAGGGGAAGCCTGACCTGCAGACCTCGTGAGACCATGACCACAAGGAATGACGATCCGCCATCTTGAATTTTTCAAGGCCTCAAAATCTGCTAGCTCAATTCTAACAACTGACGTTATATCTCGTGTCAAATATGTATCTACATTTGGCTTAAAACAAAGAAAAGTTATTTACCTGCTGTTCTAGACCAGGACCATTTTGATTAGAACCATTAGGCATATTACGAAGCTGTGATGAAACTCTACCAAAAAAAGGGATGATGGACCAATTATGATCACCCAATGTAAAGGACTGCGATAGGTCACGTGACACCCGGAAGCACAGTCTTGTATCATGAATTAGTTAAAAACATGACTTGTTGCCGTTTGATTTTCTACGAACAAATTAATACAGCGTGACATTTCAAGACTCTTCTTTCCCCCGCACGTTACTCCCATATAAATAGGCTAAATGTAATAAATGAAACTATGATCCATAGTGGATTCGGATTTAGCAAACTGTTATACCTAGACCAAACTATTACTGAGTCCAGCGAAATAATTACAATAAAAAAAACCACACAAAGTTTCACCCTTTGCCAGTCCCTTCCGTGAAGATAGACGTAGATGCTTGGTGATAATAATATATCCATTATCCAGAGGCGTGCTATTCCATTTGAGTTGATCACTGAAACCCGCTTGTTCCTTCATATTTTATGGTTCATCTCTTTCTTCCCCCTTGCTTTTTACTCTCCCTATCTCTCAACGTTTCTATCGCCATTGGCATTCACCCCCCTGCATTTCCCTTCAATTATTTTTAATCTCAGAGAGTGAAAATGCTGTCACATTTCCTGTCGCAGGCTTTCACATTGAAAGTTTATGTCGTCGAAGTTAGCGTCAAAGGAGTCTATCTCAGCAACTCCTCAGTTTTTAGTAGTCTTCCCCCGTCGTGGAATTCTATTGAGTTAGCATGCGTTTGTAACTTTACATCAATGGCTAACGCCGTAGCTGAAGAGAACGAACGGACTGAACAGAAAGGAGACAACTTTGAGGCTCAGGCAAAGTGAAACAGAGAGAGGGAGAGATCGGAAGAGAGAATGAGAGAGCTGGTGTCATCAAACCAGGAAACACTGTTAAAATAACAAAAGAGGAAGAAATTGAATACAAAATTGAAAGGAAAAGATGCGGAGGAAGGAAACAGAATGAGGAGAAAATGGAAGAGGAAGAAACAAACAAAAAAAAAATCGGGACAGAAGCACATATTAATATAGGTTTATCGCTGAAGGAAGACACTATAGATCAAGATCGATTGCATGACTCCCTTTGTGCCCCAACTCCAATCCTAACCCCAGTCCTTGGTAGCAGGTAAAGTGTAAGCATAGATATAAATATGAGTGTGAAAGCTGCAAACCCCCCCCCCCCCCGGGGAGAGTCGACATGGGAGATAACAGGATTTTGAAATAACAAGGGAAATAACCATGCAAATTATCATGAATTTTATTATTTTTAGATTTATACCTCCTGATTTTATTGGCGTCTGACAAAGAGCATTGTCTTGTCGGCTTTTTACATACTCCAGATAAAAGACATCTACCTTCTCTGTAATGTGAATGCTTTGATTGTTTTCTCATAGTATTTTATTACTTATATTTTTATTAATAAATTAATCAATTTATTTATTTACTAGATGAGGTGCCCAATATTGCCCACGATAAACCTGCGTTCCCACCACCACCTCTCTCTCTCTCTCTCATAATCTGCAGCTTTGCTTCAGACCTCATGCACACTAAAGCCATTGCACAGCAAACTGAATGTGTGTCAAATATCGTCGACCCTGCGGGTGGTCTTGTGAAAGAGAGTACGAAAAGAGAACATAGCATTTTACATTTTTACAACTTAAAACAAAAAAATTGCCAGAAACTTGAATAAACTTAAAAAAGGTCGAGGCAAAGGCGATTGGGTTAGATTAGTTGACACTTGAGAAAATTAATTTTATAATTTTTGAAACTGTAACGTTGAGCAAAGAAAAATGGCAAAAAATGATAAGATTTCTTTTTTTATTTATTTATCCATTTATTTATTTATTGCTCCATCTTAATTACACCATTCAAGAAAAATGAATTATAACACCTTCAGGGCCAGTGAATATTCATACATTTGTACTTGCTCATCCACACATGGACTTTTATTTCATTTATTTATTTATTTTTAGAATGGGTTAGTTATTGAGGTGTGAGACCTTTCCACGGTAAGTTTATGCCTGACAAAGGTGAAAGGTCCTAGAACTAATAGACGGTCAATTATTCTAGCATCTAATTACTGTGATAAAGTAATGCTTTCGGTGGAATATATATTAACTTCATTGTGTTCATTAACTGCTAAATGAATGCAATACATGTACTACTAGGATTCATGTGTGGTCTTAAAAAGAAATTTACCCCTCCCCCAAACTTCATTGCAGTTACAACCCCTGTTCTGGCCCACCCCCACCAAATCAATGCCAAATCATCAAACTTTGGGTAGATTAACTCAGAGGAATTAAATCTCGGTTACACGGACGCTAAATTTGCTGATTCTGAACTTTTACTTTATTTTTTTTTTAAATATATTTTTTTTTAATCTCCTCATATTACTGAACAAATCAGGGCGGGAGTAAATTTACTTTCTAGAAATGGCCACTGGTAAACGAGACGGAAAATGTTAAGAACTCCAAGTCTAAGAGTACGTCGTGTGAATTATGTCATACTTAGTTGAGATGGAAAACAAAACAAACGAACAAAAAATAGAATTAAAAAAAAAAAATAGAGAAAAGTGAAACTATTAACTTTCGTAGCTCTCGGGCCTAATATCTCCAGAAAAGACCGACATTCAACGAAGGGAAGGCATCAAGGCAACCAGAAAACAAACAGTTGCTACAAGCATTGCATAGCGATGCAACAAAAGAAATGTGTCCTGGGGGACTCAAACTCATTCTCTTCAGGCTCAGCATGTTCATGATTTCCGTGACCAGTATTGCATGAGTTGGATTTAATCATTCGCTCGATAATGATAATCTCCAGAATTTTCCCTTTATCCTAATTTTTTTTTAAAATCTTCATTCTGTATTCATTTTTTTTCTGTCCACCTCAGCCTCTTTATCTCTCTCCATACCCCCCCCCCCCATTCACATACACCCGGCCTGCCATATTCACTCTTCAACTCTCTTCTTCGTCCTCTCATTTTCTGTTTCTCCAATCCCACTCCACCCTCCTTTTGTGTTCTCCCTATCTACCAAATCGCGTTTCAACCGCTTTTCTATTTCTTCAGTTATGATTAATTATGCTTAAACGATAATAATAGATTATAAGATTAATTAATAGGTTATTAATCTAAGTAAAGGCATAACTGACCACGGACTTAAGAGACAAGTATTCAACCAGTGCATTACTCCAACAATTACCTTTGGTTGCCAAACATGGTCGATTACAAAACAACTTTCTAACAAATTAAGAACTACCCAGAGGGTATTGGAAAGAAGAATGTTTACCATTAGCCCTCAAGATAAAATTCCCCACCCCTAAATAGGCAAACAAACAAAGCTAACGGACATAGTAAATTCATGCTACAACAAAAGTGGAATTGGGCTGGACATGTGGGAAGGATGAATGGTAATAGATGGACAAAACGCTGCACTGAATGGCAACCACTGACAGGAAAAAGAACCCGAGGACGACCAGGAAGAAGATGACAGAATGATATTGAAAAGAGAGCTGGACGGGGGAACAACAAGATGAAAGGTGAAAGGTGAAATTTTAACTGTTTTTACTATAACATTGTAATTTCTCCACTTGTATAGCCGCGTGTCTTTTTCTCTGTCTCATTTGTACGTTGCTTTGTCTGTCTTTAAAAAAAAAATTTCTTAGTCTGTTTTACTTCTAAGAATTTGCCAGGTTAAAGGCAAGCGGGTTACATCTTTGGCATTTCTGGAGAATGTTGAGAGTGCCATTTGATGAAAAACAGACTCGTCACTCAGAGTGCTCGTGGCATGAAATGCTTCAACAGAGGATGGCACGTAGAAGAAGGAAAAAAAAGACCATAGAAGGAAGAAAGAAGAGCAAACGAAACGAGAAGTGACTAATGAAAGTGAGGAGGAGACTTAACAGATAAAGAAAGATGGGAGAGAAAGCAAGACAAGAATGCTCACACACATACACACACACACACACACACACACTCAGAAGGAACGAGAGGGAGTGAGAAGGAGAGAGAGAGAGAGAGAGAGAAAAGAACATTACAAACAGGATGAAGATTGAAAACCAGAAGAGCATTGATTAAAAGAAAGGAGGAAAAGAGTACAAGTTTAAAAGGAAAAACATAATATAGAAACCTAGAGAAAGGAAAGAACACAGGGGTAAAAGAACGAATAAAACCGGATATAGTGAAGTAGAGGCCACGAAGGAGACAATGAAGAAATGAAGAAAAAGAGAAGAAAAAAAAAGGTCAAGAAAACAGAAGAACGGAGAAGCGGAAAAGATCAAAGGAAGGAAAAGCAAAAACAAACGTAGGTAACAAAAAATAATTAATTTTTTTTTTTAATTAGAAAAAATGCTAAGCTAAATAGACGGGGTGGGGGCGGGGGTGGGATGGGGGGGGGGGATTTTCCACCGATAAAAACATTATGTAGTCCAGCTTCCGTGTCAGCGATTAAGTGAAAAGAACTCGTTCGGATAAACGGAAACATGCTTGGCAAAGTTTACATTGTGAGACAAGAACATACTTGAGACAAACAAACACGTGTTCCTACAAAGTGCAGTCCGTGCCAGGCTGACATGGTCTCTGTACAATACCCTAGAGGCGAAGTAAAATTTCTTCTCATTTTTTCACGAAACAAAAACGGCACAAGAGGATGAAAACATTAGAGGAGCGTCTGGTTCTCACCCTTGCCCTCCTTTTTTTCTTTAGATTTATTGTTTATTTTGTGGCAACCCACAATATCATTTAAAGGAAATCAATTTGGTAAGACGAGACCAGTGTCTCTAGAGCCAATGAGAGCGATGAAAAGTAGTGCTTAGCGCCATAACACCCACTTCTCATATCGAGATTCGCCCAAGGCTCTGGTGAATGTGAAACGAGAATTTTCCTGTTTGCTCTCTGAAGTTGTTGAACTTTTTTCCTCGCCTTTTTCTTTTCATCCTTTCTAATTTTTCTTTTTCCCTGTGAAAAACTTTGATCAAACCAGCCGTTTAAGTTAAGGACTGTCTACACTGGTAAGTTTTAAGAACAGAACAAAGGAACGGGGGACTGTGTGGGAAGAACTCTCCTGGCTTTCCGTCTTTTGTTTTCCGATTTCCCCCTTCGAAACGTTTTTTATCTACATTGGTCCGTTTTCTGAATGAGAAGCGATGCGCATCGTTTTGGTCATGTTTCGAAAGGCGAAATCGGAAAACAAAAGAAGGAAAGCCAGGAGAGTTCTTCCCACACAGTCCCCCCATTTCTTTTTTCTATTCCTAAAACCTACCAGGATAAACAGGCCTTTAAGAGGTAAATACCAAAATAAATTAAAAAAAACAAAACAAACCCACCATTGTGATGAGGAGTTTCGGTATTCTCACAGTGTGACTATATTCTGTGTGCATCATCAGCGTGCAGAAGAGTTAGTTGTTTTTTTTCTAGGAAAACAAGAGATGTGATTCAGTTTGAAGCTACGAAGATTATAGTACTAGATGGGAATTAGGTCTGGAAAGAATTGACTTTTGTCTCATGTCTCATTAATTTATTGTATAGTTTTGTTAGCTTTGGATTTTAGGAGGTTTCACTGCTCTTGGCATTAATTTATTGTATAGTTTTGTTAGCTTTGGATTTTAGGAGGTTTCACTGTTCTTGGCATTAATTTATTGTATAGTTTTGTTAGCTTTGGATTTTAGGAGGTTTCACTGTTCTTGGCATTAATTTATTGTATAGTTTTGTTAGCTTTGGATTTTAGGAGGTTTCACTGTTCTTGGCATTAATTTATTGTATAGTTTTGTTAGCTTTGGATTTTAGGAGGTTTCACTGCTCTTGGCATTAATTTATTGTATAGTTTTGTTAGCTTTGGATTTTAGGAGGTTTCACTGCTCTTGGCATTAATTTACACCTCACTTTTCTCGTTTTTATTTTTCTTGTTCTTGTTTCTTTGTGTTTTTTGTGGTAGGAATTGGTTGTTTTTTCTAAAAAAGAATTTTGCCTTGTTGGGCCTGCTCTTCTCGACTTTCAAATGCCAAGGTAAATGCAGAACGTGAACACGGGCCCTTCGAGTATTTTGGTCCTTATCCGAGAAGACTAGGTGTTCGTTCCTACCTACCATAGGATCAGAGACAGGAATTTTTTCCCCCCAAAAAGTCCAACCTGGCTGCACCGACCAGGGATCGAACCCAGTACGATCGGCACGAGAGACAAGCAACGTGTCCCCATGTAATTTATTGTACTTGAGTAGACAATACATTATACTCTTAGAATAATAGTGATTAGCTCGGCATTAGGGATGAAACAGACCACGGCCAGCGTAGGCACCAGACCGGTGGCTCCCAGCTCATACATTTAGTTTCACACTAGCACAGTAAGCATTCCACGCTGCAATCCACTAGGTGGCGGTGTGGGTAGTACCTATCGTGCCAGTATGAAGCAAAATTTGTGGGCCGTAGCCATCAGTCTGGCGCCAGTACCAGGCTTGGTCTGGATGTTAGACTACTTAGAGCTAGGAAGAAGGCTACAGTACGTAGTGAAATATTAGGGCCTACTCTTCTCAGACCGTCCTGTTGACAAGACTTTTTTTTTAAAAATATGAAAATGCAAGAGTAAATGATTTAGATCTAATGACAAGTTAATGCCATGTAAGTCTGGATTTACCAAGCCAAAGCTTTATAATAATTATTATGTAGAGCAATATTTTGTGATGTTTATCAACGCAGTGTATGCACATAAGTGATTTCCTTCATAGTGACTGAAAATATAGTTTGATACTCGACTCACCAGTCCATGTCCAGCCCCACATTAATGGTTCAGTGCCATCTTCATTTGCTGAGATCTTTCTCCCTTTTAATTTTTGCCAATTCAAATTGGTAGGGCTTCATTTTTTTTAATGCATCAAGCAACAGCGCACAATGAATGCCTACTACAGGTCTACCTTCGGCTCCTGACGGTGATTGCTAAGGTGTTTGAGACGTAGCGCACAAATCGTCGCAAGTCACCGAGAAAACCAGGTGGTATTTGTAAGCTTTTTCTTTAACAAAATAAACACACAAAATCATTGTCTGTGTAGAAAATATCAGTCTCGATGTGGTAAAGAGGTATCAGAGTGTGTTTTGAGCGAATAAAACCAGCAGGCAAAAATTATCATTCATTTGTACTTCAAAGAACAAGTTGTACATAGCAAAGCCTCGCATAAGAAATAATACAGAAACGATACAATTACTCGTAAACACGAAGGATAAAGGAAGACAAATCAAGCTAATGATCGCCTGATTTTCAACGGGATAAAAATGTCTGTAATAGGGTAGAAAATTGAACCAATGAAAGAATTCAACAAATGAAAGGATATGTAGAATTTTAACAATATAAATATCAAAACAAAAAAGAAAAAAAACAATACAATACAAACAGGTTGACAGGATTGACAGGAAATTGACGCAATATTATGAAATCCACTTCTACACACAGCTTTCTCTTTTCTGCCATATTTTGACTTGCTTCAAGCCTTGGGGAGACTCCACTGTTTAAGGTCTTTACATTAGGAGGTTCGCTGTTCTTGGCATTTACACCTCACTTTTTCTTGTTGTGATAGGGATTCGTTTTTTTAGAATTTTGCCCCGGCAGCGGCCTTGTGCCACCTGCCCTTCACGATTTCCAACCGCCAAGATATCTTTAACGTGCGCAACGTGAACAAGGGCCATCCGAATTTTTCGTCCGTATCCGAGAAGGCTAGGTGCTCGATCCCAACCTATCATAGGATGAGGGACAGGAAAATATGAGAAAAATCGCAAAATTCTAACATGCCTGCGCCGACCGGGGTTCGAACCCGGTACCTTCGGCATGAGAGGCGAGCACCTTGCCTCTAGACCACCGTGTCCCGGTGCCACTTCACAGCGACTCCACAGAATTTCCGTGGTTTTTATAACACATGCGAGACACTGGCTCAATATAGACTCAACGGGAACATGCAACGAAGATACAGCAACACGGTAGCAGGTCGCATGTGTGTATCTAGCCTTAATACGATACAAATAATGTGTGTGTGAGAGAAGGGGAGAGGGGTGATGGAGTGGGTGTGCAAAGTGGCACACTGGTACTACAGTGGCGGCTGGCATGCGTCGAGCACTTTTAGTTCAATGACCTGGCAAGATGGAAGCTCACGGTACACGCACGTTTAAAATGTCATGATATTGGAACGAGATGCCCTTACCTGAGGACTTTAGCATTTCTCATATCGCACACATACATATACATGCAATAATGGCAAAATATTATCAAAACCAACAGAAAATCTGTGGGATAGCAGCATGGCTTGAAGCGAAGTCAAAATATGGCAGAAAGAGAAAGAAAAAGATGTATGTAGCAAAGCCTGAGAACGCAAGTCTGGAACTCGCAGCTAAGTACTCCTTGGCTATTTGTGTAACATTCTACAATAAATTTATATCAGTTCAATTTTGTTATTTATTCAAAATTTTAAATCCTTTTTTTGTTTTTCCTTTTGTTTTGCGTTTTATTGTATCGTTTTTGTATTATTTCTTATATGAGGCTTTGCTACATACAACCTTTTCTTTTTCTTTTTCTTTTTGCCATACAAATAATTATTGGCTCTTGTGGCAAAGCCCCGGCCCCGCTGCAATTCACAATGTAAACGAAAGTTATTTATTTATTTAAAGTGATTATGTCGCTGATAATGGAACTTAACCGTTATAAAATTAATAAATAATTAAATAAAATGCCCTATATTAACAGTCATTTTTTTATGATAACCATGCATGAAATAATCACAGGGGAGCATTAAAGCTGCAGTAGATGTTTGTCATAACAGAAGCTATAAACTTGTTAACTCTAAGCGGCTCATAATGTAGTAGGACTAATGGGTGTCAGCGAAGGCTCTAAGGTTTTAGAAAATGACCGTATTCAAACATCTCCCAACCTCTGTTCTTGTTTCTTTCACTTTTTGCACAACTGAGAAATTCGATATTAAACTTTTGCGGCTTTAGTGTTATGATAAGGCGTTAGAATAAATCGGAATTGTGAAACATTTTGATATAAGTGCCACATGCATTTTAAGCAAGTGTCAAAGTGTGCATTTGTTATACTTCCTGTACATGCTAAAAGATCTCCAGTTTTTCAGAAAATGGAGATAGGACAAACAAGAAATAAAGTCGTAATTTTAAAGTGTACGTGTCCCTGCATTTGAAATGGTAAAGAATTCTTCCACAAATATTATATGTTATTGATGAAACGCACACAGTTTTCCTGCTCATGAGCTGTTATGAGTTAACAGGGACCTTGTGGCTGAAGTTTGTATCAATAGAACATACTAACAGTGGAGAGATATGGAATGCCGGCACTCAGTAGCTTGCCAGGTCGTACGAAGGAAGGGCTACCCAGCTTATTCGTATTTCACAATGCAATTTTAAAAATCCCTCACGGGGAAAGAGAAAACACGTTGTGATGTACATTATACGTTGAAAACGGACATTAAAACATTTCATAATATAGAACAGAATTATGATTTACAATCATCCTCAAAACTGCATACTTCGAGAAGGTAACAGACTGCAATTCGGTATGTGGAACAGCCGTTACTTAATAATATAGTGATCGAGTTTTGATTTCATATCATTGCTCATTTTCCACAGCACAGGTTGTGGGTGAAATGTACGCTTTCCTACACTCTTCCGGAAAAGTCAATAACAAGAGGTGTACAATTTCCTCGTGACATTCCTACACAGCAACCGATCATCCATTGGATAATTTGATGCTGTCTGTACAGAAGACATGATAATCTTCCCTCAAAATGCTGAAGGATTACAGATCTTCGGTCTGCCTAAATAGCAGGTGTTCTACAGCAGCCCGCTGAACGTAATCCATGGTCAGGAACTCAAGGGCGACACTTGAGAAACAAAGAAATGCTAAAGGAATACTCCTCTGACCTCGAACCCACTTAAAACAAAAATTTTCGTCGCTCAATCTCTTTAGTTTTAAATGCATTTAAAATCAGTAAACTCAATGAAAAAAAGCAGAGGTAGACAAAGAATAACATATTTAGAGAGTTTGAACAGATGGGCGACAGGGAAAAACCAGGAGAATATGGGCTTTTTGAGAGCATCCGAGCGCAGGAATGAGTGGCAAACCATGATCGCCGATATCTGTTCAAGATCCGGCACTTAAAGAGAGAGAGAGAGAAACTCAGTGAACTGCTTTGGCCTCTGGCGACAGAAAGTTGATACTTTTCGTGAATTTGGGGGACAAAAGACATATATTTATTGGTTAAATATCTTATATCCCAGGCTGAAAATGCAGTCTAAAGACATGTTATAATAAATTAGATGTCTTTGGTAGCGATACCGGTCTTGACTCCAATCATAAGTTATGGCAAGGGAGCCGGGAATCGCGACACTAGCAAGAGTATCTCTCGTCTCGCATATTCGATTTTTTTGTTTTTGTTGTTTGTTTGTTCACTTTGCCCGTGTTGGTATAATTTCATTTCAGGCTGGGCTAGGGAACTTTCAACAGATGTGGACGAAAGAAAAAGAGAAGAAAGACTGAATGAACGGCCAGATAATAAGTAAAATGTGAGAAGACATGTTAATATTCTATCTATAACTGCTCATGCCACTTAAGTCAGAAAGGCACATTTAATACCGGTAAATGTAAAGGGCAGATGCAAAAGTGAACGCTCGGCTTGAAAATTATAAATCGAAGAAAGTTAAAAGAAAATCTGAAAAATTCTTGTCGTTCAACTCGATGAAATGTTCAAAGGACACCATTTAAGACTGAAAAGAACCTGCACGAAAAGTTTTGGTTTATGTGGATGGAGAGATGGCTGAGTGAGGCCAGTCAGAAAAACTAACGAGTTTTTTTTTGTTTTTGTTTACAAACTCATATAGGCTATATATCAGGTCGCCACGGTGGTCTAGAGGGGGACACTGTGATCTACAGGCAAGGTGCTCGCCCCTCATGCCGAAGGTACCGGGTTCAAACCCCGGTCGGTGCAGGCATGTTGGAATTTTGAGATTTCCCCCATATTTTCCTGTCCCTGATCCTATGGGAGGTAGGATCGAGCACCTAGTCTTCTCGGATAAGGACGAAAAACTCGGAGGGCCCGTGTGCACTTTGCGCACGTCAAAGATACCTTGGCAGTTGGAAATCGCAATGAGCAGACTGAACAGGCCGCTGCCAGGGCAAAATTAAACAAAATTCATCCACACCACCCCTCCCCCCTCATCTTCGCCCCCCCCCACAAAAAAAACAACAAAAAAACAACCCGCCCACCGGCGCTGCACTGTGGCAACGACGTGCCAGCTCTAGTGGCATCTGGGCTGCAATGACACAAAGGCAAATTTCCCAATGGGATTATACAAAATACAAAACTACAAACAAACAAAAAAAGAAAATCTAGATATAATTATAAATATTATTTACATTCATTTTTGTATATACTTGTTAGATAAGCTATCGATTTAAATCATAAATTTCAGACAAGAAGAAAATTCCCTTTCCTTGAGTTGAACGGCTGTTCTAGTTTTTATGAATCTATGAATGTCTGTGTCGTAGACAAGAAACACACATACACAAACACATACACACACACCTCCACACATACGCATGCACACGTACACATTTGTCGTTTAAAAGCTATGGCTGCAGAGAATATTTAATGTGTGCGAACCCCGTTTGGCCTATTTCGCATGATGTTCGTGGGAAAAACACCCAGATGTAATTGATTTTTAAAAAATCAATTAAATTAAAAAAAAAAATTCTACCAGGCTGACATTGTTAAATTTTGTGTGAAGTGCATGCTCAAGCCAACTTGCGATATTTTTTTTTATTAACCACCCTCAGCTCGAAGGATTTGCTTGTAAATTCGAACTCTATAACAGAGACTTTATACATAAGATTATAAATACTTGTTCCGAGTCTTAAAAATAAAAATTGTTGGAAGTCGCTGAAATTTCGTCGAAAGAGTGTATGTGCAGGAGGGAAAAAAAATGATGGGGGGTGGGGAGGGGGAGGGATGAACAAATGGAAAATAAAGTTATATTGTTAAAGACACTCTAGGACAAAATTCATTATTATGTAATCTCACCTTATGGTCAACGATTTGGTTATTCGAGTTCAGTACTTTATATTTTCACTTAAAGGTTATATATGTTTTGTTTCTTTGTTTGGTATGAGAACTCTTGTTCTTTGCACTTTGAAGATCAGGCAAACGGACACGACAAGTCCAAGTTATCAAAATTCGTAGACTCCGTCTGGGTCATATCCACCTCACACATCGTTTTTTTACTTAGGGGAGAAGATCCCCTCGATTGTGTGGCATACAATTGCCATCTATCAATAAAATACATTTTAACTGAATGTATCGGCTTTATGCGTATCCGAAGAAGGCACTATACCTGGGGATCCATAAAAGAATTATTTTCTGACGTGGGTGCACAACGCACCCTGTCCTTTCTGAGAGAGGCTGAGCTCTACAACTTGATTTAATAACTTTTATATTCGTTTACAAACGTATACAGATCTTTGTACAAAATATCTTTTTTTTAGAATTTTAACCAACACGTTAGAATCAGATTAATGTATTTAATTCTATGTTAAACTTAAAATTAAAAGCTCTGAATACGAAACATAAATAAAGTGTACCCAAATAGATCGTGAAGGACGCAATGTGGCCGTTATCGTGCCGACGCGCCGTAAAACCCAAAACTCAAACTCAAATTCAAAATTCCAAGAGTTAAAGTTACAACTTAACACCTGTTTTGTTTAATATTATGATTATTAGTGGTAGTATTTTATTAGTGCTAGATCTAGTACTATCATCATTGTAAATATTTAAATCTAGACAAATTATTTGAAGGTTATCTGAGCCAAATTGTAATAAAATTTTATGTGGGTGGATCTGTCAAAACCGTTCTAAAGGTGAAATTTTTATACCTCTTTTAAAATCGAATTAAAACATTTCTAAGACGATTTCAAACAAAATATTTTAATTGAATGCAGAAAAATGGCTAATCTTTCATATGATAAGCAAATTCCAATTTCCGCAGATTTTTTTCTCCCTATGGAACTTGGTCTTTCGTCTTAAGCCCGATTTCGTCAGATCCACTCACAAGTTCGCAACAAGTGCAACATTGTCAGATCCCAGACAATTTCCCTTCTTTGCTAACAATTTGTTGTTTAACATCTCGCTGCCCCACTACTGTTTTATTTCATCTTTACTTTCAAACAAAAAAAAAAAAAAAAATTGAGATAAGGCCATAAGATGGCACAGCACAGTGTATTCTGTCATTCCTGCAAAATTCATGAAAGGATCTCATCTCTGGGAATAGATTTTAAAGTGTTTGAAAGTTACTTTAACAGTTTGTAAAGTTTATTTATAAATGTTTGCGTGGGATTTTCTGTAAAAATTGCTGATGTGGAGATAAAATAAATCAGCTTTACCCAGAGGGAAAGAAAAGTCTTCCCAAGCAAGTGATGAATGTGAGTTTTATCTGAGGCATGCAATAGAAAAATTGAATTCCCGCTGAAGATTATATTCATGTGACATTATCTGCTGAGATCTTTCCATTCTAACTTCAGTCTATGCCATTTGTATACCCCTTCGTTGCAAAAAGTATTGAAGGCGTGCAGTTTTTTGCTTTTGATTTTTGCAACTTTAACTATTTGGGGGTTCGGGAGTGGGGTTGAGGGTGAGGGGGAGGGATTTAGGGTGGGGATGGGGTTGAGGAGGCGAAGTGAGATCACATCTTTCGATACACATGAGGCAATAGCAAAGAAGAGGCTTACGTCTGCGAGAGGACGCCGAGTGAGTGCCTTGTGTAGACTGCGAGAAACTGTAGCTAGTATTCGATCCTGGTATCTCTCGTACCCTTGTTCAGCGCTATAACGAACGAGAAGTAAGACTTTATTTTTAAATGTGTGCACTAAATGGCGGGAATCTTCCGTAAATCACGACATTCGTGTTTGATTTATCTCCATTTTCTTTAAAAAAAACAACAAAAAAACTGGAGATCTTTTAGTAAGTAGAAGAGGTATAACAAATGCACACTTTGATATTTGTTTAAAATGCGTTGTGGCACTTACCAATCTGTTTCACAGTTCCGAAGTACACTTAAGTCCTGTTTATGATACTGAGGCCGCAAACGTTTAATGCCGAATTTCTCAGTTGTGCAAAAAGTGGAGTTGGAACAAACAAGAGCTAAGGAAACCGACAGGCTGTGAGTCTCAGTAGCGCTAGGAGTAAGAGGAAAGTAGGCAAAACAACAACAACAACAAAAAAGGTTGTATTTGCAGAGCCCGACGTACAACGTTTTTGTTTTTTTGCCTACTTTCCTCTAAGGTCGCGAAACGTAGGATCCCATCCAGAACTATGTCCTGGGCGTGGTCGGGCCCCCACAGTGTTTGAGAGAATTACAGGCCAAAACACATACATGTATTGGACAAGGTTTCCCGCCAGTCCAAGATCTCCTATAGTTTCGCTCCCCCAAGACTTTTCGTTGTTTGTTTTTTTTAACTCCTTGAACTGCAAATGTGTCAAGGGAGTTAGTTCATTTGTTGACTCGCACTGGTTATGACCTTCGTTTTTTTAATAGTGAATCGAACCCACGAGACGCTAAAAGCCGAAGGTGCACATTACAGTTCTATTGGGCCCAGGCTATTTTACTTTTGTTTTCCAACAGTTTTTGGGTTCTTGTGGTGTCGTGCGTTGAGTTTAAAGAATAACACATATCCTTCTGTAATGTACACTGAGTTAATGTTTAATTACGACACACATAAGTTGACGAATATGATAGTTAACATCACTTTATAGATTTACGTCACACAGAGAGATAATTTCATTTGTATTCAAACACTTCACAGATACACGTTGTACAGTTTGACGTCCACTACTCCCACTGACTGAACTTCCAAACATCCTGCATGTATATAGTCAAACAAGAACAAAGACAATGTACTCGCTTTCTCACCCTGCTAGTGTACAACAACCCTAGGACAGAATGATGTAAGGACACACAGGACAGGGGCAGCAGGAGGTACTGACCAGGGAGAGTACATAAGTATGACAGTGTCACAGCGTGTGTATGGTCTACAAGGCTCTGAGACAGACACAACAGTTACTCCAATGGCTGACACTGAAAGTTCTGTTCTGCTTATATATGGGATAACGTATGTCGACATTTAAGAGGCAATTATTTGGCAGATTTGCAGGTTTCAAATTAAGAATAATAAAAACGGAATGTTGAAGCACGATGCTCGCCTCTCATGCCGAAGGTAGCGGGTTCGATCCCCGGTCGGTGCAGTCGTGTTGGAATTTTGTTGGGGGAAAAAATTCCTGTCCCTGATCCTATGGCAGGTAGGATCGAGCACCTAGTCTTCTCGGACAAGGACGAAAAACGCAGAGAGCCCGTGTGCACGTTGTGCTCGTTAAAGATACCTTGGCAGTTGATAGTCGAGAAGAGCAGACCGAACAAGGCTAGTGCTGGGATAAAATTATAAAAAAAACTTTTCCCTACCACAAAAACACTCAGAAACAAGAACAAGAAAAATAAAAAAGGAGAAAGTGAAGGTGTAAATGCGTAGAGCAGCGGAACCGACTAAAATAAAGACCTAAAACAAAAATAGAATTTAACCCAAACTTCACAACCCGTATTCTTCCCCTTCCGTTGTATGTTACATCAAACAAACCTACACGCACGAGGAGGTACGAGCATGTGACCGATTGGGAATATGGAATCAGCGCTCACGACCGCGCGCACGACAGTATTCCACAGCTTCAGCGTTGTCTCGTAGTGACGTACGGTGAGTCTGGCTGACAGACAGCGACACGCAGAAAAATCTGGGCATTGGAAAACGAACCAATCAGGTCTGAGATTTTAGCTAGGACCGCCAGGGACCGCTCTGAACTGATTTCCAGAAGTTGGTATATATAATTGTAGTTTGAAACGCATACGTAGGACACAACTAGGTCTTGGTCTTGTTTAACACCGACAAACAGTGGTTACTAATTGCGTTAGGCAGGTTTTTCTCTCTCCCAGTCAAACGATCGCTTTTACTGACAGAACAGAAGTTTGCAATGTGTATGGGTTCAAGTGTCTCCTGTCAATAAAAGAATACATAAGCAAAAGGTAAGAATTCATCATTTATATTCATTGACGTGCCATCATCATACAGTGGAGTCAAAAGTGTTTTTTATTTTTGTTTTACTCAAAGCGTTATCATTGTCATTATCATCGTCATTAGAGCCATTGCCATTTGTGCTGATGACTGTAGAGTAACCCGCCATACTATGGAATTTGATAATTCGACATTGTTTTTGTGATGTTGGTGACGTTGCCGTTATTTCCACAGGAAACAAAACGTTTGTTTCTTTTCTTTCTTTCTTTCTTTCTTTCTTTCTTTCTTTCTTTCTTTCTTCTGTTCTTTCCTCTTTCTTTCTTTCTTTCCTTTCCTTTCTTTTTCCTTTCTTTAATCTTTGTCTAAATGCTGCACAGGCAAAAATAATAATGATAATAATAATAACAATGATAATAATATTATACAGTATTTATACAGCGCTTCATCCCGTTAACTACAGGCTGTAAGCGCTTTACAACATTTATATGATATAATCACACATACAACACACAGGCATACTCAGGAAATAACAAGTAAATGGACATTCAGAGTGTAAAAAGATGACTCTTCAGCTGATGTTTAAAAGACATAAAATTTTCAGACTTTCTCAGAGACAGAGGCAGAAAATTCCAAATCTGAGGCCCTTGATAAGAAAAAGATTTTTCACCCGTGGTCCTAAGGGACATCTTAGGAATTTTAAACTTTTTAGTGTCAGCAGAATGATGATCTAAGATGCCGCGATGGTACATAGGAAGTCAAGAGATCAGTTAAATAAGCTGGTGGGTTTTTGTACATACATTTGTGACACAGGGTAGTCAACTTATACATTACTCGTAAGCTACGAAGGGAAGGTTTAAAGCACCACTGACAAACACTCTGTTGCGCACGTTAACATATCGAGAGAGTGTAAATTTCTAATGGCATCACTGTTTCACTCGATCATTTAACACCTGTGTCCATAAGGCAAGCCACATCGGCAGGTTGACAATCTATTGGGGACAAACCACAGGTACGACGCCAGACAAGTGGTCAAGCAGACAAGGACTGTAAATTTCCCCTCAAAATATTCTAAAAATATTATTAACTCTTTAGGACCCAGACATTAGGCAAAAAAGACAGATTTTGCAAAGTGTTTTAAATCCATTTTCTCAGAAAATTTCAACGCCACATTGTATGTTTTGTGGAATTAAACTGCTCGGAGCAAATTGTGTTCAGATAGTGATGAAAACCGTATACTTCTCCACGGTTTTGCTGTGTGTCAAAAGTCGAGACATAGTTCTTTCCCAATGTAGGTGCTGTGGAACGACACTACAGGCTCTAGAGAGTTATTGATATATGTGTTGCAGCTGTTACTTCTACTACACAACAAATGCTACTATTCTTACTTTTACTACTACTACTAGTATTACTGCTCCCACTACCAATATTACTACTTCAATCACTATTGTTACAACTACTGCTACTACTACAACCACTACTACTTTCACTACCACAACTATTAGCACTTCTATTACTATTACCACTACTACTATAACCACCACTACTTCTACTACTATTACCGATACTAGTACAACCACTACTACTACAACCACTACTTCTACTACCTATTACTACCACTACTACTACTACTACTTCTATTACTACTACTACTACAACCACCACTACTACCTCTACAACAACTATTACTACTATCACTACCACCACCACCACCACCACCACAACTACAACTACCACTACTACCATTACTACTTCAACCACCACTATCACTACCACTACTACCACCACCATCACTACACCGCTACTGCCACTTCAGCCATTACGACCATTACAGCTGCTACCAAATAAACACTAAGTAAAGTTTAAATAACCTTCCTGTATTACTTTTTGCCTTTTGAAGTTGTTTTTAATGCTGTCAGTGTTTTTCTTTCAGCTTTAAAAAGGCTCGTTTCCTTTCTTAACCCAATGGTCAGTTCTTTAGACATTTGCCGCTCACACAGTTCCTGTCTTCTTTTTCCCGTTTTTGTCATTGTTATTCTGATTGGTTTTTATGGGCCACTTTATGACTTCTCCAGCCACGAGAACATCATTATGAAACGAGCATTATAAAAATTAGCCCACCTTTTACTACAAGAAAGACGTACAGCAGGTGGTTTACATTCTTCATTCACTTGGAGCATAGAGGGGCATTCCTTGTCCACGGAGGGCAACATCAGCGCCAGACCTATGTAAATTGGACCGCATTTAAAACTAAACTCTCAAATCCCAATATTTCTTCATCAATAATAGATGAAGAAAAAACCCACTTTCAATAACATAATCACATAGATCTAGTGTATTTTACATTATTTATTAGGACCGAATGTAAAATTACTGTCAACACTATGACGTGGATGTCTTTCAGTATTTCTTTCCTTCATGCGTATATTTCTATGAGCAAAGTTGTTTGTCAAGTTCTCACAGGTCGTATAAATTCCTCAGGCGGGCTGCAGTTTGCCTAACCCAGACTTAGAGAGCTTTTATGATGTTTAAGAACATTTGCAGACTTCAACTTCCTCGTGCGACTGGGTTAGATGTCCCTCTTCCTTCTTTCACCTCCTATTTTCTGAGCACTAACTAGATAGATTCATCTAAATACGTCACATTTCAACATATTATTCATTTTTGTAGTGCTCTATGTCCTCCAAGCTTCTGCTTACATGCGTGTGTATGTATGAAGGTTTATGTGTGTATGTGTGTTTTGTGGGTGTGTGTATGAGCATACATACATGTGTGTGCGTGTTTCTATCTAAAAAGGCATTAAACTGAGATAAAATGGTCGCCATGTATTGGTTGTAGAGAAATTTGGTATATCAGTATGATGGTTATGACACACATTCTCAGTTGCCCGAAGTGAACCTAGGTGAGCTTGGCGAAATAAACTCTCTTTTAGGAAACAGAGATAATGATTTCCATTCTTGGTGAACAAGTGGGTTTGCAGTATTCTGGAAATACCAGCGGAATTCCTGAAAAGAGACATCTTCCTTCCTGTGTCTACTCTGGTTCACTATGCGACGGTTTAACATTGGCAGAGGCTGAGAGACAAGGGCTACATAATTGATAGCTACCCCTTTGCCATTGACTCGTGTACAAACGTTTCTGAAGGAAAAAAAAAGTTGGCTTCCATTCACAAAGTTTGTCTCTAATTAAGAACCAAATTTTGAGAGTAGAGCGAAACTTTATTATTTCCTGTGGGTAGCTCTGTAGTTAAAAGTTCAGTATAACGTAAGTATTACCCTAAATTTAGGGTCGAATTTGGATAGCTAGTGAAATCAAAACTCTTGAGGAGTAGATGAAAAATGCACAGTTTAAGACTAATTTAAGAACTGTCCAATAATAGCCTGTGCATACGGTGACAATGTAACTGTTCTTTCGGGACTCAGTTAAGGACCACAGCTCACTGACTCAACTCGTTTTAGTGCAAGATGGAAACTATGGAGTTTAATGGTACCTGACACACTGACGAGACTGAAAGAAGACTGTCTCGCTAATTGATTCAGTGGAAGTTCAAGCCTGAATTAAAACTTACAAATAGGAATTGTCGCAGTCTAGAGTAAGTTACAGTTTCAACAACTCAGGCGCTCCATATTCAGATTTTGAAACTTACTCTAAATTTTGCATAGCTCTGGGTTTCTGTCTATAAGACTCGGAAAGAGGGAGGAGGAGGCAAGGCTTGCCCATGGAGTTTTCCTTTGGGATTGCGCAACCGATACGCAGGGGTAACGTCCTCTAATCTAATTAGCGCACCGTGTGCACTTAATGACATAACATTAGAGTAATGAGATCTGAGAATTACCTAACAGTTGACGTGTTGAGAAGACCGGTCGGTCCACTCGAGATTCACAGGTTTGACTTTGTTCTATTTTTCACCATTACGCCGACTTGAGTAAGCATAGTTATCATGTGAAGTACTTAATCATCTTGTTAAGGGGATCATCCTCTTATTTTAGGTCAAAATATGGGAAAAAGAAAAAGTTGTATATGTAGCAAAGCCACGGGTATGGAATAATACAGAAACGATACAGTGAAACACAGAGGCTATTACATGTATTATTTTTTAAAATAGTGTTTTTTCACTTTTCTGTTATATATGGAACATCCACAAAGTACGTATGCTCAGTTTTGCAGATTATTTATCCCACATCCTCCCTGTACACTTTCCCTATGTCGGCCTGAACCTATATCTCCCCTTTTCCACGAGCGCACGTGCGATAGACCGGTGAATATCCATGATAAGACTTGTTCTCAGCGAGAGGCATTTTACATGGACTACCTAACTGTATCATTAGAAAATACAATGTTGTTTTTTTTTCAATCCAGTGACTTCGTTTAGAGAAAAAAAAATAATTAAAAATCAATTTTTTAAAAACTCATTGTCATAATTGAAAACCATACGTAATCCCTCAGAAACTCTCTCTCCCTGCTATGTACGCTTTCCTACGTCAAGACAAATCCTCCCTCGTCCCTTTTTTTCGAGCGTACGTGCATTATGGATGGCACCTTAAACTAACCTGCATTGCCTGTTTGAACAGAGGCAATGATAAAGATACATTATGAGAGCAGACAGATAACTTCGTCCAGTATATCCAAAATGGCGGCGTAGCCATCTGAACATTTTTGTACTGCGTTCCTGTGTCGTCATTTTGTTTGGACGGGCGATCCGTCATAGCTGCTTCCAAAACGAGGCAATGGCCGGCCGAAGTGTTGGTCATGTCACAAGATCCATGAAAGAATTATTTTCTGACTTGGACTCACAGCGAATCTTGTCCTTTCTGAAAGATGCTAAGTTAAGATCTGCTACTTGATTAAAAAACTTTTATACACATAAAACCAAAACTCTTTTCAGGTCTATACTAAACACGTTTTGAAAATTTTACCTATGTAATAACGTTTATACGAAACTATTTAATTCTATTTGTGAAATTTAAATTGATGAATCTCTGAAAACCGAACATAAATAAAGTACCCAAAATAGACCCCGAAAGGCGCAAAGTGACCGTTATCGTGCCTACTCCCCGTAAAAATACAAACTCAAACTCAGACTCACAAGACTGAAATAAGGAAGGCAGGAAGGTGGAGAAGGCACCCTGCGTAGATGTGGATATATTGTTGTTTTATTATGCCATTATCATATATACTAGGCAAAATAAAGCTTCATGTATCTTTAGGATACAAACAGCATAGTAGATGCGTAATATTTGTGTTTATCTGATCAAGGTAAAATGCATTGAGACTAAAGGCCCCTTTCCATTGTCTGTGCTTTTGATGAGTTTTACGTACGTGTTATGAACCGAAACTGCAGGTGTACCGGTAGAAGGCGTGAGTGGATGTAAAAGTACGCATCCTACTATCTTACTGTGGGCATTTCTATGGGACACGTAGAAAAACCATAGAAAGAAAAAGTATACACGACTTCAACAGACGCATGCGTGAAATAAAATACGTCCATAAAAATTACGCTTCATGGAAAGCGGCTATCAGAAATCTCTCCTCTTGCCATGTTTATGTTCTCAGTGCATTCCAAGGCTTAGATCTCGAGTATCAGTACTCACGCAAGCAAAAGACAGCACAAAGTTAAAAATGTCCTTATCATGGAACTGCACAGGTGCGAAGGACCTAAGTTTACAAGACAGTAAAAAAAAAGGCAGCCTTTTTTTTCTTAATTCTGCATGTAATCCCTATCTTAAATACATTGTTAATTATCTAACCAGACACTATTTTGAAACAATGTACTCTCAATAGAAAAAAATGATAAGATTCCTTCAAAGGGTTCATAGAATATTTGGTAAAAGGAGGTAATCTGCGGATGTGGGAATATATCTAGGTATCGTCAAAATGTTAGTATCAACATAATGACACCCCCCCCCCCTCATCTCGTCGTTTCTACTCGTCTTGCGGAGAAACGTTACACACTAGTGGATGCTCCACTCTGACGATGCGGCATATCGCAGGATTCGAACGTGGGACCCCTCGCAGCTGAGCCAAGAGATGTAACCACTGGGAAAATCTGTGGATCAAACTGCTCATGCCGAGATAGAACAAAAAAACATCTTTATTGTTTCTCCCCTGCGGGAGTCTTGGACATTTTGAATACAAGAATAAAATATTCAACCTTAGAGACCGACGTTAGAAACTTCCTTGTTGATGATGTAACCAATATCCTTCAGCGGCTGACGTGACCAGGCTGATTTGTTAGCGCTTCATGTAAGGAACAGTTTATTGCAGGCTCACTTCGTTGATGATAGGGATTAGTAAAAGAATAAGAGCCAGAGAGAGAGAGAGAGAGAGAAAGAGAGAGAGAGAGAGAGAGAGAGAGAGAGAGAGAGAGAGAGAGAGAGAGAGAGAGAGAGAGAGAGAGATAGAGATAGAGAGAGAGAGAGAGAGAGAGTGAGAGAGAGAGAGAGAGAGAGAGTGAGAGAGAGAGAGAGAGTGAGAGAGAGAGAGAGAGTGTGAGAGAGAGAGAGAGAGAGAGAGTGAGAGTGAGAGAGAGAGAGAGAGTGTGTGAGAGAGAGAGAGAGAGAGTGAGAGTGAGAGAGAGAGAGAGAGAGAGAGAAAAACCGACACACACACACACATGCGCACACATGTAGCAGCAGCAACAAAAACATGACTTAAAAGTGTGACTATACTATATTTAAGATTGAATTTACGTTTAGGTTTATCGGTGCACGGCGCTATGACGGCCGCCTAGCGTTTTTCACTTTTTTAAAAAACATAATGAAACATGTTCGATTTGTTTCTACACTTTTTTTCCTCGGGTGGGAGAGACGAGAGGTACTTTTTATGTAATCCTATTTCACACTTCAACAAAAGAGATCAAAGACTTTCTAGAGTTTGGTTGTTAACAAAATCCAGAGTCAAAGATTTCCAAGGGTTTCATTGTCACCAAATTTCACACTTTTTGCTCAAGAGTTTGTGTGGTTAATTAAAACATTGACGTGTGTTATTTATGATCTATATAAGCTTATAAGAAAAAGAGAGAC
Organism: Onchidella celtica; assembly: GCA_963931925.1. Taxonomy (NCBI): domain Eukaryota; kingdom Metazoa; phylum Mollusca; class Gastropoda; order Systellommatophora; family Onchidiidae; genus Onchidella; species Onchidella celtica. Next base: position 16,898,914 of record OZ007580.1, on the reverse strand, counting down.
TCACCCCGAGAACACCTAAACAACCTCAAAAACCTAGATGCGTGGGCTTTTCTCCTTAATTCATTAAAAAAATATATAGTTTGTAAAAGAACAAACAAATAAATACAATTAAGGAAATGCGCAAATTCAAGTAAAGCCAGAACTGAAAAGAATGCTTGTAAACAGATTTATCTCTACACAAATCACATTTAGACAACTTCACAGATACAACAATTTTATACAAAACTTTTTAATTTTATTCGTCAAATTTTATTTGGTTATCTCTGGTTACTAAGCTTTAAGAAAGTACGCAAATACGGTGAAAGGCACGAAATGGGCGTCACCAAGTTGAAGTTTCAAGTTTGGTTCATTGTAGTCCCAACAGCCAATACGAAACGCATACAAGAATCATGCAAACACGATTGGAGATTTTACTGTGCCGGTGCTGTTAAACCAAAACTCAAACTTAAACTCAGAACTCAGACAACGGCAGACACCTCAGACAGTTTGGAAAAGTTATAATGGATTTGCTGGCTTGATTCCACGACATCTTTCGCTTGCATTCTAATTTTTTTGATGCGAGGATTTGAGTACTATATTTTTTGCAATGCACTCTCGTAACTACTGACAAAATAATTGAAAAAAAACTTAATAATAATATGACACTCAAACGTAAGCATCAAGCATACACACATAAACATACTCAACATTATACATACACTAACGTCCCGAATAACATAAGGTTATGTAGGATTGCAAATGTTAACAAAATCTTATTTTTTTTAAAAATAAGTGGCGGGAGTATTTCATTATGGTGCACGTTTGACCCCTTTTTCCTCAGCTCTACAGCCTGAACGACTAATGTTTCAAAATTAATTTTCTTAAGTGCCAACTAATCTAACCCACTCTGCTTTGTATCCACCTGTTGTGTTTATTCACGTATTTCTCTGTCAAGAATAGAGTGCGTAGCGCATTGGCAGATCTATAGGAGCATCTTTAGCGAGATTGTAGAATATTATGAGGAAACTTTCTAGATCAGAGAGAGAGAGAGAGAGAGAGAGAGAGAGAGGCAGAGAGAGAGAGAGGGAGAGAGAGAGAGAGAGAGAGAGAGAGAGAGAGAGAGAGAGAGAGAGAGAGAGAGAGAGAGAAAGCGATGCCGCGTACTTCATCTGGTAATTACAAAGAAAACAGTGCACCAGATACAAAATTTACTCGAGCTAGTTTCTCTAAACGAAACATTTGAGAATGTTTATGTCAATATCGGTGGCGGTTTTGTCATAAAACATTTTGTAGATGGATGGCTCAAGCAAGTAAACATGGCCGCTTATCACGACCGACAACTCACAACAAGTCACAATCATGTTCTTTTACTTGGCCAGGGGAGATAAGCTCTCACAGGGCACTAGGCAGCTGAAGTACATGTACTAACTTGGAGGAGTGATGTGGAAAATAACTTGAGATTAACTGGGTTTGTTGAAGATGATGTGAAAATCAGTTTGCAAACTTTGTTTCTCAGCTACCCTCAAACATTTTCTTTCTCCCTTTCTCCTTCTCTGTCGGTCTGTCTGTTTGTCTCGTTCTCTTTCTCTCTCTCTCTCTCTCTCCCCCCTCTCTCTCTCTCGCATGTATACATAATAATAATGACATATGTCATCATCATCATCATCAAGATGTTGGGAAAATCAGTTTGAAAACTTTTTTTCTCAGCTACCCTAAAACATTTTCCGTCTGCTTGTCTGTCTGTCTGTTCTCTCTCTCTCTCTCTCTCTCTCTCTCCCTCCCCTCTTTCATATGCAAGCACAGATATGTCGTAACCATTATCGTTATCATCAGTATCATCATCAATAGCTCCTCATCATCGTCAACTTGTACCTTGCCAATTGGCGTCAACGGTCGTTCTCCTACATACATTTCTGTCCTCGGCAGCAGTGACAATTTCGAAGCTCTTTATTGTTTTCATGCTATTTCGTCAAACTGTCTAGTATTGTCTCTCTTTGCCTTTCTCTGTATTGTCAGGTATTTCATTTCGGTGTTATCTGATGACATGCCAGATGAATCTGGACTGACTTTTTAATGCTTTCTATAATCATTTGTATTTGTATTTGTAAACTACTTTAATCCCATTTGAGAAATTTGCCTTTGTGTCATTGCACCCAGTTACATTTGGAGCAGGCACGTCGTCGCCACCATGCAGCGCCGGTCAGCGGTTTTTTTGGGAGGTGGGGGGGGGGGGTAGGGGGAGATGAGGGGGGGGGGAGGGGAGAAGTGGTAGGGATGAATTTCATTTTTGATTTTGCCCGGCAGCGGCCTGTTCGGCCTGCCCTTTTCGATTTCCAACTACCAAAGTATCTTTAACGTGCGCAACGTGCACACGTCGGGCCCTCCTAATTTTTTCGTCCTTATGCGAAAAAACAATGTACTCGCCCGTACCCTTGGCATGAGAGGCCAGCGCCTTGCCTCTAGACCACCCTGTCCCATTCTATAATGGAATTACAGGCAAACATGTATGCACCTAAATCTTTGTGACCACGTGACCATGTGACCAAAAATTATCAAACTTGATCGCAAATTACATGGACACATCCATTTTGGACAAACTCCAATCTTTCATAATGTTTCCTAACAAATTATTTGAGTTGCAAAAGAGAGACGCATTTTTATCGAGTAAATTCGGAGAGTATGATCGGAAATTTCGCTCTTATCCATCTGCACCTCCGCATACACATTGTTGGTCCAGAATCAGCTTTATCACACGTATGTATTCTGCAAGGAATTATGATGTAAGAGAACAAGTTCTGTAAGTCTCTACGTCAAATCTGAGTGCTGTCATTAATGTGACCTGGATCTAGACATACAATTGGGATTGGTACAAAGAATTTGCAAGGTTTATCTTGCTCAGGTCGGCTGGTGATAATAATAAAGAACGTCTAACTGGCGCTTCACCTCGTGAAATACAAACTTCAAGGGCTTTACAGTCATTGTTCTCCTCATGTTCAATTCACCAATACCAAGAACATAATTATTAAGATATGCGACAAAGGTCAGATGAGCCGTGGTTACATTCCAGCCACTGAAAAGGTGTGTTTTACGATGTGTCCCAAAAATTTCAGTGTTTTTGTACACCCCTTAAGTTCCAAGGCAGCGAAATTCGGGTCTTTGGTCTTTATTGTGTTTCTTTTCTTGCCTGCTTTATTAGTACTGACTCGTTAGTTTTCTTTGCTGTACGGCATTCTCACCATTCTACACAGTAGCTGGGAGCGGTGACTTAGTGCTCACTAATACTCCCTAACCAGATATGCACGCCCTCGCCCACAAATCCACAGTACAAAAAAGTACGGCATGTCTCATTATTTTTATGTTTGCAAGTACATTCATCGCCCCCATGGCCATTTCGCTACAGGCTCTTGTCTCATGCTTCATTGTAAGCTGTTTGAGACGGGGTTAGAGGCAGGAAACCGTGAGATAGACTGCCTTTATTCAATTTATTTCCCCGAGAACCTTTGTCGCTCCCAGGCATTCGTGCTATCGTCAACCAGAGTAGCCATTCTTCCGTGCATAAAAGCAGATGGCAACTGTTTGCCTCCAGAATGCTGCGGCAATACATGTATGGATACCCCACCGCCGTACTCTTAAAGTATCTTGGATACTCCAGTCACACCACAATAACAAATTCTCACTGCTGCGTGCACGAAACAAAAGTTCCTGAGTGTTTCAGTGTCAATAAACTCTTAATATTTTTGTTTTTATTTAACTTTATGCAGAGATCAATTTTAAGAATTGGGAGATGTTTCTTTTTTGGGGGAATTCAAGAAAGAGCGAATATCAGTCTTGTATCGGAAATAGCCACTGACTGATTGATGATGTCTTCAGGACGAAAGTATATTTGTTAACACATAAGAGAGAGAGAGAGAGAGAGAAAGAGAGAGAGAGAGAGAGAGAGAGAGAGAGAGAGAGAGAGAGAGAGAGAGAGAGAGAGAGAGAGAGAGAGAGAGAGAGAGAGAGAGAGAGAGAGAGAGAAGCACTTTGGGTTCACTTAATGGAGACATGGGCTATAGAATTGTACTCCATAATTATTAGAACATGTATTTCACATTAACATAGAAAGTGTAGTTACCTATAAACACACCGTCGGTCAACCAAGTGATCCCCAGTTTCCTAAAGTCTAGGTAGCTGCTATTGTTGAAACGATTAAAGAAAGATTAAATTTGTGTTGCCAAGCTCAAATCAATAGACGTCCGGAGTGACTAGAGTACCTCGAGAGAGTCACGAGACAGTTTGTTTGTGTCTGGAGGTAGGTCCACTCAGTGTCAACAATGCCAGTTTTTAAGAAAGAAAAAAATATATATAATATACTCTCATAGCAAGAATGGGGCTTGGCACATAAAGTCTTACGTTTCATTACCTTAAGTGCATTTTTTGAAGTCAGATCTCGCACCCTGTCTTCAAAACCAAACGTTTCCTAAGACTTTCCCATCACTGTGGTCGAACCTTTATCGAGAATTACTGGTTATGTATTTAAGGAAATTAAGGATGTTGAATAAAGAAGTTAAGCCCCCCCCCCCTTTACACACACACACCCACAAAACTTGTTCAACCAGGGTTCTTTCACTCGCTCTCCCAAAAGTTTGAAACGTTCATATTTCAGCTCTTTCCAGATCCACGTAGAGCACTGTTTCTCAGGGGTCCACGCAGAGAACTGTTTCTCAGAGGTCCACGCAGAGAACTGTTTCTCAGAGGTCCACGCAGAGAACTGTTTCTCAAGGGGCGCCACCGGCCCTACCAGTGCCGCAACATTTTGTGGGGCGTGGGGCTTCAAAATGGGGCGTATGGATTTTTCATAGAAATCTGAATTTCAAAGAGTATATTTTTGACTTAACTGTATAGATAAACCGTTGTTTGCTTACTACTTTTGAATGTGTTTAACTGAATATATAAATATTTTTAAAATCTCCTTGTAGTAATAGTACGCAGTGTGTACTAACCTAATCCGATCACGTTGGGGCGCAGGTTTTATTTTTGAATATTGAAGTGGGGCATGTGACAAAAAAAGGTTGAGAAACAGTGATATCGACCACCTTCCCATCTCGTTGTGAACTTCTACCTAAACCACCAAGGACACCATTTCTCTACACAGTCAATTGAAATTAAAAAAAAAATGAACATTTTTTTTTCCGTTAAAATCTTTTTGGTTTGACCTTTTTAATTCAATGACACCAGTTGAGTGCGCGGTGATCACACTTTCTCATTTCCCATTGGTGCCATCTGCCAGCGTATCGAGGATTGCAAAGCCAAACGCAACTCTGTAAATGCAGTTGCCGAGACGGACAGCTGAGAAAATATTTTCAAACACAACACGGCGTCAACTAACAGCGCACGCGGTCTGTCTATTTTCCAACCAGTGATTACAGCCATCCTTAGGGAAGCGACACTGGATCATCATTTGAAAACAATAATTTTATTATAGAATTGTTATTCTCAAGCCGCAGGCGCGAAGATCCATAATGGCAATTTCCCCGCCATTACAATAAAATATCAGGAAACCATCTGAGATGTCACAGTGAATGGCTTTAAAAGAGTACATTAATAATTTTGTGTCACTCAATTTCGTTCAACAATTTTTTTTAGAGTGCACACGAATTTAAATAATTTATACCAGATCGCTGTATTCCCATGGGGACTATGTCTGGTCAGAACGCTGATTCTAAATTTCAGTTGCCACTGTGGCATATGAAAAAAAAAAAAAAAGCCTCGCCATTATAACTCTTCACGCTAAGACAAATTTGGTGAATTATTTATTTCATTGCAATCTACGTCATCTTCATGCAGAATGTCACCTCAGCAAACAAAAACACAAGAAGTACATGAAACCAAGTCTGGAGCTTTTTTTTTTAGTGCGGACATTCATTCATTAATGTTCATTAGCACATAGTTAAATACAGGTTAGATAACGTTAACTTTATAATGGTTTGCGCCAGTCACTCACTCGAAAACGGGAGTAATTCTAAAGAAAAGCGGTAAACGTACGCAGGCTCACATAATTTGCACTCGTGTCTCAGGAGTCTGGAAGAGACTTTATGTTAGTCCTCGAGAATTAATAACTCTGGTCGCGAGTTATTAAGAATGTTGGCCGATATTTCAAGGCCTGCACCCTGGGGTAGTTCACCAGACGTCATCAGAGTTCCCTCCCAGTTTTTTTTCTTCTGACATCAAACTAGTGACGCAAGACATTGTGGAACCAAAGACCGTGCCGTGATAACCTTCCAAATTTACTACAAAATCATTCTATCATCTCGACTATTCTAATAGTGAAAAATATTATAATGAAGCATGTTGGTAAAAATCCATACTTTCCCCACATAATAATATACGTTTCCAGCGATGTGAGGAAAAACGCTGTTTTGAAACCTCAGACAATCGGCTGTTTGCACTTGAAGTCACACAACTTAAGCTTCTCCGAATTTTTGAACTACTTTTACCCAGAAATGACGACCGGAGCATTGCCTGATTGTCTACATATCAAATTTAGCGACGTAAATTTGCACAAAAAATTGTCTCCCTCATGGGCGATTTCAATTTTGCAAGCTCTGAAAAATCGACCTTAAACCAGAGGTAAACTTATGTCGTTTCTCTGGAGACAGCCCTAAGTGTGTCGAGCTTATTCCAGTGTAACTAATGGCAAGTCCAAGTTAAACTGCAAATGTTAAAGCTGAACTTCAAGGACGAGACTGACACAGCTGATTCCTACTGTCGTCATCTTAAGACACCTAAGTGATAAGGCTGAGTAACTTACGAAACTAACAACACAAAGATGAAATTAATGACCAACGATAAAACGCGTTAGAGCGAGTTGCCCATTAATAGTAATAATACTAATAATAAATACAAAAACCAAAGCACAATCAATACGGATCAAGAATTCTTAATCCACCATACAAATACAAATTATTGTAATATTAATGACATAATGAACCAATCTCAGAGAATATTACATAAGAATGCTGACCGCCCTGACTTACAACTAACTGAGCCAACCACTACAATTATGCACATCTGGCTAAAGCGAAATCAGCTGGCGCACTTAAGTACGGCTGATCAATTGACTTAGTTTAAAAGCGCAAGTAAGTACGATCGACGATGATCACATCAGTTTATCTTTGTCCAAGATTCAGGTGAAAAACGTAGAGAGAAGAAAAGAGAGACATGCATTGATTCTGTTTCTCAACATTTCTTTAAAACTGTAACTACATTTCACAGTTTCTTTTTGTACAGCCAGCATCTCTCTTATGTGCTGACTCTCTCAAAAACAGGAGATAAATGGGAGCTGGGGGGATTCAAAACGTGTTCTCGTCTATCACCGCTTGTTTCGTGTCAGGGATGTCTATAGGTTTTTAGTTTCAATTTTCTCCAACGAACAGGAAACAATAAATGCTGAACAAATTAGCCGAATGTGAGCAACTGTGCATGTGATTGATTCACTGGGAAAAAGATGGCAATGCCAGAAATGGACAGAGACAGCGTGTTTTTTCATTCCCTAAGCCTGGTGACACACCGGGTCAAGTCCGTTTTTCGTCTGTTTCGACTCGGTGTGCCAGGTTTTTCTTTCCGTCCGCGGATTGAATACAGTCTTGACGCGATTGAACAAGTGAGACAGATCGTTTTCAGTCTCTCCAGTGGGCGAGGTCCCATTAAACTCCATGCCTCACATCTCACATTAAAACGGAGACAAACCCGTCTTGACTCTGTGAGCCACCAGCCTCAGGGTTGGACACGTAGGCTGAGATATGCTTCGGTCACTATCCAGTTTCGGTCAACTAAATCCTAAAGTTATTGACATTATAGTTCCCTTACGTCATCACGATAAGCTGTCAAATTTCCGGGCCTTATCCCACATAGATGCGTGTGACCTTATCTTGGCCTCTTTTTGGCCTAGTGACATTATATAGACACGCAAAGCTGTGACGTATTTCACACTCCGATCGGACTTTTATAAGGACAAGAAACAATGTTCATTTGGGCTGCAAATTAGCGTTTGTATTTATGCTGTGAAAAATCTTACTAATCTAGCGAGGGTTTAAAACCTCATGGCTATAAACGAGTGCGTATTATCCTCTTAGAATGATAAGGTTCTAGGTCCACTTTTTGGCTGAACTGAGTTACTCGTAACACACTACTTCTACGGGCCTTCTCCATTGTATGTCAAAGTATCAAGCAGACTCGGTGTGTAATTTCCAGGTATTACAAAAAAGGAAAACATTCTGTGCCCTAACATTTCGATTTCTCAGACGTTGACAGAAGGGAGTTAGAATCTTAACATTCAAAGGGGACGGTATGTAACACATTCTTGACATTTCCCGTCCATGTTTTTTTGCTGCGTATGACGTTCAAAAAGGCGCGTTTACAAAACAAACGGCCCAATGCAAACGCCTTGTCATCCATATATGTTTTCAAAATAATGCCCTTGCGATATTCTTAGTATTTTATTATTTTTAGCATCATCATCATTATTATGCCTATCGTTGTGAAAATCATAACCACAATCTCCTTTAACAGCTGACGTCAACACAGTTTAATTTACGTAAATGCACCCCCTGGAGGATTTGACATAATCTAACCATAAATTAATCAGCTACTGATTCCACGCACTGCTGCCATTATTTTTGTTGAGAAACTGTTGGGCCAAAACACGTAGAGAGCAGATTAAAATCTTAGCTACGGGCAGACGCCTAGTTTTAATTTTCGGAAACAGCTCCTATATCCCATGGCATGGACGTTAAAAGCTTTCTGCTTTTCGCTGGCGTTTTGGTGCATGCAGGAATCCTAATATCTTTGATATAAGATTTAACAAATCCATGAGAAACAGCCCCCGTCACAACTGATTATTTCAAAACAGACTTGACTTGCCCCAGGCCTAAGACTCCCGATGGGGCCCCAGGAGACCTGGGACATTGTCTCACACTCGATGTCATGAATTTTCTATTCTATGAAGCGCTATTTGTATTGTGTGACTTGGCTGGGCTAAAAATAAATAGTTGTATTGCCGGAAGATGCTGTTTGAATGGCTCATTTTTGTGTCTGAGATTTACGTTCTGGTATAGCACTATGAGGGTATATCACAGACCTGGCTCAGGCACACGTCAGGTGACGGAAGTGTGCGTGGCCTTAAAACCAACAACAACAAAGCCTCAACTGGTTAAGATCCCGCCTCGAGTTGGATTCGAACCCGTGACCTTTGACACTCAGGCCAAACAGTATGACCACTGCTCGGGCAGTGTATCAGCTGATTTGAATGAATCGGGTTAGCCGCGCAGCCATTCTGATTTCATTCACCTGTTCAGTAATTGGCGAATGAATAGCACATTGGATAAGAGGAAAGGCTTTAAGCTTGAACAAGTCTATCAGGCCCGCAACCAAATATGCAAGCAACCACCCAACCAACCACTGACAACTTACTAGCCCATCGCTTGGTGATATCTGCCAATCAATAACTACATCAACTAATCAATCAATCACTGGTTTACACACCCAATTAAGTAGACTGTCACACACCCAATTAAGTAGACTGTCACCTAACCACACAATCAACGTCACAGATTTGCTACCTATTTAAAAACAAAACAAAACACGACCTTGAAGTCCTTATGTTTCGGATGAGCATTTTGCTACTTTCGATCAATATTTTTCTTCTCCAGCGTCCACCGACGTCACTCAACCAATGCCCTTGTCTTGACTGGGTGACAACTGGAATAATTGCACCAACAACAACGACAACAACAACGGCAACACCATCATCAACAACAAATAGTATTAAATCTTTTCTGTTTTAATCTTGTTTGTCCAACTCAAAAATCTAATCCATTTTGAGCACAAAAAAGGAGTTACTGGGATAAAATTAAATCCTCATTACGAAAGATTATACAATTGTAAATGTGCAGGATTATATCAAGATAATGGAATGAACATTATTTTGTCTGGTTAACCCTGTGGCGAGCAATGCCTCTTGGCTACAACAACACTGGATTAAGTAAAAAATTCAACTATTCATTAAATCCCGTTTAGCCTGAACGCTGTGTAATTACCGAATGACAGGGCCCTCGGGGGTGGGGGTGGGGATGGGGGGTCTTCCAAACATGCATGGGGTATTTGAAAAATCTTCAAGACTTTATACTTTTTCAGATCAGAATATATACATATATAAATCATAATAATTATATCCTTTATGTACATGTATAATTACAATATCATATAAGCATTTCAAATGCATTTTCGAAGCGAGGATCGAGATTTTCCTACACAGCAACTTCATGTGTCACGGGATAGGTTTATCTCATTTCTCGTGCAGATAGGTGTGTCTGCATGAATACAGGACATTTGCCTCATTTATTTTTAACTAATCACAAGAATCGACGACCTGGGGCCGCTTTTTAATTGACATATCGACCCCGTACCTGTCAGGGACAAAGACTTTTAAAATAGTTGAAAACGCCATCAATCTGTCATCCAGACATTGCATATAATGCTCCTGTTTTGTTGTCTATCAGTTCAGCATAATTTTTACTCATAGATGTGCCCATAGTGTTTCGGGCATGAAGAGGAGTGATTCGATACTGTGGCTTGAGTTTAACAATGGGCTAAATTTTGTGGATTTTTATCGAAGAGGAAAACACCTGACGCAGTGACTTATAATGAGACCTGTGAGACATTAAAAAAAAACAAAAAAACATTGAGGTCAATGTTAATTTTATTTGAAGACAGACAAAAAGTATTGACCGGCACTTTTATAATTTTGAGCTACAGATACATGTCCATTTATATCAGATGCAGCTACAGAATGCTGAAATGCAACACAAACATGTCACGTTAAAAAAATATTTTAAAAAAGCTATACCTCCCAAATAGGTTAACAGCGGTAATAAATCTATATGAATGTAATGTAAATCAGCATACGGGTATAGTTATGACCAGAGATTTTTATTGCAGATATTACATTTTATCCTTTTGCTTATGAATGGACCATCCTAAATTTCTGTGATATGGATTTATGGAGATATTCATCTTATCTTATCTTATCTTATATTATATTATATTATCTCATCTTACTTCATGTTTAACTTAGATTTTCAAAAATGATTCTTAAAAATCGGTTTTACCAATGCTCCCGAAATCTGTTGTAAAATGCACGATTCAGAAGCAGATCTGAGCAGTTTAGACATCTATCCCATATTCAACGCTTGTTTTGTTTTTCTATTTGCTCCAATTCTAGAATTCTAATTCTAGTGATCTGTCTAGCAGTTTTTGCATTTGTTTTTGTTTCCATTTTGTTTCTGGCGGAATATCAGGGGTGAAATGTGGGAAGTTGAGAGATTTCAGCCTTCTCTGTGTTTGGAGCTGTGAATGGACATGCTAATCAGTGAGGCGATGTGCTTGTCTGACTCTGTCTCTTTCTGCATCCCCACGCCATCTGCTCGTCCTCACACTTGTCAGTCTATTCATTTGTCACACAGACAATTTCTTCAGATTACAAGTCAATCAAATGACGTAAGCACAGAATAGATAGCCGGAAGTGATTGAATTATTTTGTAGTTATATATTTCGAAACAGGCGTGCTTTTGCAATATAGAATATTTCAAGGATACAAAATCTATCTTGGTTTATAACCATTAAATACCGACAATGCATTTTGTCATTTGTAATGATATAGATCGTAAATTTATGGAAAAGTCGCGACTTTAGTTCTTATTTCTTCTATCTCCATTTTCTGAAAAACTGGAGATCTTTTAGTATGTAGAAGAGGTAAAACAAATGCACACTTTGACACTTGTTTAAAATGCGTTCTGGTACTTATGAAGCTGTTTCTCAGCTCCGATTTATTCGAAATCCGTATCTAAATTATACAAAAGGCTCAAAATTAATGTATAACGTCGAATTTATTAGTTGCGCAAAAATTGGAGTTGGAATAAACAGGAACTAAGGTCGCGAAGTGGAAGCCCCGTTTGGATTCACACACACGACTTGAGATGACTGTTGTATTCATATCTGAATGTATTAAGGAATCCGAAAATCGTAACTTTCTGGTGTTTGTGGGCAATGTTTTAAAACAAGACAGCGTTCATAATAGCTACGCTGCGCTTTGCAACATCCACTCGCGGTAGTCTGATTTCTGTAATATGGAAGTTTCTAGTACTCCTATGGCCAGTATAATACTGTAATGGAACTAAAGGGTGTAAGCACCTAAACCTTTGAGTCTACGCGACCAAAAAATATGAAGCTTTGTGTGGTGACCCAATTTTTGACGATAAATTACTCCGATACATCCATTTTTGACAAAATTTAATCTCAAATAATATGATTAACTTACACATTATTTAGGGCAATCAAAAGAGACGCATTTTCATCGAGTGGAATGAAAAAGTATAATTGGAAATTTCGTTTTTCATTATTCCCACATTGGGATAGAAACAGGTGAATTAGGCTAGTTAAACCAGATTTGTATGTACATAGAATTAGAACTATTTTCTAAAGGGGAAGAGCAGGATGCCAGACCTCAAGCCTTGCTTAACCACTGTCCAGATCTGAATTCCGACTGAGTCTGACCTACAAAGAACTTTCTCAAGACTACACTGGAGGGTCTGGCAGCTCATCAAATCAACAGAAGAATGGAACAATTTTGTTATGGTCATGTTAGTGTCAATGGGGTTGTCTGTGACCTGGCCGGAGGGGATGAATCATTTTGTCGAGATGACTTTGGCCAAGACTCAAATTTTCAATTAATTAGGAGACAAAATCTGTAGTTTTGATTAATTTTGGATGAACGGGAGCCAAGAACTGGAGCGCGTGCTGGCCAGTGGTTTAGCACATAGAGCACTTGCCTCAGATGCCTGATGTCGAATCCTCCACGATGTGGAGTCAGCTCAACTACTTTTTTGTTTCGTTTGGAGATTACCTTCCTTTTCAGCCTAATGAGGCTGCAGCAAAAGCTAGGCTACGGCAACACAACAACAACAACAATAAATGTGAGGCTGGAGGGTCAAATCACAGGAGAAGAGATTAAGGCGTTAAATCCTATTAATAGTTTAGTACTTGCAAAACATATCCGCCGAAAATGAACATTCTGCAGTAAATCAAAAAATCACAAAGAAGTCTGTCTTCACAAAACATGTTACTTCCTTGGGGAAAATAGGGAACTACTTCAAATTTATGATCTTTTCTTAAGAAAAACAGCATGTCTTTCATATCGGATTATGCTGCATTGCCATTATTGTTCTTATTCTTATTATTATTTGTAGACAAAGAACACTTTTCCTCTTTATAAACCATATCCAGAAGCCCACGTGTAAGGTTTCAACAGAATCAGAAGCCGAACAAATACTCCATATCGCTCCCATGTCTATCATTTGCACTTCGGTACCCTGACAAAGCTTCACGGCTCAGACTTGCACAATCTGACTAGATCTGAAGAGAATCCATATGATGCTCGGGGAAAAAAAAATAACATAAAATTTGCTAAAAGCTCTCGACTTGTTTAGGCTCTTTGTCTGTGCTTTTTAAGTAGCCCTACTTTATTACCCTCGTTACAACTTCCTCGAGTCGTTACACTATCTTTCACCATGAAAACTTTGCGTTTGTGTCAAATACACAACCGCATTATTATTACTAATGTGCCCACTGACTCGGGGAATACACAGATGTGGTTTTGAAAGTTGATTTTCGATTACCAATGTGTAAACTGGGGCGCAGGGCAAAATTTCCTGTCATACTTTTCAATTCTGTTCGAAGAAAATGCGTCATCTATTCTCTCCGACTCAAAGTGTTGGAACTCGCTCTTCTATTCAAGTCAGTTGTGGCTCAAAATCAACGAAAGTATTAAACATAACGCGAACTTCAAGACCTTTTAAAATATGCCCAAGTACCACTTTACATCTTTCTAGGTGTAACAGGATATTTTGTAGAATTTAAGGCTCAGCGATTATTAAAACTTTGATGATTACATTTATAGTATGGTGATTCGGGAGTATCAAAAAGAACCAAACATGCTGTTATTCACAACCTCGTCCTTATCCTCAACCCTAAATCTTATCGAATCCTTAACCCTGCGCCCTACCCTTTTAACCAAAAAAAAAACACATTAGGAAAACAAAAACAAAATCTGAAAGAATAATTAATTAAGGCTGTTGTAAGCACTATTTCGGGAGGAGCTCTCTAGCTCTGGAGTCACAAAAGGCTTTAAATACTTACCTCTAACGCAAAAAATAGGGGGGGGGGGGCGCACGTACATGTAACAACATTCTTATTCCAAACCCTTTGTCGCATGGCTCTGTCGATGGTTGATGTGGCAACCAGAAATGTTCCATCACTTCCCGAAGTCGGCATGGAAAAGGTGTTATAAACACAAGGAAAGCGAGTTTTTCAATTGTTTGGTAATAACTTTTTTAAAAAGTTTAATTTTATTTACTTGGTTTCAGCAAATTCATTTGTTTTGCTGGATGAAACAGTCAAAAAGTCCATTCAAAATGACATTTGAAGCTTTAGGCATCATCACCTTACTGTTGTCTTGTACCATTATAATGGCGGTTCGCACTCATTACAGGGGAGGGCTTGAAACCAAGCCAAGGGAAAGCATACGCGGGGAAGGGGAAGTTGGGGGGGGGGGGGGAGGGTATTGAACCCACATACTTTAGGGATGGCCCTTTATGTAAATGAGATATGCTTCCCCCTCCCCCCACCCCTCCCTTTCTCCCGCCAATTCAATTATTTTGCAACATAACTATGTTATTAGCAAATAGATCAACCCTCATGAATTGAGGATGTCAAACGTGCACATTTATGCCACACAGCACAAGCCTCTCTTTACAGATTATTTCCCATCTCCCTCATCAACCTTCTCACACCCTTGCCACCACCCTCCCACCCCCCCCCCCCCCCACCGCCAACCCTTTCGATCGGTGTCCTAAATAAGACAGAAGATAGACATGTGCTAACAGTTCTCAAAGCCCCATTGTGACAGCAAACAGCGAGCCTGCAAACGAGGGCTTGCTCATTAATGACATGTTTGTGACATTTATTGAGTATGACATCATGTGCCGGGCTGGATATTCAGGGGTGTTTACCTTAATGATGTGAAGTCCTCAAGTATAGAGACAGCTGGGCAATGATGGGACACAGTTATATATAGGAGAGATTTTGGAGTTTATTGAAGATGGTCAGCTGAATGGGCATTTGTGTTTCTAGAGTTCTGTTGAGATAGATAGATAGAGAGATAGATAGATAGATAGATAGATAGATAGATAGATAGATAGATAGATAGATAGATAGATAGATAGGTAGATAGATAGATAGATAGATAGATAGATATATAGATAGATAGATAGATAGATAGATAGATAGATAGATAGATAGATAGATAGATAGACAGACAGATAAATAAATTATGTCTACTTCTCTGGCGCCTGCGGCAGAACATTTGGTAAATGAAAGAAACTTTAGAACCACAGACTGCAGGGAAAAGAATATCATCATGAATAATTAATGGCGTGTGAACATTGAAAGTCAGATGTGGAATCAATGCAACATGAGTATCGACTGGTGCACGTACGTGCAGGGGACTAGATTAAGCATGCAGTTTGTAATAACTGAAACAGAGTGATGAAAATAAAGACCACAATATAGGCTCAAAATGGATGTTTAATGTGAGATTAAAGTCGGCGCGCGTGAGAAATGCATCTTAAGTGAGAAGAAAAGGGACGCTGGAAGCCGGTTGAAGGGGGTGTGTGTGTGTGTGTGTGTGAGGGAGAGAGTCGCAATCCCCCCCCCCCCCCCCCCTGCTCACCCAGCCTCCCCCTATCCCCTACCTCCGGAAAGTTTAAGGCCCAGAGCCACTTTGGCTCGGTTTTTCAGACGTGCATGCGTGAATTGTCAAAACTCACTTTGAGTGAATACTCCCGGGGTGCTTAAGTGTACAAATTTACCAACATAAAAAATGTTTTGTGTACCCCATATTTTCCAGTTCTTCCTATGCTACCATTACGCATTATCTACATACAGAGAGTCCAAGAGTTTGTACCTAACCTCAAAAAGGATGCAATCTAATTTTTATATTCTCATAGACTCTGCATATTAACTCAACCTACACTCGAACAGGGGCATAGCAATCAGTGGGGAGGTACCAGGATGCAAAATAGAAAAAAAAAATGAAGTTAATGTCATTATGGTTATATTCTCCCATTTCCCCTGGGTGTTGCTACGCCACTGCCATGGAATGGAAATCAAAGTGTATTAGAATTACAGCCAGCCACATCAATCTAAGCACAGGCGCACGCTAGCCGACTTTGATCGACCGGCTAGTTGACTAGTGACGTCACGACATTGAGTTCCAGTGATATCCAAATAATCGGCTGGTGCCCGAGGTCTCGTCGAAACTCAATGTTTTGACGTCATCTTCCAGCTGGTTGGCCAATCAAAATGGGTTTTCAAGCTCAAATCGCATCGAAACGCAACATCGTGACATCGCCATCCAACAGTGCCGGCGGATCAAAATCGGCTTGTGCGTGCCTCACCACTTTGCCGAAATACAGCTAGTCAAGTCAGTGCTCAAATAGAAATCTCTAGATATTCCCAGAATTTTCTGTTCAACAACTCTCATTGGTCTATAGGTATGGTGTTCGCTTCTCAGGCCGAAGACTTAAGGGCACGTTGATCTAGAGGTATGGCCTTCGTCTCTCATGCCGAAGGTACGGGGTTCAAATTCCCGATCGGAGCAAGTCTGTTGAAATTTTAAGATTTTTCTCATGTTTTACTGTCCCTGATCCGATGGTAGGTAGGATCTTACATCTGGTCTTGTGGGATAAGGATGGTGGCCTGTGTGCACATTGTGCATGCTAAAGATACCTTGGCATTAGTGGAAGTCGAGAAGATCAGGCCTAACAAGGCCGCTGCCCCCCCCCCCAGTAAAAACCGCCCACCAGCGCTGCACTGTGGCGACGACATGTCTGCTCCAGTTGTAACCGGGCTGCATTGACACTAAAGCAAATTTCCCAAATGGGATCAAAGAAGTGTACAAATACAAGTAAGTCTGAAATAAAATCGATCCCCAATCTCCCCACAGATCCTGCTTGCTTCACATAATTATCATCAACCCGGTTTTAGCTCGTAGATCAGAACTTTTAAGACGAAGTTTCAGTTGAAAGTATCGAAAGGTTTTTCATGTGTGAAATTCAACGAGGACCCATGTAGCCACTGCTTGATAACACGATTCCCCCTTTGAAATCTAGTGACACTTGCACACATTAATCCGCATCGATTCTCAGCGTAACGCCCAATATTATTTTTCTAGACTTAGTCCCGCGGCGCACAAGCCGATTTCGACCCCTCAACTAGTTGGACAGTGACGCCACGTCATAGAGTTTCAACAACATCCAACTAGTTGGCTAGTGCACGAGGTCGCTTTGAAACTCAATATCTGTGACGTCACCATCCAACTAACTTTGGCGGTCAAAATCGGCTAGTAAGAGCTTGGCTTTTTAAAATCTTTCTTGCGCAGATAGACAGTTAAGTAGCACTCTATAAACGCTTACACAGGTCTCTGTGATCACGACAGGGCATGAAATTAGTGGGAAAGAATTTGTGAGTCTGTGAAGAGAGCGTAATCTATCTCAGAACAAAAACATTATGTTCAGCGAGGCGTGATCTGCCAAGCGCTGCGGGTTCCCCCCTGAATATTAAGTGTTGCTGGAAACGATTAATGAAAAGGATGCTGGGTCTATCTGAAACGGCAAGAAAACGTGAATAAAAAACAGTTGAATAATTCGTCGAATGGGAAAGAACAGATATGGAAGACGGTGAGAGGTGGAGAAAAAGAAGAAAAAGAGAATTAAAAAAAATTTTTTAAAAAGGAAGGAGAACAAGATTAGAATAACGAATAGAGAGAAAGGTAAGAAAAGAAAAAGATTCTAGTAAGAGCACAGAAGAGAAGAGGTTGAGATCACATTAATTTTGTTTTATTGGATTTGTCCCAAACATTTGAAAAACGTACATGGGCAAAAAGAGGGTGGAGGTTTGGCGTTTAAAGCTGGGTTCTCATGTGCACGGAAACGGAAACGGCAAAAAATCCCTCATAAAATGAAAGAATGTTTCCATGTGTACGGAAACGGCGTGCGGAAACCTTCTTGTTATTTCACTACTTGAAGGCTCTTTGACGTATCCGTTGCCGTTTCCGTTTCCGTATACATGAGAACCCAGCTTGAGGGTTTTGGGAGCATCAGTACGGTGTTCAATAATGGATATAATTAAAGTGTTGTTTGTTTGGTTTGGTTTTGAAAAGACGAGTTGTGGGATTCCATAGAAACCGAATACTGTTGTACATGGATTAACTTTTTGATAAAACAGCCAAATAGTTCATGCAAAAATGCCACTGTGAAGTTTTAGAACATCACAGGGCTATCATGGATATTCACAATTCTAATGGCCCTGCGCTGGTACATGTGGAGGGGAGGTTGAAGCTGGACGTATGAAAAGCACTCGTGGGGCGACAGGGAGGGGGTGAGGTGTTAAAAATTGCCCAAATTAGAACGTACATACTTTATGGATGGCCCCGGGGGGCTGGATTGCTGACAATGTTTGGGATCCCGTTGATGAATCTGAATCTTAAAAATATCATGAGATATTAATTAGACTGGGCACCGCCCCCCCCCACTTCTCTTCCTTTCTCCTTCTCCCCCCCTCCCCCCTCCGTCTCACCAAAAGTGGGATGCTATCATGGCACTCGGGTACAGCGCCCGAACTCCCAGGATCACGGCTGGCGCTAAACAGGAGAATGGGGTGGAGGAGATGGGAGGAACATGGCAGAGAGCTGGAATTAGAAGAACGGAGGGTGGCCGGAAGAGGGAAAAGAAGAACAAAATAGAAGAATACACACAGGAAGTATGAAATGAGAGAGAGAGAGAGAGAGAGAAGATAAGGGGGAGAGGGGAGGAAGGGAGGGAGAGGAGGAGGCAGGGAGAGAGAGAGAGAAGATAAGGGGAGAGGGGAGGAAGGGAGGGAGAAGAGGAGGCAGGAAGAGAGAGAGAGAGAGAGAGAAGATAAGGGGGAGAGGGGAGGAAGGGAGAGAGAGAAAGAGAGAGAGAGAAGATAAGGGGGAGAGGGGAGGAAGGGAGGGAGAGAAGGAGGCAGGGAGAGAGAGAGAGAGAGAGAGAGAGAGAGGGGGGGGGGGAGAGAGAGGAGGAAGGGAATAGAAAAGGAAGGAATCAAGGAATCAAGAAAAAAGTAAATATGGGAGAAAACAACGTAGCTTTGAAATTTGACGTTAAAACGTTTGTGGCTTTAGTGTTATGATAAGGAATTAGACTACATCCGAAATGTGAACTAGCTTGCCAAGTGCCACAACACATTTTCAACAAGTGTCAGTGTGTGCATTTGTTATACCTCATCTACATACTCCAGATTATAGAGCAAATAAGAACTAAGGTCGCTAGGTGCCTTTGTTTTGAGTACCACTTTTCCAGCATTGAGTTTGAATTTGGTTTAAACGGCACAACGACCAGATGACGGTCACTTGGCATCTTTCCCGGTTTTTGGGGAATCTTAGTTAAGCTTGATACTCAGAGCCTCATCAATTCAGATTTCACATATAAAATTGAAAAGTTCTGTATAAAATTGTTTCAGCTGTAAAGTTCTCAAAATGTGTTTTGTATAGATCGAGATGGACTTTTGTAAATGTATTTTTGTAAATGGAAATAACAATAATAATAATAATATTAAAAAGTCTTTAAAATGCACTTCTAGATTTCCAGTCTCTGTTCCAGACAGGCTTACGTTCTCACGCAGTACATTATGTTTAAAGAAATTAAAAAGTAGTGAATAAAGACTCGAGAGAGGTGCATGCAGTGAGCAGGGATCCTCAGAAGACAAAAAAAAAAAAAAAATCTTCAAAGAAGGCTCAGGGGAATAAAATGACCGTTCATGGCCAGACATCTGCTGGTGTTGCACGCAAACCGAAGAGTGGTCAACTGAAAAGTAAAAAAAAAAAGAAATTAAATAACATTAAGGAGGTAATCGGAGAAAAATGAGAAATCTCGAATGGGAAACGGAAAAACCCAAAGATTAGGACACATTAAAGAACCCTAATCTCCTGACCCTAATGTGACCCTGTACCCGAGCTCCCGAGTGTTTGTGTGGAAAACCAGGGATTGGTTAATAAAAAAGTCATGACAAAGAAAATATCCTCTGGCTCACATTCTAAATCACTGACTGGGTAGTCCTCATCATTTTCCACATCTAATTCAAAGAAATCTTCGAAATTATCAACGATTTCCATCACTGAGAATAATCTTTTACACTTGCGTATTGTACCAGCAGTTTCCGGTTGAGGGTCTGCACGTTTCATGGTGAAAAACACTGAAAACTTCACTCAAAACTTACAGAAAACACATGGGCGCGGACATCTTGTTTATCTTTCCCGGATGTAGTTTCTAACAGGCGTCATGAATGGTGCAAAGAAACTGCCTTTCCGCAGTCAATAAAACGAAGACAAACAGACAGACAGACAGACAGACAGACAGACAGACAGACAGATAGATAGATAGATAGATAGATAGATAGATAGATAGATAGATCATGGGTCTGTTCGCAAGGTACACCCACTTCCCATCGGATCAGACACACCTCAGGTTCTCAGATAAATAAGGTAAATCACTACTCTGGTACAATCAGACCCTTTCGCACACCTGGAGGCTAAAACCAACGCCTTGCTAAGTACAGTCACCAGTGCAATGCTACCAGTTAGAATATACGCCCCATATTGATGACGAAATCACTAAGTTGCATGACCCCTGCTGGCATTTTTACCCCATCTGACTTAGGGTGACAATGTCCCGGAGGCTGGAGACTGAGTCTGATTGAGAGTTAGGAGAAATTCGCAGAGTGGGTTATTAAAATAATTTTATATAATCTGCCTTTCTCTTAATGTACAACAAGCTTAAAAGGAGCGGATGTCCCACCCCAACCAATGCCTCGCCCGTCACTTTCTACACTCTCTACATGGTATTCCCCGAGACACAGGTATTGCCGTGTTCCTTCTTTTTTTTCTTCCCGAGCTGACTTTTTTTTTTTAATTGGTACCCCATTAGCGAGTCAGTCTAACTTGTTAAATATATGGTTATGTTTAGACAATACCGTCAGTACTGTGATATTCTGTTAGTTCGTCTTTTTCGTCTTTTAATTTTTTTTTTTTAAATTTTAGTTGCTATTTGAAAAACAAAGAGGAAGTGAGATCTGTTGCTGAAATGTTTGTTAGATTTCTACTTGCCCCTGGTCTATACAGCACCCAGGGGTGAGCTCTTCCCAATTTCCCACTTCATCAAAAGAAGCGTCCATTGTTCGTCCTGATGCCACACTAATAATAAAGGTCTCTAAACTGCAGAGGTCCGCTCTATAGTGGCTGTTTATGTTAGTTCTGTTCCTGTCCTAACCAACTCCTAACTGAATGAGACAAAGTGCAACAGTGGTATGGACAGAGGGGACGAGGTAATTAACGAATAGATGATCCGAGGGGAGCAAAACCTTCTTTAGGAATTTAGCAGTAAAAAAGGAAGGGGTTGTAAATTTGGTTATGGCACACCGAAACTGCCCCATGCCGAGCCTCCTGCTGTGTTTTAAACTCGAAACACAGGTTTAAATCAGCCGGCGGCAGTGACCTATATACGATAGGAAGTGTTGACACCACGGGTCATGTGCTCGTGGAAAAAAAAAAAGGATCGGGGGCGAGTAGTCAGCGACACAAAGCAAACTCAAAACAAAATGAAAAACAAAAGCAATAAAAAAAAAATCCAAACTTCGGTGGACCCTCCAAGGTATTTAAAACCTACATGCAAAATTTGGTTACTGTGGGTGGCTTAATATGAAAGCCTTTTGGGTTCAAAGGTCGAGAATTTGTGAATTATTATATACTAGCTGAGGTCCCCGGCCCTGCCCGGGATAAATCGGTTTGAATATTGGTTTCAGTTCTGGGTGATTATTATGGACCTGCTTCATCTTGCCTGTTCCTATTTGTTATTTTATTTTTGTTCGTTTGTTTTTAAATAAGTCGTACTGCTCTGCCTTTGTGAGTTGACACCCTGCGCAACCCGTACAACAGCATGATTTGCGCACGGGTTAGTGTGTTTGATAGTGTGATCAGGAAGTGATAACGAAACCTTAAAATGGCGAACCATGACTCGAAATAGATCTAAATGATGGCGAAACAATAAATTTCCAATAAAAAAAACTACACCGATTTGAGACTTCTATTAAAAACTGTGCACCCTTACAACCATTATGATGCACCATATAAAATCTGAAGTCTGAGTGTTGAGTGGTTCAGAAGCCTTTTGCAACGAAAAATCTCAAGTCCACAAATATATATATAGTATAGGTATACTTTCTTCCTTCTTTCACTCCCGCTTTGCTTTCTTGAGCACTAACTAGGCACTACAACCTTCGTCCGCCTAATACTTATTTTCTCTTGAATAGTATAGATTAGATAGATTAGATTAGATAGATAGATGTAAGACTGTAGTTATAGCCCGTGGGACCAAAATCCTAGCTAGTCTCTAAAGTAAAGTTCGTTACGCGCCCCTAGGGAAAATCTAGGTATGGTTTTAATATGTTCCCAGTAAAGTCAAAATTGGGCAAAAAGAAAAGGTTGTATGTTGCGAAGCCCCGCGTGAGAAATAAAACCCAAACAATACAAAGCAAACTAAAGAGAAGACAAAAAATACACAAATTTTCGGCTTTCGCCTTTGTCAAGTGAAAAAAACGAACAATAAAAGACTTCAACAGGAACGAAGTGAACCAGTTTACTTAGCTGCTAGTTCTTGCTTCGTTAGCAGCACCAAAGCACGTCCGTCCGCCAAAAGCATGGAAGCAGGAAGTGACGCAATTGGTTAGTAACCAAGATGAAGGCGCCATATAGTGCCTCAGAGCACAAGACAGGGATGGTGCGCAATGTCAGGAGTCGCAGTAAATGAAAAGAAAAAGAAAAAGAGATTTAAAAAAACAATAATAAAAAATAAATAAATAAATAAAATAAAATAAAATAAAATAAATAAATAAATAGATAAATAAATGAAAGAAAATAATAATAATAAAGAAATTTATATATATATATATATTGATATTAGCAACAGTGGAATTATCGAAGACAATGTTGGACATTGATGCCATGGGGAGTGATAGTGCCGAGCTGGAAAATTAAATGAGCACCTCCGTGACATTGAAAATCGAAATGGAAAGCCTGTTTCTGTCCATTTTAATCGACCAGACCATGAGCCATCCAACGACATTCAAATTCTGGGCCTCAAATCTTGTCACGCAGGCGCTGATGTACGCTTGGAGACCGAGCAACGATTAATTTTGTTAGAAACCCATTCATATGGACGCAGTGGGGTGGTTAAATGGTTTAGTAATGTGAAATCTGGTTTTCACACAGCAGAGGATAATGCATAGACAATCAATCCAATATTTGCCGCTATTTAAGTGCCCACCGAAAATTTTTGTACACTGAACGCACATGTCATGCCTGTCCTCGTCCCATCCGTGGCCCAAACTCCCTCGCGAGCCGCGAGTTCAATTATTGGTGTATTTTGTAATTTGCAAAGTATTCGTCGGTCTGAATTTGAGTTTACCCTTGGGTCTCACGGCGCGACGGCACGATAACGGCCACTTTGTGCTTCATCAATCTAAATTTCACAAATAGAATTAATTAGTTCCGTATAAACCCTATTACGTTGGTGAAAATTTTAGTATAGATCTGAAAAGAGTTTTGTAAATGTGTATAAAGGCTTTGAAACCAAGTTGTAGATCTTAACCTCTTTCAGAAAGGACAATATGCGCTGTCAGTCCGCATGCCAACAACTTCGCCTTGGCATACATCTTATTTGTCAGTCGCGCTCAATTTTTATGTAGCGTATTTGGTTCGCAACTCTATTTCACTTATTCAGGTTCATGCCAGAATTTGGAAGGATCCTTTCAGTGCTTCTCAAGCTATGGGTAACGAAGGGATTTTCTTATATTTTGTACATAATAAAAAAGATTAACAAAAATCTTTCAAACGTGATATTTAAAAACAGTGGAATCATGCTATTTATGACGCTTCAAACCGGAAAAAAACCCTTTCGTTTCAAACTGGGAGAAGTCCCTTCGTTTCAAACTAGAAAAAGTCCTTTCGCTTCAAACTGGAAAAAGTCGTTTCGTTTCAAACTGGAAAAAGTCCTTTATCTTCAAACTGGAAAAAATCCCTTCGATTCCAGCTAAACAAAGTCTATTCGATTCAAACTGGAAAAAGTCTTCTTGCTACGAAAGAAATACCCCAGCTTGGTCAGTCCGTGCCGGAAAACCACGGCCAGGCTTGAGATATTGGAAGCACTTCTCCATGCCATGATTACAGGCTTGAGACGTGTTTGAACCTGGCTTCAAAGCGAGGTGTTTCAGCAAAGTGGTATACCTGCTTCCTGATGATCTGGAACAGCTGAAGAAACCAAAGGGTCAGCCTGATATTAATTGGTCAATCAAGTAGAGGTCAGTGACTTCTTGCTGGACGTTGGTTTTCTGTCGTTTAGTCCGTAGGCAGATGGACAGTGTTGAGGAGGATGGAGAAGTTAGAGTGTCTATCTATCTATCTATCTATCTATCTATCTATCTATCTATCTATCTATCTATCTATCTATCTATCTATCTATCTATCTATCTATCTATCTATCTATCTATCTATCTATCTATCTATCTATCTATCTATCTGTCTGTCTGTCTATCTGTCTGTCTGTCTGCCTGCCTGTCTGTCTGTCTGTCTGTCTGTCTATCTATCTATCTATCTATCTATCTATCTATCTATCTATCTATCTATCTATCTATCTATCTATCTATCTATCTATCTATCTATCTATCTATCTATCCCATTGTTGGTTTTACCATACATTACACAAACTCTGGTGTTTCCAGCTAAAAGGTCAATTTTTTTCTTCACCTGCACTTTATGTTCTGTCGTCCTTTACTGTCTCACTCTCTCTTTCTCTCTCTCTTTCTTTCTCTCTACGTGTCCCGGCATACAATTCTGTCCATCCCTAAAGCTCGCCATTTACCCGGTCAAACGTCCATTACATCGAATGCTCCACCAATGACGGCACCGCCTCCCCTCTTCAAACCACCCTGACTGTTTTAACTGATGGAGTATACAACATAACCACGCCTCATCCGTCGAGTAATTCTTTTTCTTTATTTTTATTCCACGACAAAGTTCCTACTATGTCGCAGACCTGCAATGTTGTAACCTCAGGATCACTGAGAAAAGCGTTAATTACAAGCGTGAAGGCTCGCGCGCCGGTGTCAGAAAAGTAATTTAATTGCCAGAAACAAATTAGCCCCAGAATGACAATACTTGTCTCTTGGAGCGGCATAAAGGCAGGAGCGTTTCTTTACCCCCCTCCGTTCCTGCATAGAGTTACACTTAGCATTCTGTGGAAGGGACCAGGAACGACGAATACAGTCATAAAAATATATATCGAGGGGTATTTGCCATATTGTTGTGAGCAACATTTTTCCCGAATTCGAGGTTTTGTCGTGAAACTGGTTCTCTCACTCCAAATATTATTATGTGTACGTGTCATTCCAATCGATTATAAATTTTTCGAGTTATTTGTTTGTGACATAATGCTGTATGCGTCTTGGCACTGATTTTACACAACTCTTTAAACTTTCATTCCTCATTTTTTCGAAAAGGCAAAAGTGCACATAATTATATAACAATATGGAAAATAACCCCGCGATACGTTGCGAGACACATTGTATTTTATAGAGAAATATAAGAAATATATCTCAGTAAGTGTGAGTTTGAGTTTTGACCTTAAGGTGTCAGTTCGATAACAGCTACTCTGCATCCTGTATCCTTCAATTATAAAAAGTAGTTACGCTAAAACTGCACGGTAGTTTACAATATGGGCCACGTGAGATAAATGTTACAATAACAAGATTAAACACGTCTGTATGCTTCAACGATCCCCAGAGAGAGGGTAGATAGGAAAAGAAATCTTGCGATGAATATTGACATCCTGCCCTACAGTCCAGTTTTTATCACATTTATATCACTTTGCCTGTGCCTAGAACAAAGGCCGTCTCCACAGACCGACATTTGTGATAGAACTTGCTAGCGTCCAGAAGCTGACGAAATATCATAAAAACCACAGAAAAACTGTGGGGTCGCAGCAGGGCTATAAGCGATGTCAAAATCGGACAAAAAGAAACAGTTGTATGTAGCGAAATCCTGCGTGAGAAATAAAACCTAAACGATACAACTGTTTCTTTTTGCCCTATTTTGACATAGCGTCCAGAAGCGTAAGTCGCCTCTGCTCCAATACTGGCCAGCAGAGAGCCACCAGGAGGCTGGCTACCAACTCAGTGCTGGAGTGGATGAAATATCGCCCACTGAATCTTTTTATCACATTATTGCAGAAAACTGAGCGTACACGACGCTCTTGATGTTTCTCAGTTCTACCGGTGTCTGGGTTCTACGGACGCCAAGGGAAATGCCAGATTGAGCAATACGCACATTTTGATGCGGTTAGATAGGGTTGCGCTGGAGAAGGATTTGCTGCCCGGCTGTTGGTACACTGCGGCGGGTTTGTTTTGCATCTGTCCAGAGACAGCTGGCGAAAAGAGACATCTCAAGCAATGGCTCAAACAAGACGCTAAGTAGTGGGCCAAAAAGCCTAAGTCAGGAATCTGAAATGGCTGAAAAAACAACAACAACAACATCAAAAACATGACAGCAGTATACACTAGATTCCCCAGAGCTCCTGTGAAATTATGGAAGACACAATACGTTGTAGGTCCTCTAACTAACAAAATAAATACGAGCCTTTAGCTCGAATTAAAGATCCCCCCCCCCCCCAACTCCCCTTTCCCCACAACCCCCAGCTTCCCAACCATATCCCTTATTTCAACCCAGACACATCTGACCAGTAGTTTTGTGAGATGATCAAAATCTGATGTTACCATTCAATACAATCACAACAACAACAAAAGCAACAGTGACCATTATAACAAATGGGCCAAATACTGAGGCCCTCAGGAAATAAAGATCTTCCACCATTATCACATTCAAAGAAAATTGAACTAGGAACTATATTTCAGGTACTCGAGATGTACGAAATTCACGCCCCTAGGCTGAAATCGGTCGAGGCTTTCTCTTGTATAGTACGTAAATTGACCCGATTACACAAATGCCTGTCCAGACGTAATTATATACTAATACAGCAGCACTGGCGTGTACACACGGGACCACCAGTGCACGCGCACGGACGTACACATTGAATGAGATAATGAACAGTGCAATGCGAGATGCCTGGCTCTTATACAGCGTTAAGGTGAGTTTTCATGAGTGCGGAAAGGGCAACGGAAAGGTCAAAAGTCAGTCAAGGTCGTGTATGAAATAGGAAAAATGTTTTCATGTGTGCGGAAACGTCTTGGAGACACATGGAAGCACTCTTTATTGTTACTACTTGGTTGATCATATATGACCCTTCCATTGCCGTTTCCGTTTCGGTACACATGAAAACATGGCTTTATTGTGGATCATGAGGCAGCGGAGAATTGTGTACAAAAAAAAGAAGAAATAAATGAACATTAATTTTTGTTGTCGGGATTACACCGAGGCTGGACGAGTGATAGGTGGGTTCTTCTCGCAGAGTCTTCTTCTGTCCTATCACTGTTATATTCTGTCTATCATCTGGCTTCTTCCTAACACAACGTGACCGTTATTTTGTCAGAGTACTTTCTCCAAACTCAAAACAATTCTACGAAGGATGTAAATTCCAGACTCTGATGAATGTATGAGAAAATTGCATAGTTTTAAAGATCTTGTCCGTACTTTAGTTATAGGCTTGCCATACACCTGGCTCTTCCCTTAATGCTTTGGTATGGCGACATTGGCACAAATTAAATTAGTTATTAAATGAGACGACATGCTCGTGTCTCTGTGAGATTCTGGAGAATGCGTACAGCTAGGAGTTTGGGCAAGGGAAGGATAATTCTACTACTCAATGGCTCAGGCTGGTGTTACTGCTAACATGATAATCAGTTTTACCATCTGCCCTGCTTGGCTTGGGTAAAGTCCATTAAACTATTTAATGCAACTCCTCTCTCACTCTCTCGCTTTCTCTTTCTCTGTCTCTCTCTGGCCCCTCTCTTTCTTTTCCACTTTTTCTCTCTTCCTGCTCTTTCCCCCCCCTCTCTCTCCCCCATCTCGCTTAGCCCTCTCTTTCTTTGCCTCTCTCTCTTGCCCCTCTCTCTTTTTCTTTCTCTTCCAACCTCTCTTCACAGTTCTCTCTCCTCCTCCCCCTCCCTCCCTCCCTCCCTGTCTGTCTGTCTATCCATCTACCTCTCTATCGCCACCCTCCCTCTCTCTCTCTCCTCTCTCTCTCTCTCTCTCTCTCTCTCTCTCTCTCTCTCTCTCTCTCTCTCTCTCTCCGAAATTCAACTTTAATACTCAGTCGTACCTGTTTCCGGTTCTTTTACTCTCACTTTCACCGCGCTCTGACATGTACCGAAATCAATGCAGCTGAAGTGAATATTCGACAGAATTTCAAGGAAATTATTTGCTTTGCATC
Organism: Onchidella celtica; assembly: GCA_963931925.1. Classification (NCBI taxonomy): domain Eukaryota; kingdom Metazoa; phylum Mollusca; class Gastropoda; order Systellommatophora; family Onchidiidae; genus Onchidella; species Onchidella celtica. The sequence continues at coordinate 16,870,310 of OZ007580.1, read as the reverse complement.
TGCGGCTTTGCTGAATTCTCTGTTTTATCCCAGAGCTGATCCTGTTTTTTTTATGCTTGGACATTGTGCCAGATTGGGCAGAATATCTTGCTTAAGGATGAGTACTCCGTTTCATTTTCTTTTTTGGGGTGTTGGGGGGGGGGGTGGGTGGATAGTTCTCTCGTTCGTTTCCACGTCCCTGTTTTTTTCCCCCTGTTTTCCAATTTCTGTGTTAGTATTTTGTTTTTTAAGTCTGCCCACTTTTTCCTTTGCAAACCCCCAGAATTTTAATTTCTTTTCTAATATACATCGTTTTCACTCGTAATGGTTAATTCGCCATCTTCTCATTTTCATTTGAAATAATATTTCACTATTTAAAATTTTTCTCTATCGCCTCTTCGACATTTCTCTTCATACCTCTGGTTTCTATTGGGCAGTGTCTACTCTGGGGAATTGTACATAGTCTTCAGAGACACAGTCCTATTCAGTGAAAGACCCTAAACAAAAACGACAAAACAACAACAATTTGTAGTTTTCTCTTCCTCAATGGCTTAATAATTATTGTTATGGTGATAATGATTTCTCAGCAGTTCTCTTTAAAAAGTAATTTACTTTCTCAGTTTACGCCAAATACAATTCCCTGACATTATTTCCGGTGTCCCGAGCTCTGAAATCGGAAAAGGGTTAAATTCTTTTTTACGCTTTCACCTCCAAATCCTCGCGAGCTCCAAATTTTTTACGCGCAGCTACATCTTTTCATCCCGTGAAATCCCCCTCTCTTCAAGCTTGCATTTGAAGAGATAAATACGAAAGAAAGAAGGAAAAGATTCAGGCGCAGCTGTCGGTAAACAGAAACCTTTGTTTACCCTGTCACTAATTGTCAAGTTGACTGACGGAAACATGATAATAGGCGCCCTATTGGTGACGCAATTCCTGCCGATACACTTGTGACATAGCGAAGAAAGGATTGCCCTTATTTTGCTTCCAAACAGAGCTCTCGGCGTTTAACCCTGATCAGATCCTGTAGATGTTTCCTCAGCTTAACCTTTTCAAGACAGTTTTCACCCCCCACTTTCTTTAATGGATTCAGTGCGGAAGATTTCGTCATTATCTCGATTATTCTCGCGCTTGCGCGTGTTTAGGGCGAGATTTACGCGACCCCTCCGCACATTCCAAAAGAATGGCCACTTCCTGTACGAAATCTCCGAGCGGAAAGTGAAAAACGGTGGCAGTTATTGGACGGTGTTTGGTCGTTAACTCAACTGCCAATAACTTAGGCGACAGGACAAGATTTACAAACTATAGTAAACGATTATAATAATATAGTTGGCATCGAAACACCATCGATCTTTAATTAAAGCTTGTTCCCTGCGAATGCAAATTATTATATCCGATCTCTGGAAATCGTAGTACAGAAATTGAAATACGTTGTAGAAATAGACAGAATTCCACGGTAGCCACCTCCCCCTTTCCAGCACGTATGTTTCTCTTTTCTTCTGATTCAGCTTAAATGTTGTTCAGGGACTGCTGGACTGAGACAGCAAATTTATACCATCGCTTTAACTCATTTCCATGCCCTTCTCGTAGGGCTGGGCGTGTATTGTCCGTATCCGAGAGGTCTAGGTGCTTGATCCTACCTACCATGGGATCAGGGACAGGAATTATTCCACAAAAAGTATTCCAACATGCCTGCATCGACCGCAGATCGAACCCGGTACCTTCGGCATGAGAGGTCAGCACCTTGCCTCTAGACCAACGTGACCATGGAGTCGACGCCTTTACCTTGACGCTGTATTGTTCAGCCATGACTGAAAATCGGCAAATTGTGATCATTGTATTTGTTTCCTTTTCACCCTTTTCAGCACCCCGAACTAGGAAGTTTCAGCTCGGCTCAAACGGAACGTAGTAGGTGAAACAATTACCGAATGCCACTATTGAAAAAAACAACAACACCAAACAATAATGAATCCGGAAGTCCTGGTGGACGAATACAGATGTATACAGAGATGCAAACCTGTTGAGAGATGTACGGCTCTATTGTTCATACCCAAACAATAGAGATCCTATTAATTAGAAGCTTCTTCACCCAACAATGTCAACGTTAAGTATTATGGCCTTGGTAGTCACAAAGATCATGCTCATTAGGAATAGCCATTCGGATTTTTTCTCTGTCGAAGACCAGGAAGTAACAGTGGGCGAAATGATATGCCAATTTTTTGTTCGTTTGTCTTTTGAGTAAACTTTCTGGGTGAAATGACATGCCAATTTTTATTCATTTGTCTTTTGAGTGAATTTTCTAGGTGAAATGACACTGATTACAGTGGCGTTTTTGTCTGAGCTAAGGTTAAACTCTCCAGATACTCCCCATCTACGTTGATGGCATGGAGAGTATCTGCAAGACCTGAGATTTGCGGACACTGTAGCACTTTGCACAGAGGACGGACGCAAGATTAAAACCACCCTGAATATAATAAACGGACAGAGCATGAAGGTTGGCCTGAAAATCCACAAAGACAAAACAAAATACATGACGAATTAAGAGACAAATGAAAAGGTATAATTGAAAAAAAACAACTGAAAAAGTCACGGAATATAAATACCTGGGACATACAATACATACGGAACACAACATAAAACTGAAACAGACTCTAGAATAAGAGCAGCATGGAGCTGCTTTGGAAAAAAACAGAGAGATATTCCTGGACCACGAACTGCCGATGTCCCTTAAGAAACAAGTATTCAAGCAGTGGATTATTTCAACGATTACTTATGGTTGCCAAATATGGTCGAATACAAAACAACTTACGAAAAAAATTAAGAACTACCCAGAGGGCGATGGAAAGAAGAATGTTTAACATCAGCCTGCAAGATAAAATTCCCCACGCCGAAGCACGCAATCAAACAAAGTTAACGGACATCGTAAAATTCATGCTACAGCAAAAGTGGAATTGGGCTGGACATAATTATGGGAAGGATGAATGGCAATAGACGGACAATAGATGGACAAAACGCTGCACTGAATGGCAACCACGGACAGGAAAAAGAACAAGAGGACAACCAGGAAGTAGTTGGCAGGATGATATTGAAAAGAGATGGGGGAACAACATGGATGAGGAAGACATCAGACAGAAATGAATGGAAATCATTGTCGGAGGGCGACACATCCTGCAATGGATGGACAATGCCTAGGTGAAAGGTGAAAGGTGAAAGGTGAAAGCTAAAACTAATAATTTCACTTGAGCCCAATTAGAAATGTTACACATGTCATGTGAAGGTGTTAGTTAGCAGTTCCGGGATTGGAGATGAGCTATAGTTATATCTATCAGAGCCAATTGTCACTAATGAATGGCAGAGGTGGTGCTGTCCTATTCTAGAGTGACAGATTTAAGAGTATGCGTTTCTTGTCATTCTGTGGAATATACTTGTCTTTTGTTATCTATCTATCTATCTATCTATCTATCTATCTATCTATCTATCTATCTATCTATCTATCTATCTATCTATCTATCTATCTATCTATCTATCTATCTATCTATCTATCTATCTATCTGTCTGTCTGTCTGTCTGTCTATCTATCTATCTATCTATCTATCTATCTATCTATCTATCTATCTATCTATCTATCTATCTATCTATCTATCTATCTACCTATCTATCTATCTATCTATCTATCTATCTATCTATCTATCTATCTATCTATCTATCTGTCTGTCTGTCTGTCTGTCTGTCTGTCTGTCTGTCTGTCTGTCTGTCTGTCTGTCTATCTATCTATCTATCTATCTATCTATCTATCTATCTATCTATCTATCTATCTGCCTGTCTGCTTGTCTACCTGCCTGCCTGCCTACCTGCCTATCTGTCTGTCTGTCTATCTATCTATCTATTCTGTTGTCACTCCGTCTGTCTCTTTCTGTCTGTCAGCAAGGCTATCTGACTGTCTGTCTGTCTGTTTTTCTGATGTCTGTCTGTCTATCTATCTTTCTGTTTTCACCCTTCCTGTCCCTCTCACCTCTTAACCTCATTATTTCTTCCCGCCGTTGTACATTTGACAAAATATAAACCTAAAATGAACTATAACCCGCAGTCCACACCGTTTGTACTTTACTGTGATAGTGACAATGAAATAGACAAAAGATCGCGAAGAAAAAAAATGAAGACGAGAAAAGCAAAAGAACGAATAATAAAACGGGCGCACGGTATTGTGAAAAAGAGGTGACGTACGGGTGAAGAGGATGCCAATTAGCGTGATCGACTTCCCTGATAACCAAATAATAACATGTCACATATGTTCAGAAATCATCTCGTTAAAAGATTTGATGCTGTTTTCGAAGACAGATGTGATGTCACCGCTGTTGTCAGGTGGTTGGCACTGATATTCCTTTTGTAGCTGTCGCAGTGATGGCTACACTAAATCGACTTTCTAGTGATGGTGTCGTCCTAGAGATTGGCAGTTTCTTTGGAGAAAATAAAAATATATAGTCAAAAAACAACAAAGGGAAAAAGTTGTATGAAGCAAAGTCTCGCGTAAGAAATGATACCCAAACGATACAATAAAACGCAAAGACAAAGAGACGACACACAAACACATACACAAAAATGGAAAATTTTGCTACGTTCAACTTTTTCTTTTTCCCAATTCTTGACTTTGCTCTAAGCCTTGCTGCGACCCCACAGTTTTTCTGTGGTTTTTATTATATTTCTTCTATAAAAAATATATAGTATTCTAAGTTCACATGCCGCCTCTATTTCACGGACAGCTAGGGTCAGAAAAATCTCTAGGTATTTCTATCTTCATGACAGTAGTTTCTACAGAATGACATAGTGCTCGGAGCAGATTTTTCGGATACTGGAAATGCAAAGTTGTTCCCGGACACCCGTACCTTAACCGTATCACTGCCATCAGACAACTAAATCAGTTCATCTCTCAGCGCTTTGTTTTCAGAACCAAGAGAGAAAATCAGCTTTCCGGAAGTCGTAACTTCGTTGAGGTTTGTAGGTCAAGGCAAAGTCCAGATACCAAATCTATGAGATTACTATTTGCTGCTGAAAAAAAAAAAGTGAGTCTGGTGGGGGTGGGAAAAGTATGCACACTCAATTTGAGCGAATTTTACCCCTTACCCTCCTTGTGTGAGCTTTTTCTACCCTTGAAGCCCCCCCCCCCACCCCTTTTGTCCAAATCCGCCTCATACGAGCCTTGTGTCATCAGAAAGGTGAATCATACTATAATGGAGCTGGAGGGTGAACATGGAAGCACCTAGAATATCGTGACTACGTCACCAAAATTTATGAAACTTGGGGCACTGTTTCAAATTTTGACCACAGGTTACCTGGACACATCCATTTCAGACGAACTTCAGTCATTAATACAATCTATTTAAGATTTTACTGAGCCACATTTCGACGAGTGGAATGAAAAGGTTGATCGGAAATCGTACGAACAGCATTTTATCTAGTCTTCACAGCAAGGCCTTGATAAACTAAAACCTTAACTGGCATTAGGCACAGACTTTTATCAGAACTATATAAATTTGAATTATGTACCCCCCCCCCTCTCCCCCGACCCCTCCCTCCCCCATCACCACCAAGTCGTCGTATTTCTTCTGATTCTTCTTTTCATTCACCTCTTTCCTTTCGTTTTTCTGTTTATTTTTAATTCATTACCAAATTTGAAAAGGATACACACTCTTCCCCAGAATCCCAGAATCCCCCTCCCTAAAGTACGCATTTCATATGCTGGGGAGACAAGCACTCCAAAGAAGAAATGAAAAAAGGTGGTGGGAAATATTGGAAGACATAAGAAAAGAAATGAGAGGGGGATAATAATGAGAGAAGGAAAAATGTAGAGAGAAGCAAACCTGAAGCAGGAGATTTAAGAAAATGTAGGGATGTGGATGAAGGGTGTGAAGGAGACCTGGGAAACACTCAAATATCCCACCTTTAGAAACCCTTTCGGCTCACTGCTGACCGTCAGCTCTTTCTCCCAGCGTCAGCCCAGATGGTAAAAGCCAATGGACGATGATGACGAATATGATGATGATAATGAAGGAGGTGGAGACTCGAGGGCAAAGTTAAAATGTAGCAAAAAAGATAACGCTGTATGTAGTAAAGTCTCGCATAAGAAAAAAAAAATACAGAAGCGATAATAATAAAACGCAGAGAAAAAGGAAGGCCAGGCTTTGCTACATACAACTTTTTCTGTTTGCCATATTTTGATTTTGCTAATTTCTTTGCTGCGACCCACAGATTTTCTGCTGTTTATAATGTTTTGTCGACAGACTCAGGGGCAAGGAAATGAAGAAAATGAAAAAAAAAAAGAAAAAGGAAAAATCGTGTGCTAATTTCTCACGAAACAAAAATTTGAACTGGTAAGTGGCTGGCTAGGAGGCTTTGCACATGGAACAAGTGGATGAGAAAATCACAATTATTAATTGTCCAACCTGGCAGTGACAGCGTGGAACAGAAAAAAATATTACAAGCCAACAGACACACGAATCTGAAACAAATATTTAAAAAAAACAAATCTCGATTGCTAATACATGCACGGGTTATCACTTACAACCTTTTAAAATGAAAATGAGAGGATTCTTCATTTCAGTGACATTTGCCTTGGAGAATTATCCAAAGTGGCGTCTCGAAAACTAATTAATCCTATTAGACTGTTGACAGACTCGACTGAAATGACTTGAAGTTAAGAAGAAATAAATCCTTGGCATTTCATGGTCTGCAGAGAACGCGTGACATTGTTCAGGGGCCATAACCTTGCCAGTAAAATTTCAAGGGAAATAATTCAAACACATATTAAAAAAAAAAAAAAGAGGTTTACACAATCTTGGAATCTTGTGTACTATATGTGATGTCTGAATACTCTTTATAGCTAACACCAAAGATACTGGAAACGATAAGATGAGACACTGTCTCCTTCACACCACTTTAAAAAAAACGGGAACACAATTTGCGCACTGATCGGGGGCGGGGCCCATGGCGCATGGTGTAAAAAGAATGCTTGATATAGTGGTAAATTTACGATGCAAAATTGTGACAGCGCTATTGCGACTGAAAAAAAAGAAAAAGTAACCAGAGTTTTCCCACAGCGATTGAAGTTATAATTCCACAGTAAGTGACGTCAATCAAGGCCTATAGCGATAGCTGAACAGTGAACAAAATTCAATATTTTCCCTATCTGACTTTGTAAGATACGGTACTTTTCATCACTTCCGCTAGGTGGCGGTGCTAAATCTGTGGACGCTAAAAGCACTAGCTGTCTTATCTGATCAATTGTAGTGTCTTTGATAATACCATGGAAGAATTGACACGATTTTTACACAGGACAGTATTTTTAGTTTTAGCTTGGAATTTTAATGAATAGATTGGTTTCACGTGACATCACAGAACGTACGGTCCCATGCAATTTTTAATTTTGACTCGTGTTTTGTCCTAAGTTCCAAGGCTATTACGTTCCGTTCTCTCAAGAGTATCCAATCATCTTTTTGGATTGCCATTAATCTTTGCGAGTGCTCATGTCCAGCTGCCGTGGCAAAAACAACAACAACAACAACATAACTCCAAAAAAAAAAACAAAAAAACTTCGCAAGTGGAATGCCGTGCACAGAGGGAACGGGGACCCTTTGCGATCAACGTTACAATTTTTGGGTGACGTATGTGAAACAAACCAATACTTTACTAGAATATGGAATGATAAAAACAAAATGTTTATCTGTTTTATACTTTCCTCCAAAAACACGCACAAAGGTAAATTCCTGTGTTTAAACCAATTAGTTAGTCAGCAAGTCAAACTCATCCCATTCCGCATAGCCACCGCCCTACCCACCCACGCGCTTCCTCACTATGGCTAGGCGAGCACATGAAGCATGCTACCGTGTTGCAGTCCTGCCTTCCCAGCCAGTTTTCCTACATCAGTCCGACGTAGATTAGTGTAGGATTTCCTTAGGATTAGTAGGATTACTGCAGGGGCAGTTCCCTACGCTAAACCGACGTTGGCGCGATGTCGTAACTAGTAGATCTGAGAAGGGCCGATGCTGTTTCCTATGAGCAAACTTGAGGCCAATCCTACACGTCAGCTTCCCTAGGGTTGCTGGCTAGGTTAGATTCATGTTACTATCATCTCTGCAATGTGCTCTTGCCTTGAGTGTGTGCACAACTGCGCATTTCCATTCACCTAGCTTTACGAAAAATACGACGCAACTGCAACGCCAGAAAGTCTCATGTGCGTGCTTAACCTACATCAGAGATTTAAACAAAGAATAGAAAAGGAAGGGGAGGGGTTAATTCTATGAACAGAGGGTGAAAGTTTCAACAGTGTATTGCGCAAGTGGCATTTTGGTTTGGAGAACACATCTTTAGTCATAATAATTCAGCTATCGCCTTATTATATACCTGTACAAGTCAATGGTCTAAAATGGTACCTTGCGTGGACAGAAATGCCGTATGTATATCACAACTATATCCAGTTCCAGTGGACAGTAATTCTTTGTCTATTCGCCTGAACAAATATTTAGCGAATGGCATCATTTTCGAATAATTTTTCAGGTTTCTAAAAAAGCAGTTTCATCCATGATTTTTTCTTTCTTTCTTTCTCTCTCTCTCGCTTTTTCCTTCTCTCTCTCTCTCACTTTGTCTAGCTCTATGCCTCTCTCTCTCTGCCCCCCTCTCTCTCTCTCTCTCTCACACACACACATCTCTTTCTCTCTCTTGATGTCGGTCTTTCCGTTTGTGTGTGTGTGTGTGTGTGTGTGTGTGTATTTGTGTGTGCGTATGTGTGTGCAAGTGTGCACATGCATACGAAAAAAGCCTTACGAAAATGAAGCCTTATTTCTTTTCGTGTTTTTTTTTTTTTGACGAAACGAAAATATATTCCGAAATGAAAATCTGTATTTTTTGGCTACTAACTTCAGTTGTATTCATTTGCTTTTACTAGACGAATGGCCAGACATATTGTTTTCAGGCTAATTCCCATGTGAGGTTCTTAAAGCTTTGTCACTCACTGGTACTTGAGACAAATCAGATTTTGTCCCTCGGAGGGAAAAAAATAATAGAAAGGTTAAAAAAAATAAATGTGTAACCGGTTTAAAAGATTGGGCCAGAAAGCCTTGTCTGGCAGTTCTCCATTGCCAGATTTCTTTGTTTATGTTATCAATTTTCTTTCGAAGACAGATTGCCGGTTTGACATTTTTCGGGCCGAATCACATTAAAGTCTACAATGCGAAAATGCATATTTGAAAACGGTTAACAGCCAAGCGCGCGGGCACTCAAATTATAAACGCATTAACGTCTAGAATCGAGCGTGTTTTGTTTCCTGCAAACGCAACATGCTTCTAATAACAAATAAAGGGATTGTTTAGAATTATAAAACTGTCAATCAAACTGCGCACGATTTTGCTGAGAAAATTTAGATAGAACAAAAAGAAGTTTGGTAAAATGCAAAGAATGATGAAATACCAATTTAAAATGAAATAATGTACTTTGTAATACACATAAAACATCCAACCATCCATCGATTCTTCCGTCCATTCATCAATCCATCCATCCCTCCATCTATCCATTCATCCTTCCATCCATCCATCCATCCGTCCATTAATCCATCCATCCATTCACCCATCTATCCATCCATCCATCAAATCCATCCATCCATCCACCCATTCACCCATCCATCCATCCATCAATCCATCCATCAATCCATCCACCCATTCACCCATCCATCCATCCATCCATCAAATCCATCCATCCATCCATTCATCCACCCACCCACCCACCCATCCATCCATTCATCCATCCATTCACCCATCAGTCCATCCATCCATTAATCCACCGATTCATCCACCTCCAACTCTTTTCTCTCACTGTGCACTCCTCCATATCCAGCATGGCAACCCCATTCATTAGACAGGCATCAGGGAGGCAATGATAGAGAACTCTTCATCGTTTGAACCACCAATAGAGACTGACCACCCTCTGAGCTCTTTTGAACTAAGTGGACACAAAGACACTTGTCATACATCTCTTGCCAGGACATAACAAGCCCGTGCCCTTTAACACTTCCGCTCCGAGCTATCCCAGCTTTCTACAGCTGTCCACAGCTACGATAGGGTGTCTTACATTTAATCTTAAGCCGTCAAACCCAAAATGAATCTCCGAAACTATTGCAACATACTGGATGTTCGTTCATTTCAAATACGTGAACTGTTTTTTTATTATGTGTAAAAAAATATTTTAAATAATATTTACAAAAAAAAACACACACACAAAAAAAAACAACACACACACACACACACACACACACACACACACACACACACACACAAACAAACACACACACACAAACAAACAAACACACACACACACACACAAACAAACAAACACACACACACACACAAACAAACAAACACACACACACACACAAACAAACACAAACAAACACACACACACACAAACAAACACACAAACACACACACACACACACACACACACAACTCTCATTTCCTTTCAATTCATCCATCAGCATCCTTTGTTTCTTTTATTTTCTTTTTGTCTTTCGTTCTATTTGTCCATCGTTTCTCGTGAACAGATTTCTGTCTGCAAAAGTTGTAAGAGTATTGAAAAGGGTGGGGGGGGGGGGAGGAAGAGAGGAGAAGGGAGGGAGAGAAAAAGAGAGGGGGGGAGAGAGAGAGGAGAGCGGAGAGGGAAGGGATAGAGAGAGGAGAGAGGGGACTCAGAGAGAGGCAGAGAAGAGGGAAGGGGGAGGGAGAGAGGGAGCTGGTGGAATGGGAAAGGCGGAGATGACACAAAAAGACCGAGAGAAGAGAAGAGAGAGGGAGAAAGCACGTTTATCCCCGGGCAACACCGGGCACCTCATGGAGTATAATACTTTTTCACCTTTTCACCATCCTTTAATACCATCGCTACATTATACATTTTTTTTAGTACACCCACCGTTCCAATCACCTTTTACAATTTATGCTATTGTAAGCACTGCTGCCACAACAAATGCTACCACGACCGTCGCCAGCTGAACTTGTCCCAATTGTCAGTGCAACCAGGAACTACCATGTTCTCAGTTTCAGCATCATCTGCCGGGCATTGTCCAGAATGACGAATCATTACGACCGATTATGTCCCTTGCTTGAGCATTTCCGATTACGCCCCTTTTATATGCTACACATCGTACTTCCTGCAACAGCCAAACTAACAAAATAATGTACAAATTCTTTGCTTTCTGTAATTTAGTGTCATTCAATATAATCCACCCAACCAGCCCCATCTCTCCACACTTCCTTTAAAAGATTTGTTACATTTTTCTGGTGATACTAGATGATATTTGTAACCGGCATTATCGGGAAAAACCTGTGAACCCACCGGTCTCTCTCTCTCTCTCTCTCTCTCTCTCTCTCTCTCTGTCTCTCTCTCTTTGGCTTAGAAAGCTACTCAAAATTATTCTACAGATGTTACTCCAGATTCCATGCGCACCAGAGCACTACGCATTAAGCACTCATGTCTTGTAGGAAATTTGCGTGCGCGGAATTTAAGGCGTATTAATATCGTTTCCGGTGCGGAGGGCTTATTACAGGGAACCAAAATAAAGGTCATTGTGTTTTACATTGTTACAACTTTTTATTTAAAAATACCTGAACTTTGAATCAAAAGTCATTAGCCTGGATTAGATGTCGCTCAAGAAAATTAACTTTATAATTGTTGAAACTGTCATTAGGCTGTAACGTCGAGGAACAAAAAAGAGCCAAAATTGCACCACAATGGTGCTCCCTTCGCTATTCTTTTTCTTTTATAATATGATATATTGAGTCACCCGCGGAGTGTAAACAGAGTGATGTTTCTGAGCCATGTCTTGTGATAATATCGTGGTCGCTTGTTAGTAGAAACCACGTGAAATTTCACGTCATCCTTACCCTTTACCCCTCCCCTGGATAGGGTTTTCTAATTGGACACTGCTGAGAGGAATATCGAGTACCATCCGTGGGCGTGGCACTGACATCGTGGTCGCCCCAGTTAATTTAGGTGATTTTTTAGTGTTTGAGTGCCTAAGCCAGTGTTTTTCAAAGTGGGACGCACGCCCCACTTTTGAAGATGTCAATGTTTCGGAGGAGCGTCAGACTTCAGAATGGGGCTCAGGGATTTTTCATAGAGATCTTAATTTCATGGTGAATTTTAACTGAACTGTATAGATAAACTGTTGTTTGTTTATGTCGCGTTATTTCCTTCTTTAGCTAGATAAAAAACATCGAACTTAGCAGATGCACGGCGGCTTTAATGGTGGATTAAATGCGCAACCTAGCCAGTTCTACCTGTTGTTGGTCGCTCGCTCAAACTTCTTTTGAATGTATACATACTGAATATAATAACTATTTTTTAATCTTTTTGTATATACTTCATACTAACTTTGTCCAATAATGGTGGTCATGGGGGGGGGGGGGCACACATATATTACGAAAACTGAAGTGGGACGTAGGACAAAAAAGGTTAAGAACCACAGACTGGTCTAAGCCCTGTCTGGACCTAGAAAATTCGATGCAAACTTACTTGATACTCCGTGACATACATTAACACTGTAATCTTTTAGGCCCTAACGGGAGGCGTCATCAGTCTTGTGAAGCAAACAAAGACGCCGTGAAATTTAAAACTACCAAAACAAACCCTCTTACAACGAAGTTTATGAGGTCGATACAGAAGCATCAATAATTGTCTATGTTGAAACTATTCAAGATTCCGCCCTTCCATTAATTAGGCCTACTGGTTTCCTCGTCAAAACAGTGTCTGGTACACTGTTCTCAGAGGTTACGATAGATGCTTGAAGCTTGATACATAGCTTGCACACAAACATACACACACAGTAGAACATGCAGAAGACAAAGGACAGTCTACGTCGTAACTGTCTGGACGCTTCTATGAAAAAATAATGTTGACTGAATGAAAGAAGTTATGGGAATGGGGTAGGGTATCCTGGATGTGGGGGAAGGGTGGGGGTACACTCAAAGGCGGATTTAGGCAAAAGCCGACGACCTTTAGCCTAGAACCTGGTTGTCTCAAAATTTCAAAATTCGTTAGAACTGTCTATGTATTTGAAGGTATCTTTCGAAGCCCTGATCAGGAATTTGACATGTACGTCACTTGGTAACATTCTTGTGAAGTCCAGCCATTACACAGCCCTAGTCTCCATTAAGTTGCCAGTAGGGCTTATATAGCTTATCTTAGCTTTGTGCCTCACAGTGTATACACCCGGCTGTAATCATGTTGAAATTAATATGGTTGCTTGGAAAGATAGCGATCATAATAGGACATACAATCATACAAATCCCGACCTGGTATATATATATATTTTTTTTTTTGCTTTTGTCTTATTCTATTTCGATAATAATAGACATTTTCCCTTGGAGCCACCCCTGGGGCTTTCAGGTACTTTCAAATCCCGTCTGACAGCAAGATATGAGCTACAAATCTGGTTGTTTCTTTTTCACTTACGGAGATAATCATTTCTTGCATTTCAGCCCTCAAAATATTTTCATTATCTGTATCATAATTATTACATCTGCATTGCCTCGCCCAATAGCAATAACTTCCGGATAGGGCAGCTTCAGGGAAATAATGAAATTATACTTCTACGTGAAGTGTACGCGTTATATTCCATCAGCTGCTGACATCAATATTCAAGGAACATTTTTTTTTTTCAAAAAAAAAATAATTATGGCAGCCGCCAGTGATTTTGACCATACATTTTTCGTTTCGAAATCAAGATTAATGTTCTGATACTTGTTTGGGCAAATTTTGTGGTCGTGACTATAAATTCTGAATTCTCTCCTCCCCCCCCCCCTAAAAAAAAACAACAAACCACCCGCGCTGCACTGTGGCGACGACGTGTCTGCTCAAGTTGTAACTGGGCTATAGTGGCACTAAGACAAATTTCCCAAATGGGATTAAAGAAGTATACAAAAATGCAAAACAAAGTTCTCGAGGCTGTTTTTTTTCCCTTGAATTTTGAAAACCTCCGGTGTATTTGTGTCAGCCTGGTAAACTAACAAATCTGTTCTAATTTGAAAACGGGTCATTCTGGCATGACATTTTTAAACCGGGTCTTTGTTGTCATTGTGTGGGTGTTGCCTTACGATAATAATGTCACACTCTCTGAGCAGATCCGTTGGAAATTACAATGCAAAGACGTGGATTTTAAGTTCAAAGGCACGAAAATTCAAATTCCAGTGATTTTGTTAAACTCGACATTGGATCTTTTGAAATGAAAATGGAACTAATTTCCCACTTAAAATCCGTGACAAAATAATATTTCAGCAGCTTAAGTAGATATATTACTTGAAAGTAGTTATTATTCTGAGCCAGGACAGCATTCCACTGGCTGAGAGACTTCAAACTGTGCCCCCACCCCACCAACACTAGACAATAGAAATAACATAAAAACACATAGGTGTAATCTTCACTTTCTTGATAACTGTAATCTCGCAAACAGCGCGTATCTTCTGAAACAGGAACACCAACGTGTAATCTCAGACCAGATGATCGCTCATGTTTAGAAACAGAAATCGGAGTAAATCTGTTTCACCATTTATGACGCACAAAGCGCCCTCATTCTCTAAGCATGGACTGATATAGACCATAAAAGACTCGATTCATGCATGTGATTGGCTCGATTCCTTAGCGGTATCCACAGTAACGGCTTTGTTATAGCCAATCAAATTCCTTGTTTTCCGGGTTTGAATGTCCCAGTGTAATGTGACCCCTGCCTTAACGCCAATCCCCTCAAAGACCCATGGATGTCGCAAGTGTGGCTAATACTTCATGTTTTGTTCAAGTGCTGATCACTCATATCTACACTTCTCTTTCTCTTGCTTCTTTTTTTCTTCTAAAAATGCAAGCATTGATTCCGATTTTCAGAACAAGGTATTGGCTGCTAGGTGAAAGCTTGGATAATCTTGCCTTAAACCGATGCAGCGATATACAAGGTATAAACAAAACAAAAAACAAAATCTCTTATTTTCTATATATATATATCGAGAACACTATACGACTTTTTTAAGAGAGAGAAATTGCAGTCTCCAGACTTGTAGTCAGTTAAATTTCCATCTTTTTAAAAACATCTCCTATCAATGAATGGTTTTAATGAACGATTTCTTCAAGAGAAAAATTGCAGTCTCTAGTCTTTGGACTTGCAGTCAATCATATTTCCTGTCTTTTGATAGCATCTGTCGATCCTTGAATGATTTTAAAGAGAGAAACTGCAATCTCTAAACTTTGGATTTACAGTCAGTATATTTCCATCCTTTTAAAAACATCTGTCTATTCATGAGTAATTTTAATGAGCAATTTTTTAAAGGGAGAAATTGAGGTCGCTAGTCTTTAGACT
The DNA here is from genome assembly GCA_963931925.1 of Onchidella celtica. Taxonomy (NCBI): domain Eukaryota; kingdom Metazoa; phylum Mollusca; class Gastropoda; order Systellommatophora; family Onchidiidae; genus Onchidella; species Onchidella celtica. The sequence goes on along the minus strand of OZ007580.1, from coordinate 16,854,952 downwards.
TGCAGTCAGTCAGATTTCCATATTTTCAAAACATTTGTGGCCTCACGAATGATTTTAATGAGGCCGTTACGAAGGATGTTTCCAGTAACTAACTTAGAAAAGTTTCGAAATCTGTGAAACCTTCTACGTGGGATACAAGCACCCACGAGCCAGTAGTGTCACAGTTGTTTGCTAGCCTTGTCTCAGTTGATTTCCACGAAGGTTGTGTAAAAATAAGTTTTGTTCTAAAAGCAAAGAAAAAACAACAGCAAACAAACCAAACCAAACAAAACAAAAAAAGTTAAAAAAAAAATTCAACATGAATAGATAAGTAGAAACATCTGCTACGATTACACTGCACATTTAATTTACGCGAATTTCTTCCTCAGAAAGTGAAATCACGTTGTAAAGTTTATTAGAGTAGATTTTAATAGTTTTCACAGAAGATCTTTTTTTTTACTCACCACAATCCATTTTGTGTAGTTATTATAATAGACACTATCGATCTTTTTTTGCTTGTCACAAAAGATCTTTTTAGTTATCACCATATTTCTTTTTTACTTATCACAATAGATTCTTTAAAAAAAAAAAATTATCACAATATGCCCCTCTTTGGTTATCACACTAAATTTTTTAAAAAGTTGTTACTATATATATATATATATATATATATATATTTTTTTTTAAAGTTATCACAATAGATCTTTCTTTACTTATCACAAGATACTTTTTTGTTGTTTTCACTATAGATCTTTTTTTTAAAGTTATCACAATAGATCTTTCTTTACTTATCACAAGATACTTTTTTGTTGTTTTCACTATAGATCTTTTTTTTAAAGTTATCACAATAGATCTTTCTTTACTTATCACAAGATACTTTTTTGTTGTTTTCACTATAGATCTTTTTTTTAAAGTTATCACAATAGATCTTTCTTTACTTATCACAAGATACTTTTTTGTTGTTTTCACTATAGATCTTTTTTTTAAAGTTATCACAATAGATCTTTCTTTACTTATCACAAGATACTTTTTTGTTGTTTTCACTATAGATCTTTTTTTTAAAGTTATCACAATAGATCTTTCTTTACTTATCACAAGATACTTTTTTGTTGTTTTCACTATAGATCTTTTTTTTAAAGTTATCACAATAGATCTTTCTTTACTTATCACAAGATACTTTTTTGTTGTTTTCACTATAGATCTTTTTTTTAAAGTTATCACAATAGATCTTTCTTTACTTATCACAAGATACTTTTTTGTTGTTTTCACTATAGATCTTTTTTTTAGTTATCACAATAGATCTTTCTTTACTTATCACAAGATACTTTTTTGTTGTTTTCACTATAGATCTTTTTTTTAGTTATCACAATAGATCTTTCTTTACTTATCACAAGATACTTTTTTGTTGTTTTCACTATAGATCTTTTTTTTAGTTATCACAATAGATCTTTCTTTACTTATCACAAGATACTTTTTTGTTGTTTTCACTATAGATCTTTTTTTTAGTTATCACAATAGATCTTTCTTTACTTATCACAAGATACTTTTTTGTTGTTTTCACTATAGATCTTTTTTTTAAAGTTATCACAATAGATCTTTCTTTACTTATCACAAGATACTTTTTTGTTGTTTTCACTATAGATCTTTTTTTTAAAGTTATCACAATAGATCTTTCTTTACTTATCACAAGATACTTTTTTGTTGTTTTCACTATAGATCTTTTTTTTAGTTATCACAATAGATCTTTCTTTACTTATCACAAGATACTTTTTTGTTGTTTTCACTATAGATCTTTTTTTTAGTTATCACAATAGATCTTTCTTTACTTATCACAAGATACTTTTTTGTTGTTTTCACTATAGATCTTTTTTTTAGTTATCACAATAGATCTTTCTTTACTTATCACAAGATACTTTTTTGTTGTTTTCACTATAGATCTTTTTTTTAAAGTTATCACAATAGATCTTTCTTTACTTATCACAAGATACTTTTTTGTTGTTTTCACTATAGATCTTTTTTTTAAAGTTATCACAATAGATCTTTCTTTACTTATCACAAGATACTTTTTTGTTGTTTTCACTATAGATCTTTTTTTTAGTTATCACAATAGATCTTTCTTTACTTATCACAAGATACTTTTTTGTTGTTTTCACTATAGATCTTTTTTTTAGTTATCACAATAGATCTTTCTTTACTTATCACAAGATACTTTTTTGTTGTTTTCACTATAGATCTTTTTTTTAGTTATCACAATAGATCTTTCTTTACTTATCACAAGATACTTTTTTGTTGTTTTCACTATAGATCTTTTTTTTAGTTATCACAACAGTTTTTTTTGTTTTTTTTTGTGTTAGTTATCAAAATAGATATTTTTTAGTCATCATATCACGTCTTTTATAGTTATCAGGGCAGATTTTTTTTGAGATCAAGAAAAGAAAATGTGAAAAATGCAGCTTCTGTGACGGCAGGTAAAACAAACCAATCGAATATGTTCCCAAAAATTTCTGTTCAGCGTTGTCGAAAGCCAGTATTCACTACAGAATAGAGATACTACCAGAAGCGACACAAGGTAGGAATGCGTCATCAATTTTGACTATCCTGCGCCATTTTGGATGGGATCGATTGTTCATAACTAAGAATGCGCGCAACGATGCTTAATGGAACAACAGCGAGTATTGAATTTAGCGAGAGATCTCACTTCCACCAAGTGGCGAAATTAGGTCACGCAGGTAGCAAAAAAATTGAAAGAGACCGTCTTCACCAAAGACAGTCTGAGTATCTGTTTAGTGCGGTTTGTTCATATTATTTGGGTTGGTTGAAACCATTTAGAGCCGTTTGTAAGCTCTTACTCCGGTTGGAAATGAAGAAACGGACATTGTTTACCGCCGATCAAGTCAAGTGAAGTTGCATTTCATCCAAAATGCGGCGGGCATACTTCTTGTAGTCATGAAAAGTGGGCTTTTTTCTCTTCTAGTAATTCCCTATCCTGTGATCTGCACTGCCACAAAGCTCTGGAAATTGCATATTAAAGAAAAATTGACAAGTCAGACTGAAGAATGGCAGCAATGGGTCAGTAGAAAGAAAAAAGAAGCGACTGGATGGGGTGGAATGGTTGAATGAATGAATGAATGAATGAATGAATGAATGAATGAATGAATGAATGAATGAAAAAATATTGATAGGAAAATGAATTTTGTCGTGGTGTTTTCAATTTATTTTAAATTTGCATCAGATAAAATTCAAAGCGCAGAAAATATTTAGGCGGGAAGTTCTAATATCTCCTTTGACAAAAGAATTTGAGGTCATTTAATATGAATTCATCAATCTTTAAGAAGGCAATTACATTTACTCTATTATTCTTTAGACTGCCTTTCCCTCTTTTGGTGAAAATAGCCGGGGGACTTCAGATGAAACGGAGACTAGGCGCGCTCAGTCGTCGCATGAATGAGGACTTCAAGGATTTGTTCGCTTGTTTGTTTTTAATACCCCCAGCATCCAGTGGTCACTTTTATTTTCATCACAAAGCATCATTGTTCAGTTTAAGAGCATTGGTGATCTAAAACATGACAGCGATGTTGATGGATGTTGGGGAAATTGCAATCACCAGGGAGCTGGTATTAATTTCTTTGTACGAATTCCAATGCTAGAGACAGAATTATTTGGAATATTTTTGGTAATTCGAAATTTCATTACGCTCATCATGTCCCGCTGTGAAAAAGAAAAACAAAAAACCTTTCTGTTTTCTTATCATGCTGAACTCCATTTTCTATTCAAGTTTTCGTTTTATATTCTCGTCTTTTGCCGTTAATTGCCAGGACAAGGGCTTCATTTTCAACTGAGGAAAAGCGAACACAAATAATTTCACAAATCGTCGTCTGTGCAACATTAACAAGGGCTCCATGTTCAACTTAAGAAAAATGAACACAAAATAATGTTCACAAATCATCGTCTGTGCTACAAGGGCTCCATGTTCAACTTAGGAGAAACGAACACAAATAGTGTTCACAAATCGTCGTCTGTATGTTAAGGGCTTCACGTTACACTTTAAGAAAACAGAACACAAATAGTGTTCACAATTCTTCGCCTGTATGACAAACCATTGTATCGCCAAGGTCCGCGAGATCACAGCATACCCTTCTAAACGTCGTTTCCTCATGCAAGGAAAGCTAGATACAGGCTAGGTGATGTGCCGCTCAGGAGAGCGATACACCGGTTAGTCATGCATTCAGGAGGGAATGGGGTAAAGATAGTTAGATCTAGTTTTTACAGAAAAACACTTCAAATTTTGTTAAATCCATTGCGGGATAATACGTTAATAGTCTGTAGCTATCCAGTATGAAAAAACAAAAACAAAACAGAAATTGCCAGTTATAGTGATAAGCCGATTCGCCATACAGAAAACCAAACATTTTTATTTTTGTAGTCTGAGATCACAATGGAGTCAATAGTCAGTATCACATAGATGAAATGAATATGAAGAAAACTGTGTGTAGAATTAGTAGCATGTACGAGTATTTCAAGACCGGTGAAAGAAAACAGTTGATTTCTCCACGGTTGTCAAGAAAACGAGGTCATTGAAAAGCAACTCTTTGTTCAAGCAATGCAAAGCTTTAAGTCTGAAGTCAAATCAAGTAGTTCGAAACATCGAAGCCTTAAATAAGGAGATTTTCAATGTAATTCAAGGCAGAGACAAGGCAAAAACATATTTTCGCAATGGTCTCCAAAAGTTTACACCGATGTTTACATCGCCAATCTTCAACTTCAGGTCTCTCTCAATTTGGTTCGAGCATCTCCATATCTAATGCTTGGACAAAACTACTCATCATAAAAGTGTAATACTATTAATTTCTTTGTTTCTCTACAGTTCCTCTATGGGTTTTGGAGTAAACTCGCGCTAGGTAAACTTGCAAAAATTAGTCTACACACTGGATTTAAGTTTTACTGATTGCAAAAATTTGTTGTCTTGCCAACACTCTAAAAGTGTAAGTAACGCTATTTTAACTGTCTGGACATTCTGGAAACATTTTTTGTCGTTGTTGCTAAAGAATGTACGTCCTTTGCACAGCGAGGGGATATATCTAATACATTACCCGAAAATGAAGACTTAAATTATGTTAATATTCATAAATGGTGTTAATAGAGTACAAGTAATGTCAGTATTATAACCTGGACATTTAGAAAATGTACTTCTGTAGTTGAATGAGCGGTAAACAATGGGTTCAAACTCGAAAATAAGGACAAACTAGTTTTCATAATCAGAACGACCTCAATAGGCCTACTTATTTGTTTTCTCTCCATTTTCTGAAAAACTGGAGATCTTTTAGTATGTAGAAGAAGTACCACAAATGCACACTTTGACACTTTGTTTAAAATGGGATTTAGCACTTACCAAACGGTTATGAAAATTGTTTGGTCGTCCCGATTTATACTAACTCCTTATCACAATAACTAAAGCTGCAATACGTTTAACATCGAGTTTTTCAATTGTGCAGGCAGTTAGAGTTGGAACAAAGTCCTGAGGTCGCGCGAAAGTATTATAATAGATGTTGCTTGTCATACCGAATGACAGGACGGAATACGAATTAATATGTTTCTGTTGTGTACCTCTGACTAGCCTAAGGCTGTCGTAAACACTGGCACACCCATATTGTTCTAGGAAATAATGAAAACAGCAAAATATCTAGGCCTACTTCCTGTTCCATATCTCGACGATCGCAGCACAGGACATGACGTTCATATTTCAGAGATATTTGAGTATGAAGCTGTGTTTAGAAGTGTAGGGAAACGGAAACGGAAACGGCAAAAATCCATCAAGTAGTGAAAGAAAGACTGTTCCCATGTGTACGAAAATAGCGTTTCTATACATACGAAAAGATTCCCCCTATTTCACTACCTGAAGGATTTTTGAGGTTTCTGTTTGCCGTTTCCGTTTCCGTACACATGAAAACACAGCCTGAATGCGTCAGGTTAACTTAGTGTGCAATTTATTTATGCATCTATTATAAAAAATACAAGACCTCTTTGTGACCAATAGGCTCGAAAATGATATCTGTATGGAAAGAATAAAGAAATGATTACGCTTTTGCTAGATAGTGCAGTGTTTCCGCATATATAATTGCAGTGACAAGATCATTGCACTAGTCTAACATGTTTTCAACGTAATTGGTAATGAAACTTAAAGGCGTCAAGTGATATTTACAGAAACCACTGCTCGATACTGTGACATTTGATTTTGTGAAGCGTTGATTACTGCATGGACTGCCACGTATCTATTTTCTTCATATTGTTTAAAGGTCAGGCTGTAGTCGTATTACTACTCAAGGAAATGGCTAAGGAACTGCCTGCCAGCTTTCACTGTTCAACAAGATATCCTCAGTCTGGGGGGAGACTTGAATAAGCTGACACCACGTACGCGTGCTAATGTAGGAAAGGAACAAATCAACTGAATTAAGGTCGTGGTTAAATAAGTGTAAAGAAGTACCATTGTAAACATTTAGTTGCCGGATCAGCAATGATCTAGTAAGATTTAGATTTGATACAATCGAGTGGACGTTCTAATGCGTTTGCACTTATTCCAGTTGCGTGGCAATCTAGGGCTGACGGAACTATTAAGGCTCGTTGCAGTTTGCGAGTAGGGCAGCAAAACTTCCTTAATCTTACCGTTGAATTGAGAATTCTAGAAGAAACAAAATGTTATTGGAAAAGGGCACTCTAAAAAAAACATACCTTGCCCTCCCCCCTTTAATTTCTTACCACGATAGCATTAATTCCTCGTTAAACCACAAACTCAATTATTCTTTTCACTAAATTGTGTGCAATGAAGGGTGCTTGTCAATCAGTGGACGAATCGGCAGTTTGAAAACTTTGATCTTGTACAATAATTACAATACCATGGCATGACACAAAACAAATGAAACAAATAATGTGATCACACCAAAGGCCAGGCTTACTGTCACAAAGAAATTGAACTAATGATTCGGCCAAAGAAACTTTTAAGATAACTACTAATACAGTTTCATATCCAGATAAAACCTTACAGATCTCACCGCTCATTTGCTTTGATATGAGGCACAAATCAAATGAGCACGATTGTATTTCAGGGCAATATAAGAGAAACTGTCTTGGCGTAACTAAATCAAGGATTACTTCACCAAGCGCACGAATTCGTGTTCTGTCTTAAAATTGTTATAATGGCTGAATACCAGTGAAAGTCAGTGCTAGTCTTTAGCCAGAATTTGAGAAGGAAAATAACAATGGTAATTATCGTAAAACAATCGTTCATACAATATTCGCTTCCCTGGATTCAAGGCCAGGGGTATACCAAGCAAGAGCTGGACCAGTGGCATCAAAGAAGCTCTGACATCTCAAGGCATTACGCAAAGACCGGCTTCCTAGCTGGCTGCAGACCGATAGCTCGTTCTTCCTGTGACGCCCTCAACGGGTATGAGCTGACTAAAAAAAACAACAATGGTTGTTCTTAAGTCATCAAATTCAAAGCGTCAAACAAGGGACGCTACTCTTCAAAACACCAGAGGAGTTACCTACTCCTATACAAAACAATTTTAAGGGTAGGCCCATACCTCCGTCACCATCTTAAGTACGCCAGCAAAAATTTGGTGACCTTAGTTCTAGATTGTTCTAGCTCCATTTTCTCAATCACTGGAAATCTTTTCTAATGTAGAAGAGGTAAAACAAATGCACGCTTTGGCACTTGCTTAAAATGCGTCGTGGCACTTATCAAGCTGTTTCACAGTTCCGATTAATTCTAACTCCTTGTTATAATGGCTGTGTTACAGGATCGTAGCCAAATTACAAAGCCGGATAGAAAAAATACTTTGTTGGCTTCACCGCTCATCTGTAGCTTACTGTGTAAAATAATACATTCTCCTAAGACTAAAGTCAAAATAACTCAAGCCTCATACGTTTAACTTCAGATTTCTCAGTTGTGCAAAAGGTTGACTTGGAACAACAAGACCTGAGGTCGCGATATTGAAAGTCACTAAAAGCAAAGAAAAGAAAAACTGGTTTCACTACTCTACAGCCACACCAGGCGTTAGTGATGTCAAGTTAGAACCGTGAACTTTTGTACAACATTATGGTCTAATTAATCTCTGTGTACTGCAGGAAAAGTTTCATACCACAGGGTTATAGACATCATGAGCTGAAAGTGGGGTGATCGGAGCAGGAGGAGTTTGTGTACTTAGTCAGTGTTGACCTTTAGAGCTATTGAATGTGTATTTTCTTCTAGAATGAATGAAGTGGTGAGTGGCTGAACAAACTTATGGGTCCTCAAAAATCCATTACACATGCCAAGCTGAGAATGAAATTTGATATTAGCTTTTTTTTTCAGTCACTATGTTCAAACTTTCATCGATTCCATATAATTGGGTCTTGAATTTGTTCCGGAGAATTTTCTTTTTTTTAAACTATAATTTTGCTTTGGCTTGTGTAAATGGTTGATTCTGTGGTCGAATTTTTGTTGTGAGAGAGAGAGAGAGGGGGGGGGGGGGAGAAAGAAGAGAGAGAAAGAAAGAAAGAGAAAGTGAGTGAGGGAGGAGAAAGACAAAGACAGAGAGAGAGAGAGAGACAGAGAGCGAGAGAGAAAGAGAGGGAGAGAGAGACACAGAGTGAGAGAGAGAGTGATAAGAGAGAGAGAGAGAGAGAAAGAGAGAGAGAGAGAGAGAGAGAGAGAGAGAGAGAGAGAGAACGAGAGTTTTGATGAAATTACGCACAATGTGTTTTGTCTATGAGTGAAAAAGCTCTTGTTTCATCCTGTAGTCTACAACAAAAAAATAAATTTTCAAGTCAAGCTCTTACGGAGGTCAGCTGTGGATCTGGCCACGGAAATAAATTGCGAGTGCAAAATATCCAGGTGACATCTCTTACATTTTCCAGCCAAGTTGATATATTTTCAGTATGTGCTAGTAGAATCCGAATTTGGAAACTCGCAGCCCATAAAATACATACGTGCAGTTCTCTCCATTAAAACAATAAAAGTCTCTTAGAGAGTGTGGTGTATCTGAAATCCCAGTGCGCATGACTAAAGTTATGACAATAGGATCCTATTTAACCCCACTCGTACTTTCTTGGGTCTGACTGACACCATACATTTAAAGAGGGTATCCTAAATAAATTGTTCTCGAGCAGTGCAGTGTCGATTAGACACCACGACGTACGTCACGCAGAGTTTTTAGAGACGTACGGCGAAGGTTAAATAAGCACCGGGCAGACTGCAACAACAAACATGAAAACGGCAATAATAACAGTATCAACAGCAGCAACGACATCAGCATCAACAACAACAATGCAGACCGAAGCAAGAAAGAGTGGTTTTTCACGAGAGAAATCGGGGAGAAAAAAAAGGAAAAACATGAAAGAAACGAGACTAAAAATAAAATGCAGCTCAGATCATGGCGGATTGAATGCAGCAAGAGGAAAAACCGGAAGGCATTTGAACGAAATATCATGTTAATGCTGTGCCATGGAATAGCTGCGGGCCATTTAAAATCCGCTACAGATTCCGACAGGGACAACAGAATTAGGGAAAAGCCACGCCTTTTAGCGAGTATAAGCCAGCAGCGACAAGCCCTGCGATTTCTGGAATGAAAAGCACAAATGGATTAGTTTCATTGTAAACTACAAGTTTAGAAATACGGCTTATCCTTATCGGTACAAAAAAAAATAATTGTATTTGATGTAGTATTTGTTGTAAGTGTTAAATGTCATATTTTTACTGTCATATCCCACTTATTTTAAAACCGGTTTAAAGTGCTAGCCCTCTCCTATTTTCCTTAATGGGTAGTTCTGATCCAGACGCCATTCTGAGATCTTTCTTGTCAGGCACACAGAAACTGCCCACGACTGACACTCCGTTTTTTTTATTGCAACGAATCTTTAAGACGTTTCTTAAATGTTTTTACTGAAACTCTAACCCTTTCCTAATTCGTAAAAAAAAAACGTTTTTAATTGACAAAAGACAAAAGAACCAGCACAAAAAGTTTCGCCCCCCCCCCCCCTCACCAATCTTGTCCTTACCAACCCCACGTTGAGAGATGTGATCTATTCTGTGACAAATGACAGAAAGTAGGCTTCATGTGTGCGCATGTAAGTATGTCGACTCAGCGTGGATGGTCCAGTTGCAGGAAGTGATGATGTCATGGGCTCATGCGTTCGTGGGAAAAGAAATAGGCCGGGGAGCTAAATTAAGTCCACAAAGCAAACTTAAGAAAATACTTTCCTACACCTTCAGTGACCACCCTTCAGCCACACTAAACACTCAATAAACTGACAACCAGTTAATGCAGGGCGAACATTAAAGAATTTCTAAGCGTTTAGTAGTCTTGTCCATAGCACCCGCTCCGCTATTTTACTGAAAAATGACGTCTGAAAAACCATCTTTGCCTCTATAGCGGCGAGGAGCGGGCCGCAACGGATGCTGTGGACAAATATACAGAAGCAAAGAGTGTTTTTACTTTTTCATACACCATTTTCCGTAAAAATAGCGGAGCGGATGCTATGGACATGACCACTTAGAGACATTCATTAAAACATAGATAAAACAGACAATTTATTTTGTTAACAAAAAACAATGTCAGTTTGTAATTGCTTTGCGCCCGCCAGTGTTGATCATCTCGACGTAAGACGTACAGCAGCAAGACATATGAACGACATTGTCTGAATTAAGATTTTTTTTTTCCGTGGCACGTCAACACAACAACATAATTGCCTATAGCATGGTTTATGTGCGAAGCTATCACCATTTCCAAAAAAAAAATAAAAAATTGTTCGACCTCAAAAATAGAGGCAAATAATGAAGCTCGATAATCGCACGAATGTCAGAAAGACATATCGTTGGCACTATAAAAAAACAAAAACTCACTAGTGCAAAAGAGCCAGTCTTACAGAAATAAAACAAAATAAAACAAAGAACTCTGATACATGAAATGTATATCTTATCTTGACTATAGTTTTAGTAATGAAGTTTGAAAATAACATTTGAAATGCTGTAATGAAAGATCAATAGAAGAACAAGAAAAGAATGAAAAACATCCCCCAAGGAATCCATAGAATATCTGGCAAAATACAATTATTATCTGCAGTTGCTAGTGCACTTGCTCGGTTTTGTCATAGGACCAGTGATATATTCTGTAGGGAACTAAGAAACGAGCGTCAGCGTAGGTAACACTGGACGTGGAAAGTCATAAAAAGCCCAGACAAGTCACAAACCCAAACAAATACACCGGGTGTAATGGAGGCTGCAG